>SWDT01000003.1:600000-1122013 GCA_009193035.1 Halicephalobus mephisto | reverse complement strand
TCGATTCTTCAGCTGGAGCTTCAGAAGTGGTTTCGGAGATTTCTGATTCTTGTCCTTCAATTGGAGCTGCAGAAGTACTTTCAACAATTTCTGATTCTGTTCCTTCAACTGGAGCTTCAGAAGTGGCTTCAACAGCTTCTAGATCTTGTCCTTCAACTGGAGCTGCAGAAGTAGCTTCAGTAGTTTCTGATTCTGTTTCCTCAACTGGAGCTTCAGAAGTGTTTTCAGCCGTATCTGGTTTCGATTCTTCAGCTGGAGCTTCAGAAGTGGCTCCGGAGATTTCTGATTCTGTTCCCTCAATTGGAGCTGCAGAAGTACTTTCAACAGCTTCTGATTCTGTTCCTTCAACTGGAGCTTCAGAAGTGGCTTCAACAGCTTCTGATTCTGTTCCCTCAATTGGAGTTGCAGAAGTGTTTTCAGCCGTTTCTGATTCTGTTTCCTCAACTGGAGCTTCAGAAGTACTTTCAACAATTTCTGATTCTGTTCCTTCAACTGGAGCTGCAGAAGTACTTTCAACAGCTTCTGATTCTGTTCCTTCAACTGGAGTTGCAGAAGTACTTTCAACAGCTTCTGATTCTTGTCCTTCAACTGGAGTTTCAGAAGTACTTTCAACAGCTTCTGATTCTGTTCCTTCAACTGGAGCTGCAGAAGTGGCTTCAACAGCTTCTGATTCTGTTCCTTCAACTGGAGCTGCAGAAGTAGCTTCAGTAGTTTCTGATTCTGTTTCCTCAACTGGAGCTTCAGAAGTGTTTTCAGCCGTATCTGGTTTCGATTCTTCAGCTGGAGCTTCAGAAGTGGTTTCGGAGATTTCTGATTCTTGTCCTTCAATTGGAGCTGCAGAAGTACTTTCAACAATTTCTGATTCTGTTCCTTCAACTGGAGCTTCAGAAGTGGCTTCAACAGCTTCTGATTCTTGTTCTTCAACGGGAGCTGCAGAAGTGTTTTCAGCCGTTTCTGATTCTGTTTCCTCAACTGGAGTTTCAGAAGTAGCTTCAGTAGTTTCTGATCCAGATTCATCTACCGGACCTGCAGTTGGTGTTTCTTCCTTAGTGGTTTGAGCCACGGGGCTTTCTTGAGGCATGGATTCAGAGGCGTTCTCAACAGCTTCAGTAACTTCTTCTGGTTTGCTGGCTTCAGTGGCAGATTCCTCTGGAATAACTGTTGTTTCGACTTCTGTCAATTCTGTCTTTGGAGGAAGAGCTTCGGATTCCTTCTGACTGCTCTCTTCAATTCGTGATTCGCTTTCAGGCAAACCTGAACTCACTGGTGCAGTTGAGGATTCCGCGACGTTTTCTGTCGTTTCTGGAATCTTTGTTGTTGACGATTCTTCTTCAACGGGAGCTGTCTCGGTAGATTCTACAGTACTTTCTTCCATACTTGCAGCAGTTGTAACTTCTGCTTCAACTTTGGCTGATTCCGTAGTTCCAGATTCTCCTAAAGGAGCAACAGGAACTGTTTCGGCTTTTTCTTCCACGGGAGCTTCAGCTGTTTCTATTTCAGATTCTGCTTCAGATGTAGTTTCTGTCGCAGCTTCCTGTTGACCTTCAGTTATCAGAGATTCAGTCACAAGTTCTTGTTCACCTTCGGTTTCTACTGGTGTAGCTTCGGTTGCAGGTTCTTGCTCACCTTCAATTTCTGGAGTTTCTTCAGGAGCAGCTTCAGTAGCTGTTTCTTGTTCGCCTTCGGTTTCTACTGGTGCAGATTCAGTAGTAGCTTCCTGTTGACTTTCAACAACTGGAGATTCCATAGGTGCAGCTTCAGTGATAGTTTCTTGTTCGCCTTCACTTACTGGAGATTCGGTTGTAACTTCTTGTTCACTTTCGGTTTCCTCAGGTACAGCTTCAGTCACTGTTTCTTGTTGGTCTTCAGTTTCTACTGGTGTACTTTCGGTTGCAGGTTCTTGTTGACCTTCAGTTACTGGAGATTCCGTAGGTGCAGCTTCGGTTGTACTTTCCAGTTCACCTTCAGATTCTGTGGGAACTTCAGTTGCTTCTGCTGCAGATTTTTCTTCAGTCACAACTTCTTGCTCACCTTCAATTTCTGGAATTTCTTCAGGTGAAGTTTCAGTTACAGTCTCTTGTTGACCTTCGGTTTCTACCGGTGCAGACTCTGTTGCAGATTCTTGCTGACTTTCAACGACTGGAGATTCCGTAGGTGCAGGTTCTGTCACAGATTCAGTCACAAGTTCTTGTTCACCTTCGGTTTCTACTGGTGTAGATTCAGTAGTAGCTTCTTGCTGACCTTCAATGACTGGCGATTCTGTAGCTACAGCTTCGGTTGTACTTTCCAGTTCACCTTCAGATTCTGTGGGAACTTCAGTTGCTTCTGCTGCAGATTTTTCTTCAGTCACAACTTCTTGCTCACCTTCAATTTCTGGAGTTTCTTCAGGAGCAGCTTCAGTTACAGTCTCTTGTTCACCTTCAGTTTCTACTGGTGCAGATTCAGTAGTAGCTTCCTGCTGACTTTCAACGACTGGAGATTCCGTAGGTGCAGTTTCAGTGACAGTTTCCTGTTCACCTTCACTTACTGGAGATTCAGTTGTAACTCCTTGTTCAACTTGAGGTTCTTCAGGTGCAGTTTCAGTAGCTGTTTCTTGTTGACCTTCGGTTTCTACCGGTGCAGACTCTGTTGCAGATTCTTGCTGACTTTCAACGACTGGAGATTCCGCAGATGTCGCTTGCTCACCTTCACTTTCTACAGGTGCAGTTTCAGTGACGCTTTCTTGTTCACCTTCGGTTACTGGATTTTCGGTCGCAGTTTCTTGTTCATTTTCAACTTTTGGAGCTTCTTCAGGCACAGTTTCAGTTATGGCTTCCTCCTGACCTTCAACAACTGGAACTTCTGCGGGAACAGCGGTGGTTTCAACCACTGATTCGTCTTCAGGAGCTTGTTCAGCTGTAGTTTCTTCAACTTCAGGAGCTGTAGTTGCACCTGTTTCTTCGACAGGACCAGTCTCTGATTCTGCTGGAGTTTCAGCTGCTGATTCACCTTCGGGAGGTTGTTCTGTTGTAGCTTCAACTTTTTCTTCAGTTTCAGAAGCTGCGGTTTCGCCAGTTTCTTCACTAGGAGCAAGAGGACCAGTTTCAGATTCTACAAGTGCTTCCGTCGCTTCAGGTTGTACTTGCTCAGTAGTCGGTTGTTCTGCTTCTGTTCCTGACGGCTGAGCTTCCACTTTGGGAGCTTCAGTTTGAGTTTCTGAAGTTTCAGCTGTAGAGTCTTTAATTTCTGAAGTTGGAGCTTCTGTAGCTGTTGTTTCTCCTGGAGCTACAGTAGTGGTTTCTTGTCCTTTGATCAAGTTCCCAGCTTCTTCCGCCAGTTCTTGGACTTTACTGACAGCTTTGTCGATGATATCAGTGGTAGATTCAACTGGAGCTGCAGTGGTTCCTGTTTCTTCAACTGGTTGTGATGACTCTGCTCCAGATACTGTGGTGGCTTCTACATCCTCATTCTTAGCTACTGTTGCTTCAGAAGTTTTCGGAGGACTTTCCGGTGCTTGTGTAGTCTGACCTTCAGTTTCTTCAACAGGAGTAAGTGGAGTTTCAGTCTGTTCTTCCGGTAGGGATTCGGGTTGAGCTGTGGTTCCTTCAACTGCCGCAGTAGTGGGTTCTTCTCCTTTAACTAGGTCTCCGACTTCTTCCGCCAGTTCTTGGACTTTACTGACGGCTTTGTCGATGATATCAGTAGTGGCTTCTGGAACTGCAGTGGTTTCTGCTCCCTCACCAGATACGGTAGTTGCTTCTTCAACTGGAGCTTCTGTTGGAGTTTCTGTAGTTGAAGATTCCTGATCTGGTTCGATTGGGCCTTGAGTCCCTTGCACTTGTTCTGCTTCTACGGGTACAGTTTCTTGCTGACTTTCAACGACTGGAGCTTCTTGTGTTCCTTCGGTTTCTATTGGTGCAGACTCTGTTGCAGCTTCCTGTTGACTTCCAACCACTGGAATTCCTTCAGGTGTAGCTTCAGTAGCTGTTTCTTGTTGACCTTCGGTTTCTACTGGTGCAGATTCAGTAGTAACTTCCTGTTGACTTTCAACGACTGGTGATTCTGTAGATGCAGCTTCTGTCACAGATTCAGCCACAAGTTCTTGCTCACCTTCAATTTCTGGAATTTCTTCAGGTGAAGTTTCAGTTACAGTCTCTTGTTGACCTTCGGTTTCTACCGGTGCAGACTCTGTTGCAGATTCTTGCTGACTTTCAACAATTGGAGATTCCGTAGATGCAGCTTCAGTAACCTTTTCATGTTGATCCTCAGTTTCTGGAGATTCAGTAGCAGTTTCTTGTTCGCCTTCAGTTACTGGAGATTCGGTTGTAACTTCTTGTTCACTTTCGGTTTCCTCAGGTACAGCTTCAGTCACTGTTTCTTGTTGACCTTCACTTACTGGAGATTCAGTTGTAACTCCTTGTTCAACTTGAGGTTCCTCAGGTGCAGTTTCAGTAGCTGTTTCTTGTTGACCTTCGGTTTCTACCGGTGCAGATTCAGTAGTAGCTTCCTGTTGACTTTCAACAACTGGAGATTCCGTAGGTGCAGTTTCAGTAACCTTTTCTTGTTGACCTTCAGTTACTGGAGATTCTGTACCTGTTTCTTGTTGACCTTCGGTTTCTACCGGTGCAGATTCAGTAGTAGCTTCCTGTTGACTTTCAACGACTGGAAATTCCGTAGGTGCAGTTTCAGTGACAGTTTCCTGTTCACCTTCACTTACTGGAGATTCAGTTGTAACTCCTTGTTCAACTTGAGGTTCTTCAGGTGCAGTTTCAGTCACAGACTCTTTTTCACCTTCAACGGCTGAAGATTCTGTAGCTGCAGCTTCTGTCACAGATTCTTGTTTGTCTTCAAGTGCAGTTTCGGTTGTTGGAGATTCTGTTACAGCTTCTTGTTGACCTTCAACAACTGGAGATTCTTGTTCGTCTCCGGTTTCTACAGGAACAGCTTCAGTAGCAGCGTCTTCCTGACCTTCAGTTGCTGGAGCTCTTTCAGTCGTCATTGTTGTAGCTTCAACTTCCCCCGCAGTTTCTTCAGTTTTCAATGCAGTAGTTGCACCAGCTTCTTCAAGAGAACCAACAGGAACAGTCTCTGTTTCCATTGGGGCATTTGTAGTTTCAGGCACTGATTCAGGTTCAGGAGCTTTTGTGGGTTCAGTTCGCTCTTCACTGACTGTAGTTTGAACAGATTCTGATTCACTTGAAGGTACAGTGATTTCAGCACTTTCTTCAGAAGGTGAAATTGATTCTTCCGGTAGGGATTCAGGCTGAGCTGTAGTTCCTTCAACTGCAGTAGTGGGTTCTTCTCCTTTAACTAGGTCTCCTACTTCTTCAGCTACTTCTTGAACTCTACTGACAGCTTTGTCGATGATATCAGTGGTAGATTCTACTGGAGCTTCTGTTACCTCTGCTTCAACTGGTTGTGATAACTCTACTCCAGATACCGTGGTGGCTTCAACATCCTCATTCTTAGCTACTGTCGCTTCAGAAGTTTCTTCGACAAGAGTAAGCGGAGTTTCAGTCTGTTCTTCCGGTAGGGATTCGGGTTGAGCTGTAGTTTCTTCAACTGCCGCAGTAGTGGGTTCTTCTCCTTTAATCAGATCTCCGATCTCAGTGCTACTTCTTGGACTTTACTGACGGCTTTGTCGATGATATCAGTAGTGGCTTCTGGAGCTGCAGTGGTTCCTGTTTCTTCAACTGGTTGTGATGATCTACTCCAGATACCGTGGTAGCTTCTACATCTTCATTTTCAGCTACTGTTGCTTCAGAAGTTTCTTCGACAGGAGTAAGCGGAGTTTCAGTCTGTTCTTCTGGTGAAGATTCGGGTTGAGCTGTAGTTTCTTCAACCAACTGCTGCAGTAGTGGGTTCTCCTTTAACCAGATCTCCGACTTCTTCGGCTACTTCTTGGACTTTACTGACGGCTTTGTCGATGATATCAGTGGTAGATTCTACTGGAGCTGCAGTGGTTCCTGTTTCTTCGACCGGTTCAGTTCCCTGTTCCGGTTGAACCTCTCCAGTTGTCTCTTCTGAAGGGCTTGTCGACGTTTCTTGAGCCTCTTCAGTCGGAACAGTAGAGGGGTGATCATCTGCAGCCAACTCAGCGGCCAGTTCATTCACTTTCTCAGCCACTTTCTCCACGATTCCTGTTGTGGACTCGACGGGAGTTGATTCCGTAGCGACGGGTTCCGCATGTTCGTCTTCCTCGGCTTGAATAAAGGCGGGCTGGGTAGTTTGTTCTTCTTCTACCGTTGTGGGACCTTCAGTGGCTTCTGGGGACGTCTCTTCTACAGGAGGTTCTGTAGCAGCCGACGACTCTTGTGAAGGGACTGTGGTGGATTGAGCTCCGATCAACTCGTTGACTTTCTGCTTGATCGTGGAGAGAGCAGAGTCAAAAATGGAGGAAAGAGTGGTTGTCTCCGTCTCTGGAGCCGCTGTGGTTTCTTCAGCAGGACCCGATTCTGCCGAAGGTTCAGATTCAGATGGCGAAGAAACAGTTGTTGCTTCTTCTTGGTCAAGAGATTCAGCAGGAACGGCTTCAGTGACTGGTTCTTCAACAGACACTTCAGTAGTTGGAGAATCTGTAGCAGCTGGTGATTCTTCTGCTTCACTTACAAGTGTTGTTTCTTCTGGTGCAGCTGATTCTTCAACAAGAGGTGCTTCGGTAGTTTCCTGTTCTCCAATGGTTTCCGCAGTTGTTTCACTAGGGTTTTCTTCTTCAACAGGGCTTGTGGATATAGAAGTTTCAATTTCTTCGGCGACTGATGGACCGTTATCCGTACCAACTTCTGAATCACCCTCTTCGATTGTTTCAGTTGCCGATTCAGCAGGACTACCTTCAGTAGAAGCTTGAACTGTCGTCTCTTGGTCTTCTTGTAGTGTTTCCGGTTCTGTAGTTACTGCTGTTTGATCTTCAACTTCAGCAGCTGATTCTGGAACTTCTTGGGGGGATACTGTAGTGGATGCTTCTGCTACCGGAGCTGTTTCAGGGGATGTTGGGTTTTCGTTTCCCTCAGTAGCAGCACTTTCAGCTTCTTCACCCGTAGATGAAGCTGCTGTGGTTTCTTCTAAAGTTTCTGAATCTCCTTCATTGCCTTCTTGAACGAAAGCTGTCTTTGTCGTGGTTTCGGCTTCTGATTCTGGAGTTGTCTCTTCTCCAGCCAAGTCAGCGGCTAATTCGTTGATTTTTTCCACAACTTTTTCAACAATCCCTGTTGTAGATTCTGGATTCTGCGTCGTCGCTTCAGAAGCTTCGGATTCCGGCGCTGATGTTGCAGACTCCTCTTCGACACTTTTCTCTTCAGAAGGCTGACTAGTTGCCTGGGATTCTGGAGTTGTTTTTTCTCCAGCTACTTCATCGATTTTCTCAACAATCCCTGTTGTAGATTCCGCCGGAGCAGCTTCTGTTGCGGTTTCTACAGTAGTCCCTTCAGCTGGTATTTCTTCTTTTGGAGATTCTTCAACAGCATCAATTTGTTCTTTTACCTCGGCCAAGGTCTTTTCAATTGGATTCACAGAAGATTCTTGGTCTTGTTTCGGTTCTGTTTTGAGGGCTTCGTCAACTTCGGCGACGGTTTCATCAACTGGATTCACAGTTGACTCTCCTCCTTCTTTTAGTTCTTCAGAAGTATAGTCTTCGGATTCGTAGTCTTCCAGCTCCTCTTCCGCTTTCGGCCGGAGTCTCTGAGGCACGACCACTCCGACAGATCGAGGCCGTGTCGTTGTGGATTCCGGAAGTCCACTGGGTTGGGTTTCGGCTGTTTCTTTTCCGGCTTCTGGCAGAGTTGTTGTTTCTTCCTCTGGAGCGACCGTAGTTTCAGGACCTTCAGTAACAAAAGCTGGACTTGATGGAGTTGTCGATTCTTCAGTTTCTTCCACCGGAGCTTCAGTTGCGGCAACTTCTGGTGCAGGCGTTGATTCCGCTAAATTATCGACGGTGTCCTTGATCGTTGACGAAGCTTGGTCAAGAGTTGAAGAGATCGTCGTGGGTTCTTCTGGAGCTGCTGTGGTTTCTTCGACAGAAACTGAAGAAGTCGTTTCCTCTTGTGCTGCTTCCGGATTTGCTGTAGTTTGTCCATTATCGGGACTAGCTTCACTTGGTTCTTCGGATGCCACAATTATAGGAGCGCTTGTGATTTCTGATTCTCCAACTGTAGCTTCTTCAAGATCAGATGTCGGTTCTGAATCCGTAGACGATCCAGCTAAATCTTCAGCTGGTTGATTAGCATTCGCAGTGGCTTCCTCAACGACTCCGGCTGTAGTGGCTGAAGATTCTACAGGAGCAGTTTCAGTAGCTGTTTCTTGTTCGCCTTCATTTTCTACCGGTGCAGATTCAGTAGTAACTTCCTGTTGACTTTCAACGACTGGTGATTCTGTAGATGCAGCTTCTGTCACAGATTCAGCCACAAGTTGTTGTTCACCTTCGGTTTCTACTGGTGTAGCTTCAGTTACAGTCTCTTGTTGACCTTCGGTTTCTGAAGTTTCTTCAGTTGCAATTTCAGTAACCTTTTCTTGTTCGCCTTCACTTACTGGGGATTCTGTACCTGTTTCTTGTTGACCTTCATTTTCTACCGGTACAGACTCTGTTGCAGATTCTTGCTGACCTTCAACAACTAGAGATTCCGTAGGTGAAGTTTCAGTAGCTGTTTCTTGTTGGTCTTCAGTTTCTACTGGTGTACTTTCGGTTGCAGGTTCTTGTTGACCTTCAATGACTGAAGTTTCTTCAGATGCAGCTTCGATTACAGGTTCTTGTTCGTCTTCACTTACTGGAGATTCAGTTGTAACTTCTTGTTCACTTTCGGTTTCCTCAGGTACAGCTTCAGTCACTGTTTCTTGCTGACTTTCAACTACTGGAGTTTCTTCAGGTGCAGCTTCAGTTACAGTCTCTTGTTCACCTTCAGTTTCTACTGGTGCAGATTCAGTAGTAGCTTCCTGTTGACTTTCAACGACTGGTGATTCCGTAGGTGCAGTTTCAGTGACAGTTTCTTGTTCGCCTTCACTTACTGGAGATTCAGTTGTAACTTCTTGCTCACCTTCAATTTCTGGAGTTTCTTCAGGAGCAGCTTCAGTTACAGTTTCTTGTTGACCTTCGGTTTCTACTGGTGTACTTTCGGTTGCAGGTTCTTGTTGACCTTCAGTTACTGGAGATTCCGTAGGTGCAGGTTCTGTCACAGATTCAGTCACAAGTTCTTTTTCACTTTCAGTTTCTTCAGGTGCAGATTCAGTAGTAGCTTCTTGCTGATCTTCAATGACTGAAGTTTCTTCAGATGCAGTTTCAGTAACCTTTTCTTGTTCGCCTTCAGTTACTGTTTCTTGTTGGTCTTCAGCTTCCGTAGGTGTAGACTCTGTTGCAGCTTCAGTCACAGGTTCTTGTTGGTCTTCAGTTTCTACTGGTGTACTTTCGGTTGCAGATTCTTGTTCACCTTCAATTACTGGGGATTCGGTACTTGTTTCTTTTTCAGAACCAACTTCATCAACAGATTCAGCAGCTTTAGGAGCGGTTGTAGTCTCTGATTCAACTTCTCCAGTAGTTTCGGAAACTGAGGATGCTTCTTCAGGTTGAATAGTACTGTCTTTATTTTCTTCTACAATTGGTTCCGCTGTAGTAGCTGCAGTTTTTTCTGAAGGAACTGAGCTTGATTCCGCTGTCGGAGTCTCTGGAGCAGCAGTGGATTCTGTGACGTCACCGGTAGCCTCAGGAGCATCTTCTCCTTTTTCGCTAGGTACAGTAGTTATCTCTTCGACTGGAGCTTCTGTTTCAGGTTCCACTGTTGTGGCCTCTCCTGCAGGTACAGCACTAGATTCCCCAATTGAAACTGTTGTTTCTGAGTCTTCGTTTTCTTGAACAGATTCAGCTCCTGGAGGAGTGGTGGCTTCCTGTTCTGGTTGAACCTCCCCAGTTGTTTCTTCTAAAGGGCCTGCCGTTGGTTTTTGAGTTTCTTCAACTGCTGCAGTAGTGGATTCTTCTCCTTTAATCAGATCTCCGACTTCTTCAGCTACTTGTTGAACTTTACTGACGGCTTTGTCGATGATATCAGTGGTAGATTCTACTGGAACTTCCGTTACCTCTGCTTCAACTGGTTGTGATGATTCTACTCCAGATACCGTGGTAGCTTCTACATCTTCATTCCCAGCCACTGTCGCTTCAGAAGTTTCTTCGGTAGGAGTAAGTGGAGTTTCAGCCTGTTCTTCCGGTAGAGATTCGGGTTGAGCTGTAGTTTCTTCAACTGCCGCAGTAGTGGGTTCTTCTCCTTTAATCAGATCTCCGACTTTCTTCAGCTACTTCTTGGACTTTACTGACGGCTTTGTCGATGATATCAGTAGTGGCTTCTGGAGCTGCAGTGGTTCCTGTTTCTTCAACTGGTTGTGATGACTCTACTCCAGATACCGTGGTAGCTTCTACATCTTCATTTTCAGCTACTGTTGCTTCAGAAGTTTCTTCGACAGGAGTAAGCGGAGTTTCAGTCTGTTCTTCTGGTGAAGATTCGGGTTGAGCTGTAGTTTCTTCAACTGCTGCAGTAGTGGGTTTCTCCTTTAACCAGATCTCCGACTTCTTCGGCTACTTCTTGGACTTTACTGACAGCTTTATCGATGATATCAGTGGTAGATTCTACTGGAGCTGCAGTGGTTCCTGTTTCTTCAACTGGTTGTGATGATTCTGCTCCAGATACTGTGGTGGCTTCTACATCTTCATTCCCAGCTACTGTTGCTTCAGAAGTTTCTTCGACAGGAGTAAGCGGAGTTTCAGTCTGTTCTTCCGGTAGGGATTCGGGTTGAGCTGTGGTTCCTTCAACTGCCGCAGTAGTGGGTTCTTCTCCTTTAACTAGGTCTCCGACTTCTTCCGCCAGTTCTTGGACTTTACTGACGGCTTTGTCGATGATATCAGTGGTAGATTCTACTGGAACTTCCGTTACCTCTGCCTCAACTGGTTGTGATGACTCTGCTCCAGATACCGTGGTGGCTTCTACATCCTCATTCTTAGCTACTGTTGCTTCAGAAGTTTCTTCGACAGGAGTAAGCGGAGTTTCAGTCTGTTCTTCTGAAGGTGGAGTTGATTCTTCTGGTGAAGATTCGGGTTGAGCCGTGGTTCCTTCAACTGCTGCAGTAGTGGGTTCTTCTCCTTTAACTAGGTCTCCTACTTCTTCAGCTACTTCTTGGACTTTGCTGACAGCTTTGTCGATGATATCAGTGGTAGATTCTACTGGAGCTGCAGTGGTTCCTGTTTCTTCAACTGGTTGTGATGATTCTGCTCCAGATACTGTGGTGGCTTCTACATCTTCATTCCCAGCTACTGTTGCTTCAGAAGTTTCTTCGACAGGAGTAAGCGGAGTTTCAGTCTGTTCTTCCGGTAGGGATTCGGGTTGAGCTGTGGTTCCTTCAACTGCCGCAGTAGTGGGTTCTTCTCCTTTAACTAGGTCTCCGACTTCTTCCGCCAGTTCTTGGACTTTACTGACAGCTTTGTCGATGATATCAGTGGTAGATTCTACTGGAGCTGCAGTGGTTCCTGTTTCTTCAACCGGTTCAGTTCCTTGTTCCGGTTGAACCTCTCCAGTTGTCTCTTCTGAAGGGCTTGTCGACGTTTCTTCAATTGGGACTGTGGAAGGAGTTGATTCTTCGACTTCAGCAATGGTAGGTTCAACAGGAGCAACGGTGGTTGATTCAGCGGTTTCACTAGGTGTTTCCTCTTCTTCAGCTCCTTTTGAAGTCGTTGCTTCCGGTGATTCTGAAGCTGCTGTACTTTCTTCTCCTACAACTTTTGCCTCTTCATCGATATTAGAAGCTGCTTGGGGTTCCTCCGATTCAGCAGCAGTTGTCTCTTCAGAAGGAGCTGTCGTTGTTTCTACTGGAGCTTCAGATGCTAATGTGGATGATTCTAAAACCTCAGCTTCTTCTGGAGCTACAGTTGTTACTTTTTCTTCAACAGTAGTTGCTTCAGGTGTTTCTGTGTCTTCAGAAGGAGCTGCTGTTGTCTCCACTGGAGTCGCTGTTTCGGCTTCAGCGTCAGACGGTTGCGTTGTTGCTTCTGAATCTTGTGCTTCTGCTGCAACTTCGCCAGTTGTTGATTCAGCAGAAGCTACAGTTGTGGATTCAGGAATTGTGTCTGAAACTGTTTCTTCCTCAACTTCTTCAGGAACTGTCGCTTCCGCAAGCGCAGGTGATTCGGTAGCTGCTACGTCCTCTTCAGCCACGGTTGTTGTTTCTTCGTCGGCGTTATCGGCTGTTTTAGGAGTCTCTGATTCAACTGAGGACGTTGTTTCTTCAGGAGTTACTGTAGTCTCTTCTGATGGAACAGCAGCTGTTGTTCCATCTGAACCGGCTTCTGGAGTTTCCGATGCAGAAGTCGTTGATGTTTTTCCTTTGAGGATATCTCCAGCTTCCTGGGCCAACTCTTTCACTTTATTGACAGCCTTATCGATGATATCCGTTGTTGCTTCAACTGGAGCACTCGTAGATTCTGGAAGTTCTGTTTCAGAAGCAGTCGTAGCTTCGGAAGGTTCTTGGAGATCAGTGTCTATCTTCTCCATATCCGTGATATCCACCTCTTCTGGCTCCTTTGGCGATGTATGCTCGCCTTCAGGAGCTGCTGTTGTCTCTTCTACTGTTTCAATAGGTGTTTCTGAAGGAGCTTCAGTGGATGTTTCTGATGGGGCTTCAGTTGGTGCTTCTGATGGAATTTCGGTAGAAGCCTCGAATGGGGCTTCAGTAGGAGTTTCTGATCCTTCTTGTGGAGCTTCAGTTGGTGTTTCTGAAGGAGCTTCAGTGGATGTTTCTGATATGGCTTCAGTTGGTGCTTCTGATGGAACTTCGGTAGATGTCTCCGATGGGGCTTCAGTAGGAGTTTCCGATCCTTGTGGTGCTTCAGTAGGTGCTTCTGATGCCTCTAATGATACTTCAGTGGTTGCTTCAGGCTCATTCTCAGTTGCTGTTGTTGTTTCTGCTTCTGCAGTAACCTCTTGTTCAGGAGATGTAGTAGCAGGTTCTCCTGGTACGCTTTCTGATGCCTCTACTGTAGTTGCCTTATTTTCTTCAGCAGCAGCGATTTCTGTCTCAGATTCTGGAGACAAAGTTGATTCTTCAACGGGAGCTTCTGTTAGAGCAACTGTAGTTTCTGGATTTTCTTCAGTTGCCGATTCAGCAACGGTGGTCGTCTCTGAAGCCGCAGTTTCTTCTGGAACTGCGGTTGTTTCCGGATTTTCCGTTACTCCTTCAGTAGCTTCAGGTTCAGTCTGACCAGTTGTAGCTTCTTCTGGAACTACAGTTGTTTCTGGAGCCGCAGTTGTTTCTGGAACTGCGGTTGTTTCCGGATTTTCCGTTACTCCTTCAGTAGTTTCAGGTTCAGTCTGACCAGTTGTAGCCTCTTCTGGAACTGCAGTTGTTTCTGGAGCTGCAGTTGTTTCCGGATTTTCTGTAGCTGATTCAGTAGCTTCAGGTTCGGTCTGACCAGTTGTAGCTTCTTCTGGAGCCGCAGTTGTTTCAGCTTCCTCTGAAGGCACTGTCGTCGTAGCCTCCACTGCAGATACTGTAGGTTCCTCAGCTTCAGAAGTCGTTGCTTCTACAGTTTCGGGTTTTGTCGTTACAGTTTCTGCTTCTGTATCATGTTGTCCAGAAACTAAAAATTTTCAATTCCCAAAAATCATCATATATCCAAGCAAGGAAGCAAAGCAGAGAAAATATTTATCAATAAAGCATAAATTAAAAATGAAAAAGCGAAAAAGCCAAGTTTCGGATTCAACGCTTACTTGGAAGTTTTTCTTCTGCTTCAGGAACAAACGTCTCGCCGTGCTTCTGAGAGCCTAAATTACTCAATTTACCCCAGGATTACGGTATTTTTGGTAAACTTACGACATACGGTACAGTGGATCCAGATGGAATCTTTTTGAGTTTCTTTTTCAGAAGGCTTGTAGAACCTCAAAGTTGGAGTCTTGTCACAGTATTGCTCGTCACCGTATCCGAGAACACACGTACCGTTCTTGGGGAAGAACAAAGCTCCGGTACATCCGTCCTGGAAGCATCTAGTGGCGCAGATCTCCGGAGTCTCCGTCAAAAGATTCAGTTCGAATTCAGAAGTGAACTTTTTCGGTCTGTCAGAGAGGTCTCCAACTTGGAATGTTATCAAACATCCCTGGAAGTCAACAGGAGCTCGAGTAGGGGATTCTGGAGACATCCCTGGAGGTGAAGCAGAGACTTTTGGAGATTCTGTAGCTTTCTCTTCGGTGTCTTGAGGTACGGTAGATTCTTCAATTTTCGGGGATTCTGTAGTTTCTTCGACTTTCGGAGCTTCAGTCGATTCTTCAACTTTTGGGGATTCTGTTGCCGTTACTGTAGTTTCTTCAACTTTTTCATCATCTTGAGGTCCAACAGCGAGATTTCCATTTTTATCCTCCACAACATTGTTGTCCTTCATGTTTCCAGTGACTGCTTTGGTTTCTCCGTGTTTCCGGGATCTGCAACTTGTGCAGTGGATCCAGATGGAGGATTCTCTGTCATCATTGTCGAGTTTCAAGAAGTTAATACTCGGTCTTTTTTTGCTACAGTATTGTTCGTCACCGTATCCAAGGACACACGTACCGTTTTTGGGGAAGAACAAAGCTCCGGTACATCCGTCCTGGAAGCATCTAGTGGCGCAAATCTCCGGAGTCTCTGTCAAAAGATTCAATTCGAATTCAGAAGTGAATTCTTTCGGTCTGTTCTCCAGATGCTCAGCTTGGAACGTGATCAAACAGCCTCCGGGGAAGATAACAGGACCTGTAGTTACTTTCCCAAGAGAAATCATCTTCCCCGTGGAGGATTCTGAAGCCACAGTGGTCTCTTCCGGTTGAACAGTAGTTTCTTCTTTATTTTGTTCAGCTTCAGAATCTGCTTTTTCTTCTTTAGGTTGTTCACCTTCAGAATCCGCTTTTTCTTCTTTATTCTGTTCAGCTTCAGAATCTGCTTTTTCCTCTTTAGGTTGTTCACTTTCAGAATCCGCTTTTCCTTCTTTATTTTGTTCAGTTTCAGAATCTGCTTCTGGGGAAAGTTTATGTTCCACCAGCTCAGGTCTCGGAGTTGTCGAAGCTACGATGAATTCGGCATCAGGAGATAGCGTAACCGGTCTGTCTGGTTCTAAATCGAAAATTGCTTTGATAAGAATCTTGTAAGAACTTACGACATCTGAAACACGACAGAACAACGGCTTTAGAGGGTTTGAAGAAGTAATGTCTTTGAAGTTTTCCATTACATTGTTCTTTTTCTCTCATTTGAACCTTACATTTTGCTTTAGTTTGTTCAGAATCAGAAGGAATAAAGACAGCTCCAGAACAGGAGTTCTGATAACAAATGTAAGCACATTCCTCGATGTTCCTAACCGTGGCCACATGGGTCGTCTTCAAGGCGTCGACGTCCATGTCTTCGTAGACTTGGAAGGTCACAACACATGCTGCAATCATCAAATTAAAAAATACCGTAAATTGTCCAACTAATTATCAGCAAAATCGAAAAAGTAAAAACACTTCATATGTGAAAAAAAAAAGTAAAAATACTTCATATGTGAAAAAAGTAGAATAAAATTGCTTAAAAATAAACTTATTCATATATGAAAACATGGAAGGAAATTCTCCATATATGAAAAAAGTAATTGACGTATAAAAAATAAAACAATTTATATGTGAAAAAAAGTAAAAAATATCCATATATAAAAAAATGAAAGAATGTACATGACAGGGATAAGCTAAAAAACAATTTATATATAAAGGATAAAAGTAACTCATATATCAAAACTGCCAGAAAACTAGTTAATACACGAAACAAAATTAATAAATGATAATTTACATATTAAACGTGCTAAGAAAAACAACTAATATGTTAAATGTATTAAAAAAATAACTAATGTGTTAAATGTACTAAAAATAATAATTTATATATTAAATTTACTAAGAAAAACAACTTATATGTTAAATGTACTAAAAAAATAATTTATATCTTAAATGTACTAAAAAAAATAATTTATATCTTAAATGTACTAAAAATAACAACTAATATGTTAAATGTACTAAAAAAATAACTAATGTGTTAAATGTACTAAAAATAACAACTTATATGTTAAATGTACTAAAAAAATAATTTATATCTTAAATGTACTAAAAATAACAACTTATATCTTAAATGTACTAAAACAATAACTAATATATTAAATGTAATAAAACCAATAACTTATATATCAAATTTACCAAAAACAATAATTTATATATTAGAAATAATATGTAATGATTGATATATGAAAAACCATAAAAAATTAATTTTTCATTTTTCTACATCTTGTAGCTGTTAATTGTACTTGATTGTCTTAATTTAATTACCCAGTTTGAAGTGAGAGAATAAACAACTACAAATATCGTCAAAAATCAAACTTACATTGTCGGAAGCCGACGGTTGTCGACGGAGGAGTCGCTGTTTTTTGGGCTTCTTCGATTTGCTCGATGTTGTCGTCTTTGCTCTCCGAAACCACGGCTTCATCTGAAAATTTCGAACGAATTAAATTCATTTTTAATAATAAATAATAAATAAATTCAAAAAGTGAAATATTTAATCGAAAAAGTTTCGAAATTTATATAAAAATTACAATTTTCTAAATTACGAATTATATTGTATAAATGTATAATTTACTTCTACAGTAATAAAAATTGATTTTTGTTGCAGAAAATTATGTTTTTAGTGATGTTTGAAACTTATTTCTATTGGAATTCCAAACTTTCGCGAGACCTGTTTTTTATTTTCGTCGAAAATTAAGGTTGTTTTTCTTTGCGCAGGCGTCCTCCCTGAGACTGGGTCCCGGCACGATTACAGTAATAACACGGGATGATAGTGTTGGAATTCACGGCTACACGACAGTTGCTCTCCTATTTCATTATCTTCATGTGACCTTCTCGTTTTTGTTATTTTTGGTTAAATTAACTTAATATCTTATTCAAGTAAGAAAAACATTAATTTAAAAAGAAAGAATTTCAAAATCAATACGAGTCTAAAAGAAGCATTTGTTGTACAGCTGAATTCAGACACTCTGCAATCACTTGTAACCGAAGGTAATCAATATGTAAGAGTTCTTGATTATAATCCTCATATATTGGATTTCAATGGAGCGTAACCGACGGCAGGATTGTAATCCAACTAAAGTTGATCCTAATTCAGTAAAATCAATGTATTCAGATTACTTTCCTGGCAAATAGAAATATATAACCGCGTTGATTGTACTGAATCAGGATCAACTTTAGTAGGATTACAATCCCGCCGTCGGATACGCTTAATTAAAATCCAATATATGAGGATTACAGTCAAGAAATCTTATATATTGATTACCTTCAGTTACAAGTAATTGCAAATTACCTGTGTTACTGTAGTTCTGTTCGATATATGTTATATTTCTGTTCTAACAAAGACCTTCATTCTTATCTTTCTGCAACACACCTCGAGGTCACAACAGTTTTATACGAATTTTATGATCTTGTTAAAACTATTTTTTCTATATTTAAATTTTATTATTTTCTCAAATTTGTTTTTTTGGTGTTAAAATTTCAAGGTCTTTAGAAATTTTTGTTTTTTAAGTTTTATGATTTTTTCGAAATTAACTTTTTTAAAAACTACAAAATTATTTTAAATGTTTTTTAAATTCGAAATTAAATGGAATTTTTTCATTGAATTATATTTTCTAAACAAAAATCAACTTTTCAGAATTCACTGAACACAACTTTCGACTACTTGGGGAATTTTTTGTTTTATATAATTTTAAAATTTAATTACCCAAAACGGTCCCTATCAATAATGACGTCAAAAATGAATCATTTTTAAAAAATTTTGTTTTTTGTAACAATTTCACTTTTTATAAGGATAATTTTTAAATGGACAAGTTCAAGGATCGGGCGTGGCAAGGCCGAATTCTGGATTCGATCGATTATAGCGAAACCAGTTTGTAAAAATTCCCTATTGATTGGATGTTTTTTCTGATGCAATTTTAAATTAACGAATCCCTAATTGCAATTGACAGAAAATCGAACATAAAATTAAAAAAAAATAAATTCATATTTTAAAAAATACCTGGATTGACAGGGACGGATTCTGGTTCTGGATCTTGATTAAAGTCGATTTCTGGAGGTTTTTGGTTTTTGGATTCTGGGATCGAATCTCCACATTTCAAACAAGAAACAGAAATCGGGGAATTTTTGTATTCGATTTCGGCGATGTTGACGAGGTCCATCGAGGCGCAGTCGTCCCTGGTGTGGAGGTAGAAGATGCAAGGTTTGATTTTCGTGTGATCGAAGGTGATTGAATAGCAGAATCTGTAACCGTAACATCTTCGGATGCACTCGTGGAGGTTCGGACTTGAGATATCCAGCTGAAACCAGCTCGGGGATTCATCGACGACGACTGCATTCTGCTTCACATGACCGTAGATGTTCTTACTGTTGCATACTGTAAATTGTTTTTTGAAAAATATTAAAATTAAAAAAAATTATTTTTATTTTTAAAATTACGCAATTTTTGAAATTTAAAAAAAAAATTATTTTTATTTTTAAAATTATGTAATTTTTGAAATTTAAAAAATTATTTTTATTTTTAAAGTTGTGTAATTTTTGAAATTAAAAAAAAATTATTTTTATTTTTTAAATAATGTAATTTTTGAAATTTAAAAAAAAATTATTTTTATTTTTAAAATTATGTAATTTTTGAAATTTAAAAAATTATTTTTATTTTTAAAGTTGTGTAATTTTTTGAACTTTAAAAAATTATTTTTATTTTTAAAGTTGTGTAATTTTTGAAATTTTTTAAAACATGTTTGAAAATTTCGATTTTTTACAATGAAATTAATTTTTAAATTTATGCCAAGGACCTTTGAGATAAAATCGAAACAAGATGAAAAAAGATAAGTCAAGAAAAATCGATCAATTTTTGGTAAAAATAAAATTTTTCAAATACTTGTTTGTCAAAAAAATTTTGGACCAAAAATAAAAGTTTCCATGTGTTTTGAAACTTTAAGAACTTCATAATCATTTTTTTTTGAAAATTTTTAAAGATTTTTTCGAAATTTTTAAAAAATAAAAAAAATTGTTTTAGAAATTTTTAGAATTTTTAGAAATTTTAGAATTTTTAGAATTTTTAAAATTAAAAAAAATCGTTTTCGAAATTTTAGAAATTTTTAGAATATTTAGAATTTTTAGAATTTTTCAATTTTTTTTAAATTTTTAGAATTTTTAAACTTTTTTAAATTTTTTAAGTTTTTTTGGAATTTTGAAATTTTTTTGGAATTGTTTTGAAAATTTTTTTGCAAATTTTTGGAGTTCAATTAAAGATAGAAATCCTGGGAATTCAAGTTTTCCGTCGTTTCTCAGGAAAAAAATTTCCGCTCAAAAATGACTGGCCTTGGCAATCTACCGGAAC
This sequence comes from Halicephalobus mephisto, assembly GCA_009193035.1. Taxonomy (NCBI): domain Eukaryota; kingdom Metazoa; phylum Nematoda; class Chromadorea; order Rhabditida; family Panagrolaimidae; genus Halicephalobus; species Halicephalobus mephisto. The sequence continues at coordinate 1,102,633 of SWDT01000003.1, read as the reverse complement.
TAATTGTTTTCTAAAATTTCAAATTTTTACGAAAAATCAAGTTTCAAAAATTTCGGTTAAAAAATTATTAACAAAAATATTTTTAAAAATGCATTTTTCGTGATGGGATAAATTTTTGGATTTTTGTTTAAAAAATTAAATAACGGTCCTGGAACGAAAAATTTTTTGTTTTAGAATTGTAAATAAAAAATTGATAATAAAAAATAAATTAATTTAATGTTTTTCGTGGCGGGACCAATTTCGTAATTTTTAAAAAATAAATTTGGATTTCTGGTCCTGCCACGAAAGATGCTTAATTAACTATTTACTTATGAATCAACAAAAAATAAAAAAAATAAATTAATTTAATGTTTTTCGTGGCGGGACCAATTTCGTAATTTTTTAAAAATAAATTTGGAGTTGTGGTCCTGTCACGAAAAATGTTTAATTAACTATTTACTTATGAACAAACAAAAAATAAATTAATCAAACATTTTTCGTGGCGGGACCAATTTCGTAATTTTTAAAAAATAAATTTGGATTTCTGGTCCTGTCACGAAAGATGTTTAATTAACTATTTACTTATGAACAAACAAAAAATAAAAAAATTCCATAAAAAATGAATCAGAAATTTTTCGTGGTAGGACCAGTATTTTTATTTTTTTCATTTTTAAAAAAGAAATTTGAATAATGATCTCAAAACAGAAAATTCCTGATTCATTCTTCGCCGATGAACTTGATTTCTAATCTCCTAAAAAAATTTAATCGTCGAAAAATGAATCAGAAATTTTTTGTTTTAAAATCAATTTTTATTGATTTTTTTAAATTTTTATTTTTTAAAAAAATTTAAAAATTCATAATCAAAAAATAAACATTTTTCGTAGCGGGACTAATTTTTTTATTTTATTATTATTTTTAAATTTATTTGAATTTCTGGTCCTGACGCGAAAAATGTTTAATTAATTTTTTAACTACCAACAGATAAAAATTAAAAAAAATAAATTATTTGTCGTGGCGGGACTAATTTTTTTATTTTATTATTATTTTTAAAATTATTTGAATTTCTGGTCCTGACGCGAAAGATATCTGATTTATTTTCAAAATACAGACAGATAAAAATTTTAAAAAATAAACATTTTTTGTGGCGGGACTAATTTTTTTATTTTATCATTATTTTTAAATTTATTTGAATTTCTGGTCCTGACGCGAAAAATGTTTAATTAATTTTTTAATCACCAACAGATAAAAATTTAAAAAAATAAACATTTTTCGTGGCGGGACTAATTTTTTTATTTTATCATTATTTTTAAAATTATTTGAATTTCTGGTCCTGACGCGAAAGATATCTGATTTATTTTCCAAATACAGACAGATGGTCAATAAACGAGTCCATAATCTAAAAATAAATCAGACGTTCGTTGCGGGACCAGTTTTTAAAACTATTTTCCAATTTTTGAAATTGCAAAAATTTAAAATTTAATTTTAACTATAGGACATAATTGTGATTCGAAAATTCACTAATTAGATTCATAATCCAAAACTAAATCAAGCATTGCGCGGCAGGACCAACGTCTCTCCGTTCGGCGGTTTCTTTGATCTTTATTCTCTGAAAAAAATTAAAAAAAGAAAAAAATCAGATTTGCGAATCCAATGTGCAACGTCTGATTAATTCCACCACTACAAACCAAGCTATCAGTCATTTCAGCATTATTAAATTAAATATAAAGAAAAATCGAATATTTTTCGTGGTGGGACCAATGATTTTTAATAAAGCAAAAGTAGAAAATGGTCCTGTCACGAATTATATTAGATTATTAAAAATCAATAAATATACTGTAGGAAAATCGAGTATTTTTCGTGATAAGACCAACGATTTTTAATAAAGAAAAAATAGAAAGATGGTCCTACCACGAATTATATTAGATTATTAAAAATCAATAAATATACTGTAGGAAAATCGAATATTTTTCGTGATAAGACCAACGATTTTTAATAAACAAAAAATAGAAAGATGGTCCTGTCACGAATTATATTAGATTATTAAAAATTCAAAAAATCAATAAATATACTGTAGAAAAAAATTTTTTCTTGTCAAGATAAATATTTTTTAATTAATAAAAAAATGGTCCTGTCACGAACGATATTTAATTTTTTATAAAGGATTAGATTATTAGTTGTTTGAAAAGTTATTAAGGAAATTGAAAATGAATCAAACGTCATTCGTGTCAGGACCAATTTATTTTTCAATCAACATTTTCTTTATTTTTCTTTTCTAAAAAAATCCAAAAACGGTTCCAGCACAAATAACGATTTTTTTATTTTAATTTATCAAAAATTCTAAAAACTATTACAGTAAAAATTTAAAAATAAATTACAATTTCCTGTTTTGAAAATAATTTAATTTTTATTTGGTAAAAAATTTAAAAATTATGGTTTTTTAAATTTATCAAAAATTCTAAAAACTATTACGGTAAAAATCTAAAAATAAATTACAATTTTTCGTTTTGAAAATAATTTGATTTTTAATTAATTTTTATTTGGTGAAAATTTTAAAAATCATTTTACTAAAAATTATGATTTTTTAAATTTATCAAAAATTCTAAAAACTATTACAGTAAAAATCTAAAAATAAATTATAATTTCTTGTTTCGAAAATAATTTGATTTTTAATTAAATTTTTAAATCCCAAAAAAAGATTTATCAAGAATATTACTGTATGTTTTCGATCAGTTTTTTCACTATAAATTCCTTAATGAAGAAAAACATATTTTTGTACGAAGGTCTGAATCCTCAGAAATTGGCCTAATTTGGACAACCCCAGGAATTCTGAATTTTTGGACAAGGTCGATTTTTTTCTTTTTTATGAAAAAAATTTTTTTTGCTCTGTTCATTCATCAGATGATAGAAAAAATCACAAAAGTTGATTAAACGTCGGAAAATTGATGAAACAAACCAGTCGGCCAAGAGTCCCGATTTCGGTCATATCTGATTTTATGGATTAATCTTTTTTAAAAAGAAGAAAAACCCCAAGGCTTTTTTGAAGTCATAAAACCCAAGTAACAAGTGTAAACAGTGTAAAAAAAGATAAAATCAAACATAAGTTTTTTCTTCGCCGTTATTTTGCCTCAGGCGATGAATTTTGCCAAAAAATAAAAATGTGATTAATTACAGAAAAAACTTACTTATGTCCTCGGGGGGTCTGCCGGAAATGGGGGTCGGGGGGGCGCCGGCCCTGGCGACGAGGAGAACCGTCAGGAGCGCAAACGAGAGCTTCATTAAATTAGACTTTTTTGGCTTAACGACAACAACGCCAAAAAAGTCCCTTCTCCCCTAGGAAATCCAATCGAGACCAATTATCTATAAAAAATAAAATTTAAAAAAAAAATAAAAATTTTTAAAAAATAAAATTTTAAAATTATGTTTAAAAAATTTTTTTTTATAAATAAAATTTATTTAAAAAAGCAAGTTTAATGTCCAATGAACCGGTGTATCACGATTGCGCAAAATTCAGACAAAACGAAACCCGCTTCTGGCGTCAATTGTCTTCTTCCAGGTTTTCACTTTCCAAACCCGGTCGTCCCCGCCCCCCGTGTTCTGACTGATCAGAGGTACTTCAGAAAATCGAACACCAGATTTTTATCTTTTTTATAAAAACAAAGATAAATAACTAGATTAATTTTTAACCATAAGTGGAACCTGAGATTTATCCAGAAAAAATAAATTTTAAATTAAAAAAAAATTTATTAAAAATTTTCCAAAATTAAAAAAAACAAAAATTTTCAGAAATTTAAAAAAAATAAAAATTTCAAAAAAAACAAAAAATTTATTAAAAATTTTCCAAAATTAAAAAAAACAAAAATTTTCAGAAATTTAAAAAAAATAAAAATTTCAAAAAAAACAAAAAATTTATTAAAAATTTTCCATAATTTCAAAAAAAATAAAAATTTTGAAAAAAAACAAAAATTAATTTAAAAATTTATCCTGAGGGGTACGGGGTACTTTTGAGTGGTTTTGGATTTTTTTAAATTAAAAAAATTATTTTTGTTAACTTTTAAAATTTTAAAAAATTGGAATTATTTTTTATAAATTTTTTAATTTTGGAATTTTTGAACTTTAAAAATTTTTTTTTATGAATTTTGTTTTTTTTAATTTTGAAAAAAAATGAATCACAATTTTGGAATTTTCTAGATTTTTGGGAAAAAAGGGTTTAATAAGAAAATTTATAGTGAATATAAACTTTTTTTGGTTTTTTTATGTTTTTCGAAATTAGAAAATGAATCATTTTTTTGTTATTTTTAGGATTAAAAAACTTTCGAAAAATTAATTAAAATAATTTTATTGTAAAAATAAACTTTTTTCACAAATTCGAAGAAGTTGTTAAAAGCTACAGTAGGATACAGTAATTTTACAATTGAAATTTTTTCAAATCTTACAATTAAAAATGATTTTTAGATTTTCTAAATAATAAAAATAAAAAATGATTTTCGAATTTTTTTAAATAATAAAAATAAAAAATGATTTTCGAATTTTTTTAAATAATAAAAATAAAAAATTACATTTTTGGGTTTTTTTAAATAATAAAAATAAAAATTTAGATTTTCGAATTTGACGATTAACTTCGATTTCGAATTTTATTTTTTATCAAAGTTAGACTTCAGAATTCTATGTTGAAATTCAAGTTTTCGTGTTAAAACACATTTATGGATTTTTCTTATTATTAAATTTTCTTTCATTTAAGTTGATAAAGTTGGATATCTGGATTTTCCGAATCACAATAATTTATGAATCGTGTCTTAACACGAAAAATGAGAATTTCGATTCTGAATTCTGAATTCGATAACACAAAGCACTGGTCGTCAAATCTATCGATTGCAGACCTTCAATTTCGATTTCCAGCTTTGATAAAATAAAACACGAGAATTTAATTTCAAAAATTACTTTAGACAAATCAAAACATGACTTTTTGAAGTAAAAAATTCATAAATATTATCTTTAAAAACTTCAGTTTGACTTTGAACTCTGACCTTCAACTTTGACTTCGGATAAAATGGAATATAAACATTGTTGGGGCAGAAAACTGGACTAGAAAGAAAAAATCTGAAGAGATGGCCTGAATATAGGGGAATGTAGAGTACTGTAGGACATGGGTGAGATTATCTCTTGTCTTGTGAGTTGAAACTTATTATGTGGATATTAAGAGAGAAAACTGGACTAGAAAGAAAAAATCTGAAGAGATGGCCTAGATATCGAGGAATGTGGAATACTGTAAGACATAAATAAGATCTTCGGCTTTAGCTGTGTTGAAATCATTATATATAAACTGTACCTGTGTCTTATTGTCATAGTAAAGGTTATGATTAAATTTTTGTTTTTTATTTTAACAGTTACTGTCCAAAAAACAGTTTCAATTTAAAAAATAGTGACTGAAAACAAACACTATCTTTGATTTGCATTTGAGTTGCCAAAGTTACTACTAAAACAGAAAAGTGAACTAGAAAGAGAGTACCTGAAGCGATAGTTTGAATATCAAAGGATACGGAATACTGTAGGGGATGAGGATTCCATATTGTAGTCGTGTTGAAACTTGTGTAAATTTTAGGACAGGAACTAGATTAGAGAACGTAAAACGGTAACCTGAATATCAGGGAACAAGGAATACTGTAAAGCATAAATAAGATTCCATATTGTAGTCGTGTTGAAACTTTTGTAAATTTTAGGACAGGAACTAGACTAGAAAAGATCCAGAATGATAGCTTGACTATGAAGAAACATGGGATACTGTAGGACATAAACGAGATTCCCGATTGTAACCATGTTGAAAATTATGTAAGTTTTAGGACAGAAAACTAGACTAGTAAGACCGATAGTCTGAACATCAGGGAACATGGAATACTGTAGGATATGAATGAGACTTTCGGTTATATTGTGTGGGAAAAAATATAAATTGTATCCTTATTGTTTTAGTAAATGTTGGATTGCGCACTATCTATTCGAGTGGAAGCTTGTATAACTTTGGTCCCGAAGGGAAATAGCCTGAGGACCAACGAAAGGCGTACGATTGCAGATTGGCGGCAATTTGAAGATTACGCAATAATGTTGTAAGAGTTGTTTTGTATCTCGTGCCTTTGGTCTCATAAAGTTGTTTCTAGATATTTCTCGTCTACACGCGGATCAGGAATCCTTAATTACGATCTAACAACAAAGATAGTCATTATATCTCTGTTCTTTATCCTAACGGATATCAAATTCTAAATACAGTCGATTTTCGATTTTACGTAATTGCTGATTTTACGTAATTTTAGATTTTATATAAATCTCGATTTTATGTCATTTTAGATTTTATGTAAATCTCAATTTTATGTAATTTTCGATTTTACTTAATTTTAGATTTTATGTAAATCTCAATTTTATGTAAATCTCGATTTCACTTAATTTTTGTCCGGTCCTGGTAAAATTTTTTAAAAAATAATATAAATTTACTCTTAATTTTACATAATTTTTGTCCGGTCCTTTGGATTACGTTATATCGAGAGTCGACTGTATCGCTTCAGATAAGCTTTGAAAATAAAAAAATTCTTAAACATTATCTTAAAACAATCCAAAATTTTATCTTCAACTTGGATAAATTAGAACAAAAATATTCAAAGAAATATTTGACACGAAATAATCCATATATGCTGAAATTTTATTTTTTATAAAAAATAAAAAAATTTAAAAAATAACTTTCATATTTCTCCTATCCCAAAGGACAGGGTACTAATTCTATGACTAAACTTTTTCATAATTTACAAAATAAAAATTTCACATTTTAAAAAAAAATTATATTTTTAAAAAAAAAATTTTATATTTTTTTGAATAAAAAAATTTATATTTTTTAAAAAAGAAATTTTACATTTTTTAAAATAAAAAAATTTATTTTAAAATAAAAAATTTATATTTTTTAAAATAAAAATTTTGTTTTTTTTTTTTGAATAAAAATTATATTTTTTAAAAATAAAAATTCATTAATATCTTTAAAAATTTATTCAAATAAAACATAAAATTCCTTTATTTTTTTGGATTTTCGAAAATAAACAAAATAAGAATCCTTCTTTGATACTTTTCAGGATTTCCGGAAGACATAAGTGTAGTTAGGAGATCTTCCTAGAGGACATAAAGAATCCTCTTATGAACTTTTTTGATCTTTCAAAAATTCTGAAAATCGATAATTTTTAGTGTTTTTGTTGGATTTGTCGTCCGAGTGACCCCCGTACTGATGAAGCAGATATCGTAGAAAAGATTACTCAATAGATCCCTGAGGCACAATACAAATCTCTGTCGAAGTTGATAAACGCAAAAAACACAACAGTTCCCGCCGAGAGGAATTGTATGTTTCCTTGTCAGTTCTGGGGGAATCCGTTCGGGACCAAGAAAACTATGTTTCCTTATCAGCGATAAAAGAATCCGTTCGGGATCAGGCGCTTTCTGTCAGTTGCACTTCTGCCTAAGGACGAAGTGTTCGATCCGACAGTTACATCAGTGTATTAACTGGTTCTGGTGTAAGCAAACCAAGACACATGGCCTCGAAAGGAAATCTCTACGCACTGAACGATGGGTATACTGTCTATATGATAAATCGAGTGTTGAAAAGTTAATGTATATGGTTGTTATTATGTTTAATCTTCGTTATATCAGTGTTATTAACCGGTTATTGTATAAACAAGCGAGGTCTTGGAAGAAAGTACCTTAGATGTTAAGCAGTAGGCATACTGTATATATAACAAATCGAGTGTTGACTAAGTTATGTATATGGTTGTTATTATGTTTAATCTTCGTTATATCAGTGTATTAACCGGTTATTGTGTAAGCAAGCGAGGTCTTGGAAGAAAGTACTTTACATGTTAAACAGTAGGCATACTGTCTATGCATACTGTGTATATGACAAATTGAGTACTGACAAGTTAATATATATGGTTGTTATAATGTTTAATCTTCATTATATCAGTGTTATTAACCGGTTATTGTGTAAGCAAACGAGGTCTTGGAAGAAAGTACTTTACATGTTAAACAGTAGGCATACTGTATATATAACAAACCGAGTGCTGACTAAGTTATGTATATGGTTGTTATTATGTTTAATCTTCGTTATATCAGTGTTATTAACCGGTTATTGTATAAACAAGCGAAATCTCGAATAGAAGTGCCTTAGGTATTAAACAGTAGACATACAGTATATATGACAAACCGAATGTTGACAAGTTAATAAATATATAATCCGTTTTTTGAGAAAATCGAAAGTCCGGAAAATAAACTCAATTTTTCGTTTTTTGGTTAAAATTTTGACTGAAGATGAAAAACTTTTTGCAGTTCGTCCTCCGGACCCTCGATTTTCTCAGAAAACGAGTTATATGGTTGTTGTTGTGCTTAATCTTATTGTTGTTGGGATAAATAAGAAATTTTCATACTTTTCGTTCCTCACGTAACCACATTAGTTCATCAAGATCAAAAATTTTGTATTTTTCAAATCCCAAAAAATGTGATTATGTGACTTTTCTGTTCCGAAAGTTCATGTTCCAATTTTGCAGTTTCGAAATCAAGTAAATTCAATTTTATTAAAAACAAATCCAGAATTCTTCAAAATTAAAAAATTCAATATTAGTTAAATTCAAAAAAATTGAAAATTGTTAAAAATAAAAAACTAATTTTATTAAAAAAAGTAAAAATTTTATTTTATTTAAAAAAAAGAAAATTCAATTTTATTAAAAAATAGAAAAATTTTGCTTAAAAAAATAATAAATTTAATTTTATTAAAAAAAGTAAAAAATTTAATTTTATTAAAAATTTAAAAAAATAAAAAAAAATTTAATTTTATAAAAAAATTCAATTTTAAAAATAATTAAAATTTATAAAAAAATCATATTTTTTTAAATTTTTTATAAATTTGAATAATTCGGTTTTATAAATAAAAATTCAAAAAATATTCTGTATTATCTTCATTTTTGTTTTTTTAAACAATTCGGCAATTTTTGAGAAATCATTTGAAAATCAAAAAAAGTTCAAAAATTCAACTCCAGTCTCATCCGTGGGGAGTTCAAAGCTCATCAGTTCAAGTTTAACGGAAATAGAACTGACAAAAAAGGAAAAATAAAATGATTAATCGGCAAAGTGAAACCTTCTATTTTCTATTTTTTCCGTCATTTCATTCTCCATTTTTACCTTTTTTAATTTTTCTCTTATTTTTTATATATTCTCCTCGTTGTCCTTTTTTCCTTTTTTATATTTTTTAAATTTTTTTCCTTGTTTTTTTAAATATACTCTTCACTTTTTTTTCCAGTTTTTCCTTTTTTCTTCTCTCTCCTTTTCCAGCTTTTCCTTTTTTCTTCTCTCTCCTTTCCCAGTTTTTCCTTTTTCCTCTCTCTCCTTTTCCAGTTTTTCCTTTTTCCTCTCTCTCCTTTTCCAGTTTTTCCTTTTTCCTCCTTCTTTTCTTTCAGTTTTTGTTTTTTTCTTCTCTCTCCTTTTCCAGTTTTTCCTTTTTTCCTCTCTCTCTTTTTCCAGTTTTTCTTTCTTTTCCTCTTTTTCCTCTTTTTCCTTCTTTTCCTTCTTTTCCTTCTTTTCCACTTTTTTCATTTTTACTTTTCAGAAATGAGCATTAACCCCAGATATGTAATTTTCGTTGTTTTCATCGGTACGGTAACCGTAATTTCTGTCATCTATGAATATAACGTAAGTTTTTTAAAATTTATTCCTGATTACAGTATTTTTATTTAGTTAAAAATGAAGGACGTTTTTGAATATATGGCGATCGTTGTTATTTTGACTTTGATTCCTGCAATTGGATACTATATAATTACTCAAATAAAACAATTCAAAAATAGAGTTTCCAGACCCAGAATTTTGGTTTCAGAAACGGTTTCTACGACTTCTGAAAATTCGACAAATTTATCTTCCACTTATGTTATAGACTTCCTCAACCGACTGGCTACCGTACCTGACTTCACTCTCAAAACTCTGCCGACCTACAGTAAAGCCATAACAACAACCAGACCTCTTCAGATTACTGTAGACGTAAATAAATTTTAAAAAAAAACTTTTTTAAAAAATACTTCAGAATTCACCTCCTCCTGCATACTGTACAATTCCCAGCAACGGCATAATAAACATGCCTCCACCCAACTACGACGATATATCTTCGGATTCCATTAATCCCAGTTCAAATCCACAAAATCACTAATAATTATTTTTTGGGTCAAACGGGTAATCACTCGCGCATTTTTCTAATAACAAATCAATAAAATGTTCCACCTCCACACGCAATATCTATAAATAAATCAAAAATATTCAAAAATAAATCAAAAATAAATAAAATCAAAAACACTTAAAATTGAGTAAAAATATTTAAAAATCTACCTTTTTGCTATTTTTATCAATTATTTCAAAAAATCAAATTCAATACAAAATATCAGCATCACTTGTAACTCTATCAATTGTAAAATGCTCAAAGATTTCTTGAATTTCTCGTAATTCCTCATTCTGCATACAAGCACCACCTAACTGTCTGTTTTCTTCCTTTTTATCTCGAAGAAATTTTCCAACTTTAAAGTTGCCAAAACTCTTCAAAAAGAAATCTTCATCATCAAATTGATCTTGCTCATTCATTAACCGTCTCATTTGCGATGTATTTAATTCTCCACTTTTGAATTGTCCTTTAACAGCTTTCAATTTCCGGGTTTCTTCATCCGGATCTGGAAACTCACCATGTTGATCAGTAATCTCTCGACAATCAATCATGCTAATACAAGTACCAACACGACATCCCTTAGGGCAATGCGAATATCCTCCAAATAAATAATTTGCATGAGTAAAAGATTCATAAAGATGAGAAACAATTATGAATTGAAAACCTTTCAAACTCAACGTATCACACAATTCCGCAACCTAAAATTAATTTCTCAAAAAATTTCAAAATAAAAACAAACCAAATGAACATTATTCCTATCTAATGCAGCATCAAATTCATCCATCAAAATACAATTTACTTTCTCCGGTTTTCCAGCAAGCAAAAGAGCCAAACAAGCCATAGATTTCTCACCTCCACTCAACTGATCAATAGACACTTGTTGTTTTCCAGGAACAACTAATTTAAAATCAACTTTACATTCATAAGGTTCTCCAGATCCAACAAGCCCAAGTGTTGCTTGTGCAGAATGGTTATCATACAGTAACTTGTAGTAATAATCAACATCCCTTTGAATTTTCTTAAACGTATCCATAAACAACTTTCTTCTGTTAGATTTCACGTTATCCAAAGCTTTCTTTTTTTCTTGTAATGTCCTTCCCAACGTGTTAAATTTCTCAAGATTAATTTTTTCTGTTTCTCTAGCATGAGTAATACGTTCATTATAATCAGCAATTGACGTAACTCCCGCTTCTTTAACCACAATCTGTTTCTCAATATCGGTAATTTCTTTAGCCATTTTCTCTAATAATTTTTCTCGTTCATCATCAATCATAACCTAAAATAAAAATTATTCCATAATTTAAAAAAACCAAACCTTATCCATATCAGCTTCAATTACAGAATAATCAGCTTTACAATTTTGAGGTGACAATTTAACAGAACCAGTTGATGAAGTAGATTCTACCGTACTTTCACTTCCTTCAAAAATTTCAATATCCTCAAAACGACCCTGTCTCAAAGGCAGACTGATATTCTTCACTTGGCATTCAAAAAATATATTCTGAATTCCAGAAAGCAGTTCATCCACAGTAGTACGTTGTTCTTTTTCAATTTTTTCCATCTTTTTTGCAACAGATTTAATTTTTTTCGCTTTTTCTTTGATTTTTTCATATTCAGAATTCAAATTATCCAATTCCTTAGAAACCATTTCGTGTTCTTCTTGAGCTTTGACAAACTTAGAATGAAGGTCATCACACAGCATTCTTTTATCTCGTTCATTTTCACGCATTTTATCCACTTCCGTTTTGAGATCATTGAATTTCTTCTTGACAATCTCATATTCATCTAAAATAATAATTTACTAATTTAACTAAATTACGATCTTACTAGACTTTAACTGTCCAACATAAGCAACTTCAGCACGTAGAGCTTCAAGTTGAGCATTAATACTCTGTTCTTTACGACCAATTTTTTCATGTGAAGCAGCAAATTGTGTTTTAAAACTTTCAAGATCAGTAATACCAACTTTCGTACAAAAATCACCAAAAATTCTCCCAGCCAATTCATCTTTCTGTCGTTGACAATCTTGTTTCTCAAGTTCCAAATTCTTCAAAATAGCATCAATTGAATCAAAAATTCTTTTTTTTTCTTCAACAGATTTTTTAATTTCCTCTATTTGACGATTAATAATTTCTGCTTGTTTTTCTCGTTCTTTAATTCGAGAAAAACGATTTCGTTCCATTTGTTTAATCTGATTTTGCAAATCCTCAATTTTCCGTTGTTTATCATAACCAGATCCAGGAGAAGGAAGTTCTTTCAAAAATTTCAAAAGTTCCATTTTCCGTTTTTCCATGTTAGCAACTTGCGAAGCATTGAAAATATCTCCAACTTTTTCTAATTCTGCTTTTCCTCCCGCAATACGACCATTTTTGTTGAAAAAGGTTCCATCTAAAGCTACCGTCGCCACTATACTATTCTTGTCTCTGAACGCAATTCGATTGGCCGTATTGGGATCTTTACAGACCAAAATCGTTCCACATACAAAATCCAAAGCCTTCGCAATTGATTCATCAGCTTTCCGTTCTCTAAAGCATTCCCGAATCAACTGTGCTTCTCCACCGTCCACAATAGCTTCAATCTCAGGAGTAACATGTCGAATCCGAAGAATATTGGCCGGAAGGAATTTCTGACGAGGCAGTTTGTTTCTTTTCAGGTAATCGATGCATTTGATCGCTATTTCCTCATTATCAACAACAAAAGCGTTTTGCCACCTTTTAAAAACCTATAACGATAAAACTAAAATTTTGGTGATGAAATCTAAAGCTTACTCGAATACCAGCCAATGTATATTCTTCAGAAACAGGAACACACAAACTTTTCAGCGTTCCATGGACTTGATCGCCAAATGTTTTGATCAAATCTTGAGCAATCTGTTGTCTTTGTTCTTCTTTTCTTTGTTTTTCCGTGTGGTTAATATGAAACCCAAGTTGAAGAGTTACATCTTCCAATTCCTTCAAATATTGTTTACGAAGATTTTCCTGTCCATTAATATGCTGGAGCTGATCCTTCAAATCATCAATTTGTCGTTGAATTTCTTGGAGTTTTTCAGCATCAGGGGTAGATTTACTCAAAACCTCGAATTCCCCTTCTTTTTTCCGTAATTTTTCTTCTTCCAATCCAAGAACTCCTTTAACAGAAGCCCATTCAGCAAGAACACCTCGAATTTTGCCTTCTAGTTCAACGATGTTCTTGCAAATTTCATCGTCGTCAAATGTTGCTTGGAGTTGTCTAAATTCCTCGACATCTTCAGGACTAACACCTTTCATAGACTGACTTGCTTCTTTCGCCAGGGAAGTGAGTTCTGCTTCTAGTGTCCTAAAAGAAAAGATGTATAATTTCTAGGAGCACAACAAACCGAATTTTCTCGTGTAAGACTAGTTCGCCTTGATGACGTTCTTGTGATTTCTGTTCCAAAGTTCGACAAATTTTCTCGGTTGTTTCTAGTTTCTTTTCTGCGATTGAAATTTTCTCACAGTATTTGTCGAAATCCTGCTTGGCTTGTGCATCTTCTTGAGCAACAATGCTTTCCTTGTTTTTAGCTATCTTAGTTTTCCTTACCAACGTTGTCAAATCAGCTTTAATTCTCGTCTCCAATGCAAGAATCTCATCTGCTGATTCTGTAACACCTTTTTGGAGTTTTTCTTTGCGTTTTTTGTATTTTTCCTCTGATTCTTCCAGATTCTTCTCCAAAGGATAAAGTTTGGTCAAATAATAGGCAATTCTCGCTGCGTTCAACTTCCTATTGTCTTCTTCGAGATCTTTCCGTTTGTTGCTAGCAATCATCAATCTTTGGACTTCTTGACCAGTTCTTTTGCATTCCTCTTGATGAGTTTTCACTTCTTTGAGTACTTCATCATGCAAAATTTGAAACTGTTTGCAGTCTTCGGCGTATTTGATTCCTCTGAAATTACGATATAAAAGATTTGGAAAACTGAAAAACTTACCCTGAAACCGTGTCGATGAAGTTGGTTCTATAGACATCGCCGTTGTCGGTCATCCTCGTGATTGTGTCTTGACGAATCACAAAGTTCTCGTTTCTGGCAAAAATCCCGTGGCTTTCAATCAGCTCCATGTATTCGTTTTTCGTCTTTTTCCCATCGTTGAAGTAGTATTCTTCGTTTCCAGATTTCTTGACTACTCGTTTGAAAGTTTTGATTTTTTCACTGTCAGGAACCGTGATTCTGATCTGGACATAACACGCATTGCATTTCGGAGTTTTTCCATCTTCACTATAGATCAACTTCTGGAAAATGAATCACATTATTAAAAAACCATATATGAATTATTCTATAAACTTGTCTCATGGCGAATTTTTAGAAACTAAAGTAGCCTAAAATTCCGATTTTGTGCAATAACGATTTCGAAATTCATTTCCCGAAAAATATTCTGTCTGAAGAGATTTAGAAGCTTCTGGATTGGGATATGTAGGATAGATGACTTCTTGTCCATCTTCCAAAGCTGAACTTTACACATGAAATCATTGATAAATATTCAAAAAACCACAATTAACGCGTGAATAAGCCTATCTCAAGCAGATCAATGTGGTTACACACGAAATAATGGTGGGAAAATTGAAACAAACCTGGAGATTTCCGGCACGAGTATTCCTCGCGGTATCGCCAAAGACGAAAGTGATGGCATCCAGAATGTTCGATTTTCCGGTTCCATTCGCTCCAACGATGGCATTAGTCGTCGTAAAAGGACCGATTCTGCGATATCCATAGAAGCTTTTGAAGTTCTCAAGTTCCAGCGATTCAATGAAAACCATTCCTAAAACAAAAACAATAAGATTAACAGATATCATATCAAACTGCGGATAAACATTATTTATGAGAAACAACACTGTAAATTAAGAACATACAAAGTAAAAGTGAAAAAGCAAAATTTTTACATAATTAAATTATGAAATTCACAAAGAAAATTTAAATTTAAAAGTGGAGCGTAATTTTTCGTTTCAAGACGCAGGGGCATTCAGGATTGTTAAGTTGGAATATTTGGTAGAGAATTCAAATGAAAACAAACCGTAATTTTTCGTTCCAAGACACAGGATTTCCGGACTTCTTTATTTCTAAATAATTGGCAAAAGTGACCCTTGAATGATCAGCAATGGTTCTAATTTTTTCGTTTCGAGACATAGGATTCTTTAAATTTCTTTATTTTTCAATATTTTGTAAAAATTACTTTTAATAAATTAAAAAATGTTTTTATTTTCTGTTTTAAGACAGAATTGTTTAAATTTTTTTTATTTTTGAATATTTTGTGAAAATTGTTCCTATTTTTTCGTTTTGAAAAATAAAGTTTAAATTTTTTAATTTTGAATATCTGGCCTAAAATTGGTTTCGAGCCAGTTCATGTCTTCCTCGGAGACTTTTCTGTCTTCGTGATCGATCGTGAGAGAAACAACGAAATGGAAAAAGTGCTGGGCATCTTCGAGTTGGGTGCCTTCTGGTTGGAGCCAGTTATATCCTATTTTGCTTTTGACAGGGGCGTCTTCAGGAACCTTGTTGTAACTTTTTAAAATTCCTTTTTTTGTCGGATACCATAAGTAATTTCTGAAAAATTTCGGTTTTTCGGGGTCTGGCTCAGCTTTGTAATCCGGATTCAGATGGACGGAGATCAAAGCGGTCTCCATCGAGATCCCGGTCCAATAGTAGCTCACTGGAGTCCCTCTAGCCCCGTTGATTCTGTATCCGACTTCAGTAAGGAGATACTTATTCGATCCCTTTTTGAGCTGGAAGCCTTGAACGCAGAAGATATGGGGTCTCGGAGGATTCAGTTTCTCGATGACGTCGATGACAAATTCCTCGAGACCTGGAAATTCGTCTTTTGTGTCTTCCAAGGTTCCTCCTCTGAAAGGTATCGGATAAGCTAGCTTTAGGTGATCCACCGTAGTCATTCCTCTTTTGCAAAGGATGTTCAAATAAGGTTTGGTTTTATGTTTTTCAGAAAAGTTCGGTCTTTTCGTTTGGTGGCGCAGTGGTTCGTGCGATTGACTGCCATTCGCGGAACCCAGGTTCGGTTCCTGGTCGTCGTCGGACAACGGGAAAAGGACAGAACTGACCCAGAATTCAGCCACATCCTCTCCACCAATGTATTCCTCCAACAAATAACTCCCAGTTTCGTTTCCTTCAATTGAGGTTTTTATGAATTCAGTTAATTCTTTTTTATCTTCTATTTTTCCGCCTCCTCGACTTCCGAATCCTTCAATCGGTTTTCTAAAAATTGGAAAATTGATTTTTTTCGAAATTTTTTCAACTTCTTGTTCGATTTCGTTTTTTTTCAAATTTTTCGGATCAAAAATAACGAATCTCATCGAGGGGATGTTGTGATCTTCGGCGAACTTCTTCAGGACGGATTTGTCTCGAAGATATTCCAAATCGGATTTCCTCGGACCAGGAATTCCGAATTTTTCGCGCAGTCTGCAGTTGTGATCGATCATGAACTCCTCAGTTTCCATCAAGCAAATTTTTTCTTTTTGAACATCTTTCAAAATTTTCTCAATTAGGATTTCTACTTCAGGTATACTGTAATTTGGATCATTGTCGAATTTTGAATAATCTGCTTTAAACCAAAAAATAAAATCAAAAAATTTTTCAAATCCTTTGAAAAATTTTTCTTTTATTTGTTCGGCGAAAATTCCGATTAAAACAGCGTCATCTGGCTTCTGAAAATCCTGAAGTTCTGTAAAAAACGGATATTTCCATTTCACAAGAATCCCGATTATTCGTTTGGAAGAAAATTGACCCAATTCATTCATCGACGAATCGATTGACATCTTCCTGAAAATATACTTTTATTCTCCGACGAAAAAAATACATATAATAGTATAAAAATCGATATATGAAAAATCAACTTTTTATCGATATATAAAAAATTAATTTTTTATTCATATATAAAAAACCAACTTTTTATCGATATATAAAAAATCAACTTTTTATTCATATATCAAAAATCAACTTTTTATCCATATATGAAAAACCAACTTTTTATTCATATATAAAAAATTGATATATGAAAAGTCAATTTCTCTGTCGATATATCAAAAACTAATCTCTCATCGATATATCAAGAATAACTTTTTTTATTGATATATGATCAATCATTTTCTTTATTTATATACGAAAAATTGATATACAAACATCACTTTCTCCACTAGTATATCAAAAATCAGTTTTTTGTCATCGGTATGTCGAAAGTTGATATATGAAAAACTAATTCTTCTATTGATATATCAAAAATCCATATATGAAAAACTGATTTCTTCATGGATATATCAAAAACAAATTTTTTCATAGATAAATCAAATATATATGAAAAACTAATTCTTCTATTGATATATCAAAAATCCATATATGAAAAACTGCTTTCTCCATGGATATATCAAATATTGATATATGAAAAACTAATTCTTCTATTGATATATCAGAAATCCATATATGAAAAACCAATATTTTGATTGATAATCAAAAACCAATTTCCTCATAGTCACGTCGAAAACTGATCTCTATGTTGGTAAATCAAACATCAACCGGAAAATTTTATCACTTTTGTTCGTTCTTTGATTCGATGGCCGATAAGTTTTCAGATTCAATTGCATTTCATGAACTTTAAACAACGAAATTAGAAAGACAATCTCAATGAGCGGACGAATCAAAAGTTCCTAAAAATATTTAAAATCCAAAAGCAATAAAACGATATTTGTTTCATCTGTCGGTGCTGGAATGTCGAGCGGAAAGCCGTGCTGAGGACTAGAAACGGGATTCAGGATGGCCTCTCATGGACCCGTTGTCCTGTTGGTTGAAAATTCGTTCGAGTCGTCGTTGCGCCGGTCCGCGGCCACCTTGAGCTTCTGTCTCCGACGCAGATGTGTAAGGATTATCCTGAAAAATCCACTATCAATTATAAAAATTATTAAAAATCCATTTTCAATATTGATCTGAAAAAATGAAATTTTATATATCAAATTTCAGAAATCCAAGAAAATCCGATTTTTGAACTTTCGACATACTACTTTAATATTTGTTTTTTTAAATTTGAATATTTTTAGCAACAATTTTTGAAATTCAATGTACTTTTAGTTTTTTAGGAAGAAAATAAAGAAATTTGAAAAAATTCATATATCGAATTTCAAATTTTCGATTTTTTTAGGATTGTCTATTTTTTTATTTTTATTTATTTACTTCTATTTTCTGCTATTATTATATATAATTTTATTGTTTTAAGAAGAAAATAAAGAAATTTGAAAAAATTCATATATCGAATTTCAAATTTTCGATTTTTTTAGGATTGTTTATTTTTTTTTTATTTACTTATTGTTTAGTATTTTTTAATAATTACATATTTTTTTGTATTTTTAAGTAGGGGAATTAGAGAAATGTACAAAAGTCCGTATATTGCGCGGCAAAAAACGTAAACTCGATTATCTGTTAAGTAAACTTTCAATTATCCATTTTAAAGTCAATCGTTTTGCGCTTTACTTTAACTAGTTTTAATAATTCCTTTTCCTAAGTACGTGTATATTTGGATAACGATTATAGTTATCTGATTAAATTTCGAAAAAAATTAAAAACACGAAAAAATATAAAATCAAGATTTATGGATTTTCTAGATTATCTTTTTTAGAAGGATATTTAGTGGAAATTTTTTTATAGATTATGATTGTAGTTTTGGAAAGGTTTGAAATTGATATATGAATCTTTTTGGGTAATTTAATTTGAATAATTTTTTATAAAATTTATGGATTTTCTAGATTATCTTTTTTAGAAGGATATTTAGTGGAAATTTTGTTGTGGATTATGATTTTAGTTTTGGAAAAGTTTGAAATTGATATATGAATCTTTTTGGAAAATTTAATTTGAATAATTTTTTATAAAACAACTTACGGTTCTTTTGTCGATGGTGCCGAACAAACTGTCTCGTCTTTGTTCCAGTGCCCGGATTGTCCCTTTTCTCAAAGTTAATCTTTTTTCTCTTCCGCCGAATCCCATGGCTTCTTCGTTGACGTCAGCACTGTTGAGAGCGAAGAACCTCTTCTTGAAAGCGGCATCTAGGGTTTCCGTTCGTCTTTTCATCATTGATCTTCTGGAAGATTCCAGAGCTTGGACTACTTTTCTGCGTGAAATTCCTCTGTCTTCCTGAAATTATTTAAATTATTAAAATAGGAGGAAATTGGACAAACCGCGATCGGAGGTTCCTCGACCTCGTCGACGCCCCTGATCGCCTGGAGCTCCCTCGCGATCTCCACCGCGTTCTGCACCACCAGCTCTTCGTCGCTGATTTTGTCGCGTTTTTTCCGGAAACAGAACAATTCAGTAGAAGCAATAATGTGAGCCAAGGTGCCGAATCTGTGCATCAACATAGCTAAGAATTGAATTACCAAAATCGACATAAAAAAAATCAAAAAAACAAGTCCCAGAGGTTCCAGTTGGAGTCTCGTGACGACCCAGATTTCTTGTCGATTGTCGGAATTACAGGGAATTATGGTGTGGTTGAATTTCGGTCCTAATGGCCATTCTATATGAAGACAGTCTTTCTGCATCTGAAGCACGAGGACGATGATGATGAAGACGACATTCAACATGAAAAAAGTCGAACAAACTTTGTTCCTTAGATCCGTTAATCCTTTTTTGATTCTTTCTTGTTCCTTGGTGTCCACTGCTATGGGTTGGAGGTATTTGTCGATCATATCTGTCCAGAAGGATTCTTCCTCGGGATCTAGATAATCCCTGTCGGCCCTCCTGAGCGTGACGTCACCGAGCCAAGTCTCGTTCGACTGCCGTTTCCACTTTTTGTTCCTCATCGCCGCCTGACTTTGTTGTCTCATTTCCATATCGTCGTCTTTTCCTTCTTTTTCGTCATCTTCAATATCGTTCCATTTATCCGATCCACCAGAAGGGATTCCAGTCGAATGATTTCTTGAATTTTGTCCGTTGGCTTTTCTTTCTAAATTTTCTAATTTTCTTGAAATTTCTTTTAATCCTTCGTTAATTTTCCATATTTGTGGAGAATTTTCAAATTTATTCGGTTTCAAACAACAAAGAAGTCTGCAAGCGCTGCCGCAGCCGAGGGACAGGTCGCCGTCGGCGTCGGGTCCGAGGCCGTTCTCGACGAGTTCGAAGTGGGTTCCTTTAGGGTTTTTTTTCTGGTTACTGTCGGTGCTGGGATCTTCTCGAGTTCCCCAAGACACAGTATTCAAGTTACATATACTGTAAATGGGCAAAAGCATGTACATACATGGAATGGCCAAAAAATACAGTATACCGGGTATGATACAAGTAAATTCCAATGGATGCAAAATTGCAGCTGTGAAAAAACTTCCAATAACAGCAAAAAGAAAAATAGAATGAGGAGACATGATTCCGTCCTTCTGGATCTGGAGCGACGTTCCGACGATCACAGCGGTCATCAGCATGGCGAAGAGGGCCCCGATGACCTGAGCACAGAGCATCTGTTTGTCAGAAGTCCCCACTAGACAAATGACGCAAAACAACATCACGGGCAAAGTGACGACCAAAAGGGCCAATTTGGTGTCGATGTTGAAGGATATAGATATAGCTCCGACTATCATCAGAAAAATCGTCCCAGGACCAAGAATGGACGAAACCAACATGACCAGTTGGTAGATGATGTACCAGATGGAGATGCTTTCGTTGACAGAAACCACATTTCTGTAGTCTTTAAGCAAGTCGATTATGTTCGCCAAAGTCGACGGAATCCATCGACGACGTTGGTTGAAGAATTCCGTAAAGCCTTCTGGAGCGAAGGTCAGAGCATCAGAAGCGGCACAGTACTCCACTCTGTATCCTCTTTGAAGCAACAAAGTACAAAGCCATCTGTCTTCTCCTTGGTCATACTGTACGTAATCTATCGGTTTTTCGGACTTGCTGGCGTACTTCCTCGTGACGTTGTCGTCCATCAAAGCATAACTTCTAAAAAGCGAAAAACAACCTGGAGAACACAACACACATCCAATCATGTGTTCAGTCGCCTTCTGAAGCCAATGACCCACGGCATATTCGAATTTTTGGTACCATATCATGAGACCAGATCCTCTAGGGTGGATTCTGCCACAAGCAGCCCCGAGTCTTTTGTTTTTCTTCATCAAATCCACGAGTAGATGGACACATTGCGGAGTGAAATCCACATCCCCATCGAGTGTAAGAATAAAAGTGTTTTCGGCGATTATTTCTTTTCTGGCTTGATCCGTGACTTTCATCATGAGTCTGTATCCCAGGAGATAATACAGATACATGACTTGACTCCATCGTTTTCTGTGTCTTATTTGATTTTTATTTTTTAAATGAATCGTTAATCTGTTTTTTCCTGGAAGAAGATACGTGATTCTTCCGCCGTAGGGAGTGGCGAGTTTTTTCGGGGGTTTGAGTCTCATCTGGGTCTGGTGGACGGCGCTTGCGGCTTCGTCGATTTTCTCAATTAATTGTTTTACAAATTTGTTTATAATTGGTTCACCATAATCGTTTTCTTCAAATGCATCATCAAAAAAAATATGAGCTTCAAATTCGTAATAATCAGGATCAATAACTTTTAAATATTTTTGAGCATTTCTTCTGGCACATTGATCTTCATCAAGTCTGAAAATTGATTTCAACATACATGTCATTTCTAGGGGACTTTCGTGCCACATGGTGGCACAGGCGTAGATCTTCGTGATGGCGTCCGCGGCGGAGGCGGTGTCCCGGATCAAGCCCTCCATTTTCGAGGACGAAGCGGAGCAAACAGAAGGCGGAGGTTTCGGAATCTGACCAGGACCGATGGTTTCATACGTTTGGGACGAGTCTTCACTGTCCAGATCCAGATCCATGAATTCCGCCCGGATTTTGGCCTTGTCGTCTCTGCGTCTGTTGAAGGCCAGACTTTGGTCCAAAAACAAAGCGTTATTGTAGCTTAAAATGAATAATTTTTCGCTTCTGGCTAGTCTTTCGTGTTTCGGGGTCCAGAGATGAACAGTGATCCAGATCTGACTCCCCAACCAGGCCAGCCAGATCCATGTCTGGGGTTCCGTCCAGAAATCCCAATTCAGGGGACTCACCGGATCGGATTTACAGTTCCAAAATAATTCCCTCGTCAAAATCGAAGTCATATGACAAGGATCCGATTGACGTTTTTCACATGTTGTTGCGAGAAAAAACACCGTAACCGGCACAGCCAAAGCGATCGGGAGGGCGAACCCCATCCTCTGCATCATCACCTTGCAGGCGAACTTGGAGGAGTGGTAGCAAATAATCACAGATCCGATCTGGATCAGCGCTATCCACAGGGCGTCGTAGGGAAACGTGTACTGGTTCAATTCTACATAGGTATCGTATATCTGAAATTATTTCGAAATTTATTTTTTAAATTTATTTCGAAATTTATTTTTAAATTTATTTCGAAATTTTTTTTAAAATTTATTTCGAAATTTATTTTTTTTAAAATTATTTTTAAATCTATTTTTTTAAAATTATTTTTAAATTTATTTTTTTTATTTTTTTAAAAATTATTTCGAAATTTACTTTTTTTTAAATTATTTTTAAATCTATTTTTTTCAAATTATTTCGACATAAATCTTTGAAATTTTTAGAATTTTGCAGAATCCAGAAAATTCCGAAATTTCAAGAATTTTAGAAATGTCTAAAAGAACTTTGAAAAAAAACTCCAGATTTTTCATTCGATTCTAAAAAGCTCTGGAAATTTTTTTAAGATTCTGAAGATTTAAAAAATTCGAAAATATTTAACTAAATTTCAAAAATTAAACAGATTAAATTAAAAATTTACATACTTTGTAATGGGATATAATTTCTTCTTCTTCTTCTTCAGAATTCGTTTTTCTCTTAATTCTGGATATTTCTTCTTCTTCTTCTTCTTCGGAATTTATTTTTTTCTTAATTCTGGCCATTTTTTCTTCTTCGGAATTCGTTTTTTTCTTAATTCTGGCCATTTTTGCCTCTTCTTCGAAATTCGTTTTTGTTTTTCTCTTGATTCTGGCCATTTTTGCCTCTTCTTCTTTTTCGTATTCGCCGACGTCGATGGCATGTCCGTCGTCTGGATCCCATGGTTTCCTTGTTGTCAACGACAAAATTGGCTCATCATAGTCTTCTTCACTTTCGAATTTGAATTTTCTTCCACCGTGATGTTGTTCTTCAAGTTTTCGAATTCTGTTCAAAAAATGATTAATTTGGGATTCGTTGAGATTTCTGGCGGTGATCGTGATTGGTTTTTCGCCAAATGGATCTCGTTGAAGAAGATCTTGAGTCCCGATTTTCGGAGATAGGAAAAAAATAAGACAAATAAGATAAATAACGCATTTCCAAAGAGATACAACAACGTAAGTTTTGGATCTTCTTTCGGAAAGTTTGTTTGCGAAAATTCCGAGTTTTTTTATCGGAGGCAAAAATGAATCAGAATGAACGAAATTTTGCCACCATGCCAAAGATATCAAACTTAATGAAGCAGTGATGATTAAAGCTTGAGATCGGTAATCCGGCACTAGTACAGGCCAAGCCCAAAATCCGGAACTTTGAGGAACAATCGCAGCGACATCTATCACGATCAAAATCAGAGTCATTTTCGCCGCTCTTCTGCTCAAAACACTCAGAATCGAAGGAACAAGACAAATCGCATTAGATAACATCGCCGCAACTTCTGCCGGAAATTCAGGAAGAATTTTGAAAACCAAAAGTCCGATTCCGAAGGCGTGAAAAGATTCAATAATCAATACAGTAAGAAATTGGATTACTGTAGGTCTTTTGACGTTCCTGAAGAGGGTCCTGTGGAAGCACCTGATGAAACACAGCAATTCTGGAGCACACAGACTCATGTAAGCCGCCCAAACCCATTTCGCCACGTGTTTATTCGAAATAAAAATTGTATTTTCTTCGGCTTCTGAAATTTCACTTTTTAATTTTAAAATAAATCTTATATTATTTTCGTTTAAGAATATTATTTTTAATCATGACGATGAATAACATCAAAACGGTCGGCAAAGTGTGAAAAATTAATTTTTAATGACCACAAAGTAGTGGATTTACTGTTTTAAAAAATAAAGAGATCCTTGCACGAAAATAGTATTTGTTACACAACGTCAAATTTACTGTGTTTTTTAAAATTGTCTTTGCACGAAAATAGTTTTCGTCACAGAACGCCAAGTTTACTGTTTTTTTGAAAATGTCCTTACACGAAAATAGTTTTTTTTTTAAATTGTCTTTGCACGAAAATAGTTTTTTTTTTTAAATTGTCTTTGCACGAAAATAGTTTTTTTGAAAATGTTCTTGTACGAAAGTGATATTCGTCACAGAACGCCAAATTTACTGTTTTTTTAAAAATGTCCTTACACGAAAATAGTTTTTTTTTTAAATTGTCTTTGCACGAAAATAGTTTTTTTTTTAAAATTGTCTTTGCACGAAAATAGTTCCTTTATATTGTCTTTGCACGAAAATAATTTTCGTCACAGAACGCCAAGTTTACTTTTTAGGTACCAAAAGGAATGAAAACTGAAAGTTTAATTTTCAACTGTTTGACCTAATCTTATTTTTTTGAAAAGCTGTTTTTTCAAGAAGACTGCAAATAGAATCGGATTTGGTTACTTGAAAAAGCGGGGACTAAAGGAAATATTTACTTTCCGGTCAGTTTCAGCGATAGTGACAAAAACCGGATTTCTAAAAAAAGTCAAAAATTAAACTTCAAATAACTCACCAGGAATTTTGTCTGTACAAATACTCATATTTTTGTTTCCCCACCCGATACCGTTAATCATGAGCAAGAAGGAGCTCTTGGCCACGACAGCGCTTCCAAGAGTGATTAAGAACAGGATAAAAAAAGTCGAAAGTTTCAAAACTTGAAGAGACATCTGATGCCAGAATCCTAAAAAAGCAATAATTAATAATTTCAAAAATAATAAATTTAAAAAAAATATAATTTCAAAAATCATAATTCTTAAAAAAATATAATTTTAAAAATAATAAATTTTAAAAAAAATATAATTTCAAAAATCATAATTCTTAAAAAAATATAATTTTAAAAATTGTAAGTTTTAAAAAAATATAATTTCAAAAATCATAAATTTAAAAAAAAATATGATTTCAAAAATAATAAATTTTAAAAAAAATATGATTTTAAAAATCATAAATTTTAAAAAAAATATAATTTCAAAAATCATAATTTTTTTTAAAATATAACTTTTTTAAAAACTATAAATTTAAAAAAATCATAATTTTTTGTATTTAAATATTTTTATAATTGTTTTGGGTTTTTTTAAAGATTTGATTATTTTTTCGGACTTTGGATTTAGGTCCTTTTAGGTCGGTTGGAGATCTGTTAAGATATTTGACAATTTTTGAAGTGCATATTTAGGTCTTTTTAGAGTACTTTAAGATTGATTACAGTACTCGGCAATTTTCTCGTGCCTCGGATTCAGATATTTTTAGGCAGCTCTAGGTCCTTCCAGGTCGTTCGGAAATCTGTGGTATCATTTGTGTTTTCGATTAAAATCCTTTTAAGTAGGTTCAGATATTTTTAGGCAGCTCTAGATCCTTCCAGACTGCACAAACACCTTCTTGTACACCTCATGCCTAGAGTTTAGGTACTTTTGAGATATTCGGAAGTTTTCTAGCATATCTGGTTAGATGTTTTAGATTAGTTCAGACTTCTTTAGAATCTTCAAAAACTTCCTATCTTTAGTTAGGCCCTTTTAGGTAAATTGAGGTTTTTCTAGGGTCTTCAAAATTCTCGTGTCTCTAGGTAAATCCTTTCAGGTCTGTTTGGGTCTTTCAAAAATATTTTCAGATTTCCAGTAAGGTCCTTCCAGGTCTGTTTAGGCCTTTCAAAAACTCCTTAGATTTCTAGGCAGGTCCTTTCAGGTCTGTTTGGGTCTTTCAAAAATATTTTCAGATTTTCAGTAAGGTCCTTCCAGGTCTGTTTAGGTCTCTCAAAAATATTTTCAGATTTCCAGTAAGGTCCTTCCAGGTCTGTTTGGGTCTTTCAAAAACCTCCTTAGATTTCCAGGCAGGTCCTTTCAGGTCCTCCCAAAATGTTTCACTACATTTGGTGTAAGTCCTTTAATCACACCAAGACCGTCCAAAAACACCCTAAGGGAATATAAGACCAACCTTGGTAGTTAACAAGAAATATTGTAATTATAAAATTATGCATTATTTACATTTTTGTGTTAATTTTAAAAAATTCAACAAACCTTTAGCGAGATTGTCGTTTTTTGAAGGCAGTAATCTGAAGATATCCCATCCTCTGGCATCGGTAGCAACACTTTGGGATTCTTCGATATTTTCGTGAAATTGGTTTTCACCACGAAATCTGGCATTTCTCGTTTCGTTTGGCTTATCTGGTAATGTACAATCAGATTTATTTCCAGCCATGTAATATTGTTCAGAAACAGACGGAGAACCAAAACTTGGATTTGCCCCGAGGCGATGATAGGCAGCCTCCTCCCGATCCAGGGTCTCCATGCCGCTGATGCGGCGAGAAGACTGTAGATGCGCAATGGCGACGATTCGTTGGAATTTAATAAAAATAAATAATTTTTAAATATAAATAAATTTAAAAATTTTCAACCAAGTCGATCTAAAAAATTTTTTTAAATATTTAAATTTTAAAAATAAAAACATTCAAAAATTAAAAATTTTTTATTAAAGATGTTTTAAAATTTTTTTATTAAAAATATTTTTAAATTTTAACAAAGATATTTGAAAAATTAAAATTTTTTTATTAAAGATATTTTTAAATTTTTGAATAAAGATATTTGAAAAATTAAAAATTTTTAAATAAAGATGTTTTTAAATTTTTTTATTAAACATATTCGAAAATTTTAAAATTTTAACAAAGATATTTGGAAAATTAAAATTTTTTATTAAAGATATTTGGAAATTTTTGAATAAAGATATTCGAAAATTAAAAATTTTTATTAAAGATATTTTTAAATTTAAAAAATTTTTAACAAAGGTATTCGAAAATTTAAAAATTTTCTGATTGAAGATGTTTGAAAATTTCCGAAATTTTTTAACAAAGATATTCGAAAATTCACGCAGATATCGAGTGGGGGATGAAGCGATTAAAACTGGATAATGAAATGGTTTCAAGAGTCAAATCTCGAAATTGGATAAAGAACAAACATGAAGCTAAATTTCGTTATCGACTGATCCCTGGCCTCCGGTGGAAGCGAACAGACTTATTACGGACAGGTCCTCGACCGGTCGGACCCGATCCCGCACCAAGAATGCCTCTGGCTCTTTCTACAAAGAAGGACAATCGACTTTTTCGTCGACAGAACTCCCAAGACCGCTTATGGAAGAAAACGATTGTAAGTCGATTTGTCGGATCTGCAGGATTACCACAGCACAGTTGCTGGATCATGAATCCGATTTTGAAAAAAAACGATTTAATACTCGGTCCTTTTTGTCCTCGAAAACAGTAAAGATCGGATTTCAGCTAAGTTCTTCGCGAATTTTTTTACAGATATCTGGGACATGGATCAAATGACATCTTGACAGATTGTTACCAAACCATTTTTGACATTTTTATTGTTTTATTTTTAATTGAAAAAAATAAACAATCGGGGATTTTTCGGGACAGCTTTGTCTTGCAAGCTCCCCGGATTGACCCAAGTGCGCAATTCACGTAATTAAACAACGATTATAACGTCCTCAAACCATCTGTAATCTTTCAAAATCTCATTTAAAATTCTCGAATTTTAGCGAAGTTTGAGGAAGTTTCCAAAGTACTTTATAACTTCAAAAAAATGTAAAATTCAATAAAATTATAAAAAAGTGAAAAATTTTTAAACAATTTTTAGAAAATTTAAAGAATTTAGAAATTGTAGAAATTTTAGAAATTTCAGAAATTGTAGAAATTTTAGAAAATTTAGAAATTGTAGAAAATTTAGAAAATTTAGAAATTTTAGAAACTGTAGAAAATTTAGAAATTGTAGGAAATTTAGAAATTTTAGAAAATTTAGAAAATTTAAAAAATGTAGAAAATTTAGAAATTTCAGAAATTGTAGAAATTTTAGAAAATTTATAAAATATTTAAGGCACTTTGGAATCTTGAAAAATTTTATAATTTCAAAAAAAAGTAAAATTCAATAAAATTAAAGAATTTTAGAAAATTTTCAAAGCACTTCAGAATTTCGAAAAAATTAAATTCTTTTTATAAAAAATTTCGGAAATTTTATTTTTTATAATAATTTACAAAATTTCGAAAATTAGAACTTTCTAAAAATTCTCTTTGAAAAAATTTAATAAAAATTTATTTTTAATTTTTTCACAAAAATTTACAAAATTTTATTTTTTACAAAAATTCAAAAAATTTCGGAAATTTTATTTTTTATAAAAAATTTACAAAATTTTATTTTTTATAATAATTTACAAAATTTTATTTTTTATAAAAAATTTCGGAAGTTTTGAGACTGTCTGGAAATTCGTTTTGAGACAAGTACTCAACGCCGATTTCGTAATTTTTATAATCCACATTTTTGTAACCGAAAACTGTACTCAAGTTCATTCTTGTTTCGAATTGCTCCTGGATTCCTGTTTTAAGTCGGTTCTCGGTTTCTCGGGGGTCAGATCAGCTCTCCGCGGAATCTCTGGCCGGTACTTGAGGCCCGGAGGAAACGATTTTCCGATTTACGAAAAAAAGCAAAAATCGATATTTTTGGGACATATTTGAGAAAAATTTTATCAATAAAACTTTATTGTTCTTTCTTAACTATGAGGCTTATCTCGAAAATCATCCAAAAAATAAAGTTAATTCATTTTTTTTCTTTTCGAAGAAAATGTGTCTTTTTTGCTGTTGTTGGTCTTGTGCTCCAGAAAACGTGGAATCCAGAACCGACGAATACTACCGTATATCCATCTGCTGTGTTTCTAAAAATGCTCCGATCGGATTAATTTGGTTGTTTTGGATAAGGATCTTCTATGACATTTTGATCGTTGCCGGATTTGCTTATTTGGAATTCTACATCCTCATCATCGTTCCTGCCATCTGTTGTCTGCTGGTCGTGGTCGTTACGGTAGCTCAGAAGTTGAAAAAAAGATGGATTTATTTCATTTTACTGATCATCGTGGTAAATTTTTTTTTCAAAAATTTCCAATGTCTTCAAAAAAAATTTTTAATTTTAAACATATTTAAAAAAATTAAATATAAAAGAAAAAATAAAATTTCCAATATCTTTAAAAAAAATTTTTTAATTTTAAACGTATTTAAAAAAATAAAATATAAAAGAAAAAACAAAATTTCCAATGTCTTCAAAAAAAATTTTTTTTATTTTAAACATATTTAAAAAAATAAAATTTCCAATATCTTCAAAAAAATTCTCAACAACTCCAAAAAAATTAATTTTCAAGAAAAATATATATTTTTAATCATTTGAAAAAATTATTGATTTTTCTAGAAATTTCGAAAAAGAATTTTTTTAATTTCAGGAATTTTTATTTTTTTTTAAATTTTAAACATCTTGATTTTTTTAAATTTTAAACATTTTTATTTTTTAAATTTTAAATTTTTTTATTTTTTTAAATTTTAAACTTTTTTACTTTTTTAAATTTAAACATTTTTATTTTTTTAAATTCGGAAATTTTAATAAATAATAAGATTTAAAATTTGTGAATATTTATTAATTACAGTTATTAATAATGGTCGCCGATATCGTGACCTTCGGATTTTGCATTTATTCTCTGACGTCACGCAAGGGGTACTTGTACAATTACATCGACGACAGAATCCGGGATAAAAAATGGCACAAAAATGATTATTTCAAAATCGACAACAAAGAATATGGTTACTGTAAAATTTTGAAATTTTATTAATTTTTAAAATTTTAGGAACAACTCAAATTTTTTTAGGAATAATTATCGTAATTCAAATTGTTTCAATTTTGCACGATTTTGTGATTTTACTCATCACTTCGAGGTCCTTAGAGTACGTCAAAAGATGGCCTCAAGGTCGGAAAACTGTAGTTAAAAAATCCGAAGATAACCAAGGTACCGTATCCGGTGACGGAAACATCATCATCCCAACCAAAGTCCAAGGACCCATAGAACTCAAAATAAACGCCCCAGAACCCCCACCCCGTCGAATAGAAGAAGAATTTCAAAATCCAACATCTTCTCAGTCACAGAATCCCCCGTATTCTCAACTTCAGAATCCAACATCTTCTCAGTTACAGAATCCAACATCTTCTCAGTTACAGAATCCAGTATCTTCTCAGTTACAGAATCCAATATCTTCTCAGCTTCAGAATCCCCCATCTTCTCAACTTCAGAATTCTCCACCTTCTCAACTTCAGAATCCTACTCCAGAAGTACACAGAAATTTGAATATTTCTGTGGATCAGGGATCAACTTCTTCTTATCCACTTGACCCGAATTACAGTAGACAATCATCGCCGTATTTTGGTAAATTAAATCCAACTTTAACTGACCAGCTAAAAATGAATCAAGGAGGATACTATAACCAAGGATTCCAAGATGGTCCTTCTACAGTAAGAAATACAACTTCTGATTTGCCTCAGCATTTTCATCCTCGACAGGATTATCCTCAAGTCGAAGAATATAATTCTAGAGATTTTATTTTTCCTTTTGCCCAAGGCGGAAAAGAAGAAAAAATCGGATACAATGTGATCGAAGAAAATCCTCAAATTCAGCCTTGTCAATTCGAAGATAATTCAAAAAAAGCAATTCCAAGAACCGAATTCATCGAATCAGCTGTTTTACCTTTTTCGTCCGAAAGATTAGGATCAGAATCCCAGGGAACTACGATGGAAAAAAATCAACAATTCAAATTTGAAGAATCTACAGTAAGGTACCCAGAAGACAACCTTCAGAGGAGTACTGTAGGGTACCCAGGAGATCAGTTCGGAAGGACTACGATGGAGTATTCTGAAGACAACCTCCAGTGGGGTACTGTAGGGCATTCTGAAAACAACCCTCAGAGGAGTACTGTAGGGTACCCAGGAGACAGCTTCCAGTGGGGTACTGTAGGGTACCCAGGAGATCAGTTCGGAAGGACTACGGTGGAGCATTCTGAAGACAACCTCCAGTGGGGTACTGTAGGGTACCCAGGAGATCAACAATTCAAATCCGAGGAAACTACAGTAACCGATTCTGAAGATTCATTTAGAATGACTACAGCAGAAAATCCAAAATCTCCGCATCAGGATACTGTAGAATATTCAGAATCCCAATTCGGTAAATCTACAGTAGAAACTTCAGAAGTTAAATTCAGACAAAATACAGTAGGAACAAATTCGGACTTCAGATTCGGGATTTCGAACATGCCCGAACCTCCACCGTATTCTCCGCCAGATTTTACAGAAAAAAAAGAAATCCCATCAAAAATCCAAAATCACGATTTTTCCGAAGTCGTCACTTACGACGATTCAGACAGTACCCTAAGCGACGAAGACGAGGAAAAAATCCAAAGTCCGATGGAAGAGCCCGTTACTTTTTGGAGTAACGGAAGAGCAAGTGTGAAAAAACAAAAAAAAATTTCCAATGAAAATATTTTTCAAAAAAATTTTATAAATTCAAGTACAGAATCCATCAATAATACTGTAGAAAACAGAATTATTATTGATGATAAAAAAACTTCTGGAAGTACTGATTACTTTGAAAATTTAGTAAATTCAAATCCAGAAATCAAAAACGACGAATTTTTCAACGACAAATTAGAATTCACTTCAAGTACAGTCCAGATTCCAGCAAAGTCTCCAACAATCTCATCTGAAACCCAAAATGTCCATAAAACGCTGGATTCTGAAGTTCATGAAGTCAAAAGAGATTCTGAAGTTTTTAAATTTCAAAAATCTCCAGAAATCGAAAGAGATTCTAAAGTCCAAAAATCTCCAGAAATCCATGAAGTCAAAAGAGATTCTGAAGTTTTTAAATCTCAAAAATCTCCTGGAGTCCATGAAGTCAAAAGAGATTCTGAAGTTTTTAAACCTCAAAAATCTCCTGGAGTCCATGAAGTCAAAAGAGATTCTGAAGTTTTTAAATTTCAAAAATCTCCTGGAGTCCATGATGACAACGATTCGGATTGGTCAAGTGACAGTGAACTAGAAAAAACAACTTCTAAATTCTCCAATACGGTTGAAATTGAAAAACATACAACAATCAAAAAATCTAAAACTGAATTTGATCAAGAATTAAAATTATCTCCTATTACAGGATCTAAAAATTACATGCAAAAATATGATTATTCATTTTCCACTCTTCATGACGTACCATCCACACCCCCACCTAAACCCCCACATAGACCCATTCCATCGACCACAGAAATCCCATTATCCAGTAATCATCCCCCTTTCCATTCTATTAGCACCATATATAGCGACGATTCAAAAACATCTTTCAATAAAACTGCCCAAGTAAGCAAAAAATTTAAAATAAAAAATAAATTTAATTTCAGCCAAATTTTGAATTTCCAAAAAAAGACATCATCGGTGAATCTCGTACATTCTCCATCGACAGTATTTCAACAATGAATTCCGAAGTTGCTTGTGAAGAAAACTCCCAACCAAACCCCATTTTGACTAGACATTCACCAATGGTACCAACAAATCACAAAAATAAACAAAGTTCCTGCAGTGACAGCGATTCTTCTATAAGTGTTTCAGACAGTGATTAATTTCGATAAAAAGTATCCAATTTTTATAGATTGTTGAAAACTTGGAACACATCAATTATAATAAAAGTGGTTTACGCTTCGATTCGTTGTAACGATTGCCGGTTATGAATATCTAGAAAAGTTCTGGTTTTAAAACACATCAAGACACGATCTATTGGGATGCAAGGACCTGGATAAACTAACCTTTACTCTCAAAACAATCTAAAATGAACGGTAAAAAGTGGATTGTGCCGCGTGATCTTTCCACAGAGGCGAACGCGAGATGGCAGTCCCAGGACTAAGATTGCGACTCAGAACAGTATCACGTTTCTCAAGAACCTAAATGATTACTGTAGAAACAATTAAATAAAATAATGCAGTCCATCATTTTGGAACTATTGGTTGTCATTTGTTTCACAATAAATAGAAAGGTGCTCTATATTCCTAGTCCTCAGAACAGGTTCTACAATTTGAGCTATCAATGACATTTCTAAAGATTCTGCTTTAGAAGTTATAGCACCCAAAATGAAGTACGACCAATAGTCCTAAAATTACGAACTATGTTGTATACCACGTACCTTACTTAGAAGTTTCCGGCCATCGTTATCCAGCGGAAGATGAGAAAAACGACAAGATTGAGATCTGCAGCCATGAGTATGGAAATCGACGCAGGGATGTTCGCC
Source organism: Halicephalobus mephisto (assembly GCA_009193035.1). NCBI lineage: Eukaryota > Metazoa > Nematoda > Chromadorea > Rhabditida > Panagrolaimidae > Halicephalobus > Halicephalobus mephisto. The sequence goes on along the minus strand of SWDT01000003.1, from coordinate 1,069,147 downwards.
GTGAAGAAACGGACAAGCTTCTCCTTGGGGGCAATATCCAAGGGAATAGAATTCACATAATATCAACCAATGACCGCAAGTAATCGGGTCATGAGAAAACTTGCAACCTTGCCCATATAAGCAGAATCCTTGGCGATAGAAATAACAAGGAACTTCGGAAAGCTTAGTCGCATCGGGATAAAACGAATGTCGGTGTTGCTTCGGTTTGCCGACGGACGTGATGGCAAATGCTATATCCGTTTCCATGATAGCAAGGGTTGATTCCTGTTCTGTAATCTTAGTTATTAACAAAAACCAAAACATATATGAAATATATATGGAAATACAAAAATAAACTTACCCAAATTTTCCTCGGGTAATTTTTGTTGAATATCTTCAGAATCGGCGGCAGAAACATCCCAGAAGGTTCCTTGGTCGGTGGAGAACCGATTAATCTTCGTCTGGATCGCATTTTGTAGAGAAGTCATCGTGAATACAAATGAAAAAATGAAAAATTCTGAATCCTAAAAATCAAAACGGAAATTCCAACAATGACCAGTCCGAGAGAACAACTCAGGAAAAACTGTCAAAAAAAACCAGAGCGAGTAAATTCACAAGTTTTCTTTTCAGAACCCAATATAATTTTTAAAAATTTATTATCATAAAAATTACAAATTTTAGGATTAAAAAGGAACGAGAGTCGACTTCAGTAAAAAATTACCAGATTTACCACTTTTGCATTTCCAAAATTTCTCTAAAAAAGTGCGAGTCAGGATAGAACACATTGATTCTTTACCAAATTTATCATTTTAACTTTTTCCGCAGGTTTTTCTCCCTTTGCGCGGGAATTCAAAAATCCCAAAAAAACTACATCTCAATTTTCTTCTGTTATAATCCTTTTTAACCAAATTTTTTCAAACAAAAATCACACAGTAGTACCTTTATTCATTCAACAAAAATCATTTAAAAAAACAATTCTCTATTTTCTTCCCAAAGCGTTATTAAATCAAGAATCGAATTTTCTCCATGACGATTTACAAAAGATTCAATTACTCCTGCAAAATTTTCTGGATAAACTTTAAGCTCAATTTCTGAGCTTTCATTTAAAACCGTGTTTGACTGAACAAAAACACGTCTAGGTTTACGACGAGCAACAACAATATTTCTCCATCTAAGTTGTTCATCCTCAATTGTTCCCCATTCATTGAACATTTTAATTCCTCCAGCAGCATCTCCTGTAGATTTATAACCTTGTAAAAGTTTCAAAAATTCTCCAATTGCTGGTTTTCCAACAGAATCAATTTTACTTCTATCCAACTTAAATAATAAATCCGGTTTTCCATCAGATCCTGTTGTTTCTTCAATTGTAACGAAACCTTGTCCAGCAGCCATAGCAACACGAAGTAACACATATCTAGCAAAACAATGTGCTTGACCCCATTTTCTTGATTCAGGTTGATAAAATTCAAGTGCAACAAGTCCAGCACGAATTTCATTCATCCAATTAACGTATTTAACATCTTCAGCAATTTCACCTTTGTATCCAAATATCCTAAAAACAATTATCAACATTAAAAAACAATTAATCAATAAAGAAACCAAAATTACTTATATAAAAACTAAAATTACTAAAATATAAAAACTAAAACTAGTGTAAAAAATGATTAATATATAAAAAAACTAAAACTATTAATATTAAAAATGATCAATATATAAAGAACTAAAACTATTAATATATAAGAAAATTAAAACTATTAATATTAAAGATTATCAATATATAAAAAACTAAAACTATTAATATATAAAAAAACTAAAACTATTAATATTAAAAATGATTAATATATAAAAAACTAAAACTATTAATATATTTAAAAAACCAAAAACTCACTCAAGAATATCCGGATAACAAGACAAAAAATATCCCACAGCTTCAGCTCTGCATTCTTCATATGCTCCACTTATAGCTCCAAATTTACTTGACCATGTTTCACCTTTATCATACCACGATTTAACCATTTCTCCAGTAATCAAATCTTTAACATTATTTTTGTCAAAATTCAATTTTTCACCATCAAATTGAAACAATTTTCCAGATCCATGTCCTAATAATTCATGAAGACCAACTTGAACTTCAAAAGAATCCTTAAAGTATTTTTTATATAATTCTTCATCTTCTGTCGTTAAAAATTCGATTCTTTGTTTCGGAATAGCTGAAATAACATTTCCTAAAGAAACGTTCTTAAATCCTTCATTTTGACGAATATCGTCATAATTGGGAATATTAATTCCAGCCGGAATTCCGCTAGCTCCAAAATAAATCACATCAAGAGCAGTGAAATCTGGCTTCAAAAACCGATCTTTTTCATAATCCGGTCCCCAAGGCAATCTAGTCAAAATTTCCTCAGCACGGGCAACAAGTGTTTGGAATTTCGTTGATGTTTCCTTATTCACAGCTGACACAAATCCTTCAAATTCAGATCGAGTACCTGCAGGATCACGGTAATTCTCAATGAAACCAATGTAGGATTCAACTGCAGGATTTATATCTCTGATCCAAAAACGAGATCCATCTTTATGTCCATTGATATCGCCACTGGTGAAATGATCAATGTACTTTTGAAGCATTTGTTTTTGATTTTCATTGGCAGCATGAGACTAAAAGTTAACAAAAACCATATTATCACAAAAACAAGAAATAATTACTCTACAAGTGTCTCGAAAGGAATTTATAGAAATTGAAGCAACTTAATGGAGTGATTTCACACAATTTTAAAATTAATTGTATAAAAACTTGAAATAAATACTTTTAAAAATTGTTTCACAGAGAAATTCTGAAGTTTTCCAAACTAAAGCAGACTACAGGGAGGTTATTCGGTGATTTTAATTTCGAAATCAACATTTTAGAACTGCAATCTAGATCGATCCAGAAACTTCCAAATCTGAATCCTACTAGATGAAAAACCCTCTGTCTTCTAAGTTAACGGTTATATGGAAAGACTAGTACCTACTAAAAACAACACTACAGTAATCTCCGAAAATAAATTTCCTTATTGAAAAATTCAAAACTTACAATAGCATTTTCGAGTTCCTTGTTCACCCTTGTCAGAAGAGGAGAATAGTCTCCTGTTTTAACGACGATCCGGACTCCTTCGAATTCTTCTGTAGATTGAATACTGGTATTAACAGCTGCAACGAGCACGGTGAAGACGGTTTTTCCATTTTCTTCTGTTTTTAGAAGACGGGTATTCCAGGATTCAATGTTCTTGCTTTTGAAATATCTATCGACGAGCTCAGCATCGAATTTCGTAACATTGGACGAATGATAAGTAGTTGTTCCTTCGTTCCCGAATCCCAAAGCCAGATGATTAGGCTCCAGTGAAAAAACACGGTCTTCGATGGTCTTCCAGATGGTGGTCAATTTCGGATTCTTGGTGAAAGCGACAGAAGACTCCAAAAACTTTGTCAATTTTTCTTGTTCAACGTTGGGAATTATTTTCGTGTCTCCGAATCCCTTGTAATTTCCTCCGTTAGCGTAGAATCCAGCGGTGAAAGCAAGAAATGCGGTGAATTCTTCTTCTGTCCATCCTGAAACCAAAGCTCGGGCTTTAGCAGCTTCCACGGGTTCATTGCTGAAGACCTGATGCAAAACAGCAAAAAGAGCTGGGGCCTCAGGTGAAACTTGGAGAAAAACAATCAAAGTTCCTTCAGCCGAAGCTCGGGCGATATAATGGGCATATTTTCTCTCCTTATCCGTCAGGCCTAAAATCAACGTTTTCATACTCGAATCCTACTTTAAAATAGCTATGATTTTCATGTATGTGCTCAATTTTAAAATAGCTATGATTTTCATATATGAACTCGGTCTTGAAATTATCAGAATTTTCATATATGAACTTAATTTTAAAATTGCTAATTTTCATATATGAACTTAATTTTAAAATTGCTAATTTTCATATATGAACTCGATTTTAAAAATACCTACTTTTGAAAGCAGCGGTGCAATCTAGGGAAACCACGGGAGTGTCGTTTGGAAGAATATAGAGATCCTTCTGAACAGCAGTCATTTCTTCAACTTTGAGTTTTGGGGCTAGAGATGAAAACTTGACGGCAGAAGTCACACGTGGAACTGTTTTCAACTGCAGTAAACTCCGCGTCAATAATCTCGAACAAATCGACATGCAAAAAATAGAGACTAGACTCTACAATGGGCGAATGACGGTCCAGGTTCGGAGAGGAACTTTCAGCGCGAACAAAGTCCACGTAAAAAATAAAACTGATCTTTATAACTACTTATCAAGGAAAAAACGATAAGAATGATGTCTGGCCGTTATTGAGAAAGAAAAGTGCAAAAATGGTCTATATATGGTCATTTTTGAAAAAAAAGAATAATGAAGCCAGTCATAATCATAACGATTTGTAATGGAAACACAAAACTGATCTTAATTTTACTACTTTACGAAAAAATGGCAAAATTGATCTCTATTTGGCTATTTTGAAAAAACAGCAAAACTGATCTATTTTTTACCATTCTTTGAGAAAAAAAAGACAAAACCGATCTTAATTTCACCATTTTTCAAAAACAACAAAACTGGCTTCTATTCAACCATTGATGTCAAAAAACCAAAAAATGACCTGTATTTAAGCTGTTTTTTAAGAAAAAACAACAAAATAAATTTATTTATCATCATTTATCAAGAAAGACAACAAAACGAAGCTTATATAACTAATCAAAAACGACAAAACTAATCTATATTTGGCAATTTACCAAGAAAAACAATAAAACTGACCTATATTTATAAACATTTACAAAAAACCCAACAAACTACATCAAAAAATCAAAACTTTAAGGCACCCGATTTCAAAATTCACCGTCGTAGTCATAATCGTCGTATTCATCGACGTCAACATCGTCCATTTGATCGTAGTAATCATAGTCTACATCGTCGTAAATACCCGCATCCTGGAGGATTTGATTCATCTCCTCTTCTTCATATTCTGTTCTAAAACAAGAATTTTACCCAATATCAAGGTCTATAAAAAATTGGACATCAAAATCAAACTTTCAAACAACAATTAAATACGCCAAATTGCCGGAATATTGCGTGCAATATGCAAATTTCAATTTTAATGTCCACCGATTTGTGGAATATTGCACGTAACTTGCAGACTTTAATTTCAAATTTTTTATAATAATAAATATCTATCAATCTGCCACAATATTGCGCGCAATCTGCAGAATTCAGTTTTAATTTTGAATTTTTTATAGTAATAAATAATAAATATCTACTAATCTGCCACAATATTGCGCGCAATCTGCAGAATTCAATTTTAATTGCGATCATATATTTCAAAATAAAAAATAACTTACTCATTTACCGTAATCACCAACTCAAAGGATAGATTAGAAGTCAGAGATTTTTTTTCAGTCCATTCATGAATTCCCATATCTTCGTTTTTTCTGTAATTCGGAAACCGATCCTGAATTTCCTTCCTGAAAGTTTCCAGAAGGTTCTCATCCCAATGAAGGTGTATTTCGTTGACTATTATCCATTTAATATCGACTTTGGTTTTTCCGCTGTAAGTTGAAAATTGATTCTGAATTTCAGCAATTGATTCTTTAATCAAGTTCCCATCCAATGTTTCGTCTTCGGTGATGTTCTCCAAGTAACAATAATCGAGATTGGGGAACATTACCGGAAGTTTATTCACCAGCTCGGGCAATCCCACTGGTTTGTCGACATTCGAGTTGATAGTCAGGGTGATTTTCGAGAGTGAGGACCAGTTTTCACTAAAATTAGGAATTCACCAATCATACTATCACAAAAACAAGAAATAATTACTCTACAATTGCCTCGAAAGGAATTTATAGAAATTAAAGCAACTTAATGGAGTGATTTCATATCATTTTGAAATTAATTGTATAAAAACTTGAAATAAATACTTTTAAAAATTGTTTCAGAGAGAAATTCTGAAGTTTTTAGAACTAAAGCAGGCTACAGGGAGGTTATTCGGTGATTTTAATTTCGAAATCGACATTTTAGAACTGCAATCTAGATCGATCCAGAAACTTCCAAATCTGAATCCTACTAGATGAAAAACCCTCTGTCTTCTAAGTTAACGGTTATATGAGAATACTAGTACCTACTAAAAACAACAACACTACAGTAATCTCCGAAAATAAATTTCCTTATTGAAAAATTCAAAACTTACATTGGACGAAAAAGGGAATCATCGTAATCGACAGGATGCAGTTCGATCGTCAATTCTTTGGTTTTGAAATGCTCCAATTCCAGGAATTCAGAAAAATCGCCATACTTCATCGTCGAAATAACCGTCAGAGATTTGAACGAAAAATCACCACCAAAAGTCGAAAGATGTTTGTAAAATTCCCAATGAGCTGAAATTTTCTGGACTGATTTCAATATCGCCATCCAAGCCAGATCTTCGACAAAACCGTTGAATTTTATTTCCGTCAATCCTAAAAAACAAATTATTTTAAAATTATTTTATTTAAATTACCTTCGTTATCGATTAATCCTTGAAAAAAACAGTGTTTCACAGGACATAATTCAAAAACACTTAGGGATCTGACATATCGCCCGAGGATGTAGAGAAAGTACGTGAATGACGTCGACAGTTTTATAGAAAAACAGGTTTCGTTATCCTGAAACAACAAAAATATATAAAAAAGATCCATATAAAAATTACTCATATATCGAAAATTACTCATATATCAAAAAGGATCCATATATCGGAAATAGCTTATATGAAAGTTTTCGATATATCACTAATTATTCATATATCGAAAAAAATTATATTTCGAAAATTACTCATATATCAATAATTATTCATATATCGGAAACAACTTATATGAAAGTTCTTGATATATCAATAATTATTCATATATTAATAATTATTCATATATCGAAGATCGACTAAAACCTTACCAAAGTGACAATTAAGAAGTCAGAATACAATTTAATTGATCCGACAGTCTGGGCGACTTCGATGAAGGCGAACAATGACTCTTTTCCAGAAAAAACAAACTTTTCCAAATTCCCTGGATTTTCATCATAATCCTCCACCAGATTACGACAGATATCTCTGAGAATGTTGTGAGGAGGTCGTGTCATCGCTGAATTACAGTAAATTTAGAACGAAAAAAGAAAAAATTAAAATTAAAAAATGGGAATTTTTTTCGCAATCATGTTTGACAACGACCAGGTTTTCCAATTGATACGACGACGCGCGCATGGTTTGTCCGCTTTGTCGCGTTTGGGAAGGGGCGCGCGCTTCAAGTTTATCGATTCATAAGCCCCGAAGTCCTACTCCAGAATCCACTAGTCCACGATGAAGTCGATGTCAGACAAGGTGCCACTAACTGCAGAACGAAAAGCCGAGGTTTGGATTTGATTATTGAGATTTTTTTTATAAAATTTCGAAATTTTTAGGATTGAACTTTTTAGGATCCGTTTTTAGGGTTTTATATGACTTTTATTTCCAGATTTATGCCAAAATAGAAGCCGGAGAATATGGCACTAAGGAAACCACGGAACCCGGCTGCAAGAAGATCCTGGATTTGGGGACTTCTAGTCCCGTGGGATTCATCTGCGTCAAGTGCGGACGGATCTTCTCGGAGTGCTCTGGAGGATATCGATATCAGCATATCCGGATGTGCAACGGAACCAAAGAAACCGCCATCGGCATCAGGAGGAAAAAAACCCTGAAACCGACGTCTTCAAGACCGGTCGCCGTGGTCCCGACCACCAGCCCCAGGGACCCCCACCAGAGTACTAGTTCCAATTCCATTCCTATATCAATATCCAATGGTGTCCACGACGAAAAGAATCTCTATGCTAATACTTGGATTACTGCTCTCTCGACGAAAAAAGAAAAAGAAAAATTTGTCGCTGATCTTTCAAAATTGCTTCTGGATCATCTGCCATTCAAACAAGCCGTAGAATCCATCAACGCATTCGATAAATGTCTTCAATCACGGTATTCTTTCATCACCTCCAAGCCACCCCAGGATCCCGAACTCGATTCCGCTCAAGCCAGCAACTCCCCCACCCCGGTGCCCCACCTCAAGAGCGAAGTCATGGGGGACTACTTCGAGGACTTCTCCAACGACCAAAATGTTAATACTTCTATACTACCCCGTTGAATATCAGATTTTTTCAAATTTTTATTGTTGCAAATTCATATGTGAAAAATTACCCATAGGTAAAAATCCAGAAAACTTTACTTCTCGGGAATCCATGGTAGGATTCTTAAAACTTCTTTTTGCGTCAATTCCAGAAACCTCGGACAGTACTTCTTCTCCACATCGACCAGTTTTATCGCCACTGGTTCCGTCGGAAGTCGGAAAAACGGTCTATTGTCTGGCATTTCTTCTTCACTTGAGGTTCCGTCCAAATCTTTAGGAATTAGTTCATCACAATTTTCATCGACAAAATTACCTTCAAATTTTGATAGATCTTTAGGAATTATTTCTTCACAATTTTCATCGACAAAATTACCTTCACATTTTGATAGATCTTTAGGAATTAGTTCGTCACAATTTTCATCGACAAAATTACCTTCACATTCTGAAAACAAATCTGGACTTTTTCTCCCAATACCTGGTAGGTTATTTTCATCAACATGTTCAAAATTTCCGGATTCAAGTGTCTGAGGTAAATAATCTTTTTTTCTTTCTTTAATACCGTATATCACGTTTTCAGGAATGTCAGCAGCTCCTTCGACAGTACCAAATTGACTTTGTTGAACCTCTTCGATAATGAGTCCATCAGAATCCGATTCTTCTGTTTTTTCTGTTTTCAAAATTTCATCAAATTCATCATCTTCGGGAATGCTTTCCATTTTTCTTAAATCACTATTCTGATGTTCTGATCCATCCAAAAAGGGGCCACCAAGTTCAGGACTCGGAACATCATCGTCTTGATCAACTTCAGGACTCGGAACATCATCGTCTTGATCAACTTCAGGACTCGGAACATCATCGTCTTTGTCAACTTCAGGACCCAGAACATCTTCGTCTTCGTCAACTTCGGTCGCGAATTTCACTCTTAAAAGATGTTCATTGATTTCCTCAATACTTTGTCGAATTTTGCATTCAATCGGAAAGCCCAATTCAGGACTGAAACATTCCGATTCTTCATCAGGTTCATTTACTGGATCATCCTGGCAATGTTCATCTTCACTAAAAGATTCCTCAAGTCCAACAACAACAGATTGCAAGAACTTCTGGGATAATTCATCTTCTTCGTTTCTTTGATATTCTTCATTTCCCAGAATCTTCCTATTTTCATTTTTCTGAATTCTTCGATATTCTGAATTTTCTAGAAATCTATCGTCCTTATTTTTCTGAATTTTTCGATTTTCTTCATTTTCCAGAATCTCATCAATGTTTTCATTTTTCTGAATTCTTCGATATTCTGAATTTTCCAGAATCTTCCTATTTTCATTTTTCTGAATTCTTCGATATTCTGAATTTTCTAGATTCTTCCTGTCTTCATTTTTCTGAATTCTTCGATATTCTGAATTTTCCAGAATCTCATCAATGTCCTCATTTTTCTGAATTCTTCGATATTCTGAATTTTCTAGATTCTTCCTATTTTCATTTTTCTGAACTCTATCATTTTTTCCTTTCCTCTGAATCCTTTTTTGCTTCTTCTGAATCTTCCCATATTCCTTCTGAACTTCTTCGTTTTCTTTCAAAGATTCTTCAAATCCACAGAATCCTTCAATTTTAGGTTTTTCTACAGTAATATCGGATTTTTTATTTTTTCTATTTTTCTTCGGAAATTTCTTTTTTCGTTCTTCTTCAAAATCTTCATTTTCAGAATCCTCTAAACCAAAAAAATTCTGTTTTGAAAATCTTCTTGCTAAATTTTCTTCGACTGTATTTTTCAATTTTCTCTTTTTTTTCAATTTTTTAATCGAAAATTCATTTTCAGAATGAGAATCCTCACTGTATGAAGCTTCCAGTCCATAAAAATCGCATTTTTTGTCTAATTTCGGACTTTCCAGTTGGTTACTCGTCGACGGTTTTGGTTGGACTATTTCGTAAATCACCCTTTCTGGAGTTAGGACTTTTTTCAAGTACAGTTTCTTTATCGGTGACCGTTTCTTCGGAGTCGTGCATATCGGTGTGGATTCATCTTCAGACATTTTAGGAACTAAAAACCAACAATTAAAATTTTAACAATTACAAAAAACTTTTTAGATGTAATTTAGATGAATATAAGCTCAAATTTCTCCAAACGACAAATTTCGAAATAAGTAATCAATACAGTAATCCAAAAATATTGAAAATTTCTAAATTCTATTATTTTTAAAATTTCAATAAACTTCAATTTTTTTGATTTTTAAATTACTGTATTTTTTAAAATTAATTTTTGATTTTTATTTTTAAAAATTTAATACAGTATCCTCTGTAAATTTAAATTTCCTAAAATTTTTAAAATAATTTAAAACTTTAAATAATTTTAAAATACAGTAATTTAAAAACTCAATTTTTATTAAATATTATTGATTACTGTAATTTTATAAAAATAAAACCAACCTTAAATTCAAAATTACGAAATATCAGTGTCAAATACAGTATATCTAAAATAATTTCGAAATTTTATAAAAAAAATAATTAAAAAATACAAATGGTCATTAAACCATTTAAATTTTAAAAAAATTAATTTTCTAATTTATCAAAAATACATATGTTCAATAATCTTCATTACCGTAATTTAGGCAATTTCAAATTTCTCCTAATTTCCTAGAAATTCTGATTTTTTGCCCGAGGCAATTCAGAATTTTTAAAAATAACTTTTTTAAATAGGAAAAAATTATTATTTTTAAAAAAATTTAAAACAAAAAATCCGTAGATTGTGAATCTGGAATCAAAATTCGAAATTGATTTTTAAAATTGAGAAATATAATAATTTTTTGAAGAAGTTTGATTTTGACTTCAGAATCCAAAAAATCAACTTTTAATTCTGATTTTAAACTTCTAAATCCCAAATATTAACTTTTAATTCTGATTTTAAATTTCTGAATCCTAAAAATTAACTTTTAATTTTGATTTTAAATTTCTAAATCCTAAAAATCAGCTTTCAGTTCCGATCCCAAACTTCCAAATCTACAGTTTTCATTATTTTCCAGATATTCCAAAAATACTAATTCCTCCCTATTGCAAAAAATAAAATAAAATAATCCCTACAGTGGCCTCTAATTACCAGAATCCTCTGGAAAATCTTCTTTTTCAACCTGCGGCAAACCAAAAAACGTCCTTAGTAAAATTTCCGCCGCGATTCCTGGAGTAATTTTGCCTATTCTAATTTCTCTCTCGACTTGATGGGCTTGTCGTTGGATCACTGGATGTCTTTTGAACATGTTGATGATTTCGTCCTGAACATGACTCCACATCCACGTCACCAACTGTTCGTTTCTGTTTCTTATTAAATATCCACTTCTGGACGAAATATCCCAAAATTCGAACATTTTGTCGCATACTGTAGAAATTGTGTCTTCTTTGTAAACTGACGCTCTCAAGACTTCTGGTTTCCATATGTCGGACTTCGGCCTCATGAACTTCAAAGCCGATATGTACTCCGCTTGCGTCAGTTTCGCTCTTGATTCCATTTCTCCGTCCGATTTAGTCACTATCAACAAATCCGACTTCTCCATTATCCCTCTCTTCACACCTTGCAGTTCATCCCCATGAGCAGGGGACAACAGAAGACAGAACAAATCACACATTTCAGAAACCGTCACTTCCGATTGTCCGACTCCCACCGTCTCGATCAGAACGACGTCGTATCCGGCCCCTTCGCAGAGAATTATAGCTTCGTGAATTCCTCTCGTTACGCCTCCTAGAGATCCACTAGTTGGGGATTGTCTGATATACGCATTTGGATGTCTTGAAAGATTCTGCATCCTCGTCAAATCTCCAAGTATAGATCCTCCAGTCGTCGCCGAAGTCGGATCGACGGTCAACACAGCCACCCGTTTTCCTTTTTTTTCGACCAATTCCATTCCCAATGCTTCAATAAACGTCGATTTTCCCACTCCAGGAGCTCCAGAAATTCCTAAAAGCAAATATTACAAAAAATCCATATATAACTTTTTTTGCAATTTTCGAATTCCCGCGCAAGAGCGAGTCAATTCTATAAAAAGGAAAAACTGACAAATCCGGCAAGTCGCAATCAAAATCGACGCGCCCATTTTTCCATTTTTTATCAATGTGATTTTTTGAAATATTTGAATTCCCGCGCAAGAGCGAGTGGAAATAAAAAAACAAATTTGGCAGCTGATTACGAAATTTCCTTGTTTCTCTCACTCGCGTTTTTTTTTAAATTTTAGGATTTCTCGTAAATTCGGAAATTTCGCATAAAATTTGCAATTTTTTAAATTTTTATAAAAATAAATCTTTAAATTCCTGCATAAAGATGGATAAACTAAAAATTTTGAAAATTAACTTTAAAATTCGGCTTTTATGACAATCCTAAAATTTACCAAATCTTCGAGTCGCGATAATTTTATAAAACCTTTTTAATATTGTAATTTTTATGCTCTTAAAATTCAAAAAAACTCACCAATTCTAAAAATCAAACTATCAGTTCCTTTTTTTCGAAACTTATCACCTTCAATTCCCATGATTTCCTTCAACAAATAATGTCCTTGAGCTCTTCTGTGTGCATTTTTCGACTCTACCAACGTGATCGCTCTAGCTAAGGCACTTCTACTACCATTCAATATCCCATTTTTGATATTTTGGACTTCTTCATCCTTTTCATCTACAGTATCATCAAAGTGAAGTTTCTGATAAGCTTCCAAGGCCGACTGTTGGAACGGCGTCGTCAGGGGTTTCAAAACTCTGGATATCGCCTGTTGATGATATCCCGACTGATGTTTCGTAAGTAACGCTACCGTCGTCCGGAGCATTTCAAACCCGTCTAAATCCAAAAAATCGAAAATTAAAAGTTAAAAATTAAAAAATTGTAAGGAATTCATCCTCTAGTTTCCCAATTTTCCACTTTTAAGATCATTTTTTACCGTAATACATTTAATTATTCACAGTTTTTCCTCTAGCAACTATTGTTGAAATTCTGTTTCTTGATTCTGGAGATATTTGAGGTTCCTTAACCTCGGGCAGCGTTTGATTGGAATCCTCATCTAGCTGCAGACGTCCAGAAATTCCTTTCGTGCTTTCCAGAAGAGCATCCCAGTTGATTCTGTGTTTAAAAACTTCATTTTCAAGCCATTTTTCGTAATTTCTTTTGAATCTTTCACTGTACACAGGTTCAAAACTAAGTACGGACTGAAGACAGTTGTCCACAGGTTCGAAATCCGACATCGACGTCAGATCAAAGTAATCTTTCGACCCACCCGCCGCTTCAATAGGCTCTACAAATATTAATTTTAGAAAATCTTCAAAAACCTATTTTTAAATTTTCGTAAAAATCACAACATTCTAAAAAATTAGAAAATAAAAAAATTTTAAAAATTAGAAAATTTAAAAATTCAAACATTTTTAAAATTTTTTTTTGAAATTAGAAAATTCTTTAAATTCGAAAATTTTCGAGAAATTTTTTAAACTTACCTAATTTGAATTGAGGATAAAGTTTCGAATATCTTCTTGAATGAAATCTTTCAACAGCAAGTTTTAAATCTTTTTCTTCATTCTGAAAATCCCATTGCTTATTTCTCGTGTCATTTGCATAAGCCCAATCGTCGTTCAATCTGTGTCTGACTCTCGTGTATATCGCCGACATGACGTCCATGTTTGATTTCCTCCATTGTCGTCCTAGAAATCTACATTGAGATTTCAATAATTTCAAACAATAAAGTTGAAAAATTCCACATTTGACTCTTAGACATCTCTTCAAAATCGGGGCCGATTTGAAAACGACTAACATCATTGTTCTTGGTTGTCGTCCTTTTGTAATTTTATTTAATAATCTGACAATATTGATTGACGAAAATACATTTCTCCATATGAAGTAACTTTGGGAATCTTGATCCGAATCATCCACGTTATCCGCGTTCAACGTTGGCCATTCTTCTCTGTTTCTTGCGAAAAACAAAGGAGCACCGGGATAGTTAAAAGGAGCAAGTTCGTTTTTTGCTTGAATATATCTCACCATATTTTGATCCAAAAATTTCAGCATTAACGGAACACAATTCAACATGATCAAATGTTGTCCAACAGATTCATATTGATAAATATGATTAATTCTAAGCCATTTAAACAACAAAATAAAAATACCTGAAATTGCTTTAATCATGACTTCCTTGTGTCTTGCAATGTCGATCGCCACTCTCACGTGTTCCTCGAGGACATTCCTCGTCGAAGCGTCCAGATTGATAGAATTCGACAACATTTCGTTGTTATCCGTTTCAGGAGTAAGCACATCCGACAAGATGGACAAAGCATCCCCTCTGGATTTCGAGCTCGGCAAAGCAGCCAGGAGAATTTTCAAAATCGCAACCAAGTAATCTCCCATCCCAGGAAGTAGTAAAGTATACAATCTTTCAATCGGAGTATTTTTGATTTTTTCTTTCTGAGTAAATGGATACTTGTTGTATTTCACGTCGTCAGAAATCTGGATTTCACTTAGGGATTTGTAAATGTGCCGTTTCAGGGCTTCCATGCTCAACTCCAAAGGTTTAGGAAGACAAAAAGTAGTCGTCAAATCCCCTGGAATCTGATATCCAAAGTACTTTTCTCTCGATTGCTGCAAAAACAGATCAATTTGAGATTCCTTAACTTTCGGGGCCCATGGAAGACCGATTTTCTTCGGCGATCCAGCCTTCGGGGTCAAGTCCCCTCTTCCGTGGAATTCTTGATATACAATATTCCCTGCAAATCTAGGTTGACTTTTGACTACAGTAGGAGTTGAAACAAAATTATCCGGTGGTGGAGATGAATCTTCTGCTTTTGCATTAGGTACTGTATTTTTTTCATCAATAACTTCGTCTTCCGCTCCAACACCCGGCAATCCATCTGTGCCGTCGTCTTCATCAGAAGATCCGCCTCGTCGACGAGGTCCTCCGGATTCGGCTGGAGGTTCATCTTCGTCCTTTGATCCGTCTCCAGAAGCACAAGCCAACTGCCTAGAAATCGATCTCGGAGGATGGTAGAGTCTTTCTTTCACAGGAGCTGCAATATATAAAGCATTACTATCAAATTTCAATCATATTTAAAAAATTATCAGTTTGTAATTTTCAATTTCCAAAAAATCCACTAATTGGCCAGATTTGTCATTTCACTTATGAAACTGCCAGTGAACAACCGAGCGAGAGAGAGTTCACTTGGCACTAATTGGCCAGATTTGTCATTTCACTTATCAAACTGTCAGTTAACAACTAAGCGAGAGAGCGTTCACTCGCAATAGACAAGAAATAACTGACTTTAGACATCTATGGGAAATTCAATGCCCTTCAATTCATCATCATAATAATACCAAATAAATTGTAATTAATTTCGCGTGAACTATTAGTTACTACTAAAAGTAAAATCGATTGAATATTTAATTATAATCAGAAATTAAATTTAAAAATTACACAAAGTTGGTTTAAAAAGTTTAAGAATTCAATTGGAAGGAAATTTAAGAGTTTATAAGAACCTTAAAATATTCGAAAATTTAGAATTCAGTAATAAAATTTTAGGATTCATATATGAAAAGTCGAAAATTCAGGAACTCATGTCCAAAAAATTGCAATTTTAGGATTCCCTCCTGTGAAATCCCAAATAATCTAAACCCACTTTCTAAATTCCATAATATCTACAGTCTAATGGAAATAAAATCCACATTCAAAATAATAAGAATACTAAACTTAGGGAAATTCGTTGAAAATTCTAAATAAGAAATTTTAATGAAAATATTGACAAAATTGCACGGCATTGGTTCTCTCTAATTTGAACCAAGTCGTAAAAATTCAGAAAAATCACGTAAACAAGCGTCGGCAAAAATTCACTGATCGAAAAAGTTGTTCAATCTGATAAACAGCTCATCGGCGAAAAAAAAACTCAACATCAGGAGGAGTTCGGAAGTTGATATAAAGGAAATTCAAGAACCTATATGAATTTTTGATTTCTTTATAAATGGGGAGTTTAGAAATTTACAGAAAAGGCATTCGAAAATCCATATACAGGAAATCCCGAAATCTTTACAGAATGAAGAAATTAATACAGCATTTAGGAATTGATACATAGGAAATTTAGAAATTGATATATAACTAATTTAAAATATTAATATGTAGGATTTAGAAATTGATATATAACTAATTTAAAATATTCATGTAGGATTTAGAAATTGATATATAAGTAATTTAAAATATTCATGTAAGATTTAGAAATTGATATATAAGTAATTTAAAATATTCATGTAGGATTTAGAAATTGATATATAAGTAATTTAAAATATTAATATGTAGGATTTAGAAATTGATATATAAGTAATTTAAAATATTCATGTAGGATTTAGGAATTGATATATAACAAACACTAAAATTCATATATATATAATCCAGAAATGCTTCAACTCTAAAATTCATATATAAAAGATTCATATTCATGAAAAATTCGTAACTTATTTGAATTTAGCCGTAAAATACCTAGAAAGGAAAGGGATGGAAGACCATAGGTGGATCTCCGGTGATATTACGAAATCTATGAAAATCCCTAATTTTTAGGAAATTCTAACATTGCCGGACACGATGTGACGGAATTACATATGAAAATTAAAAAACATACGTCTGAAACTGAGGATTCCGCCGTCGCAGTTTATCCGGACGGACTTCAGCTGACTCGCGACTTCGATTGTGTCTTCAATGATCGGCAATCCGGCTTCTGTTCTTAATCTGTTTTTTTCCAATCTTAACTCCTCGAATCCTCCGAGAGTCGAGAGTAGGATTTTCCAAACAAGAACCAGAACCTTCTTCATCGGGTAATGTGGGTTCAGTCCTCTGGCGAACGACGGCATCATGTCGAACAGGACCACCACTAGGGGAATCCTGACCGTTTCTAGGGGTTCTTCTAATTCGACTAAAAACCGTTTTTTTAAATTGACCAATTCGTCGACGGAATAATGCGAAAAATCGGCCAGTTCCTCGAGCCAGTCTTCTCGTCTGATTGCCTCCAGGAGATGATACAACGAATTCAGGACGATTCTGATGCTTTCGTTGTCGGCTAAAGTGGCGGATTTCTTGGTTCTTCGTTCCGCTGATCCACAGCTGTCGGCGAGGTCGATGTTGCTGGCGGACCTGCTGCTGTTCGACATAGAGGACTGTCTGCTCCTGGATCTGTCGGCGCACAAGTTGACATCGAACGGTTCTTGGATTTCACAAAGTAGCATCGAACACAGAGCAGGATACAAGCCTTGTTCGTAGAAAAAATAAGCATTAACAGCTCCAGAAACGAGGCATTCGTGTTCTTTTCCGCCGGTGCCTTTGTCGCCGGTGAAATTCAGTTTGTCGATGTTGACTTCTTCGTTATCTTCCTCTTCCGTGGATCTGAAGTCCCCGAAAGCCCCCTGAAGGAGGTACAGGAACAGTCTAGCGGCCTCCAACCTGATAGAGCTCTCGGTGCTCTCCAGCATCTGGATCAAGTCCGCCACGACCCGTTTTTTCTCTTTCAAATCCGTCGTTTTCCATGTTTGCGGGATCTGAAAACCACAACTAACTTCGAAAACAAAAAAAATTACATTTCGATGATCGGTGTATTTGTTGAAGGTTTCCAGTCCTATGGCCCAGTCTTCCATTTCGGAGTAGGTATACAGTTCCGCAAGTTCGTTTTCGTAGCAGTCGCTGTCGGCGTAGCGGTAGTCAATGTCGGCCATTTCTGATTTGTACTAAAAACGGAAAATTGATATATGAAACCCAAAAACAAAGCCTCAACAGAGAAGTCCATGCTGGGTTTGGTGTCCGGGGCCAGTTCTTTCAATTTGGGCAAATTTGCAGCTCGACGTTGTGCCAACGAAGATTCACACATGTCTGTCTTTGATTTAATCTGCTGACCAGATATGACTGTTGTGGTCGAAATAGCACCTAAAATTATAGATTTTTCCCGCCTTTTTTATTTAAAAAGACACATGCGCGAGCGACAAGAATGGAAAAAAACCGACCATTCCCGCGGCTTTCGGTAGAGCCAGTTTGGCCGTAGACTGAAATCGAGTAAGCATGGCTTAATTGGACATTCCGAAGACGCGTAAAAAACTCACCATCATCCGCAAAACTTGGACGTACATTACGTCTAATGACCGGAGGGGCTGTTTTTTCGTCGCCTGTCATTGTGGTATTAAAAATAACAAAATAAAACCAAAAGAACCACCTGTCATTTTTCCCCAAGTTTTTAGATTTGATGATTAGACAACATTTAATATATGAAGTAAGGTTAATTTGCTGAATGAGGTCAGTAAACGCGATCCCCTTCGGCAATGAAGTCAGTCCACGAGCCAGAGAAACCTCCTTCGTGCAGGGACGCACGCTCCCGGACAGGCAGGCCTCTCTCGCTCGGTCGCGCCTATTATCGATCATTGTTGTTCAAGATTTTTATCCTAATTTTTATCCTGTGATTCGCTCCGGATTTTGTATTTAACGTACTTCGTGGCGATGACGACAAACTTGAGAAGCTATTCTGATCATGGTCGAGTAATTCAAACGTTGTTGATGACTATAGGCCGAGTCTGAGCCACTATTTGTAATTCCTAAAAATTTTCAGATATATTCAATTCGCTGTTATTTGTGTGTATTTAATTTTTTTTGATTTTTTGAAATTTTAATCTAGCGATATTTTATATTTTCCCGCCTCAACGATTTATTGTGAGTCGAGTTGCCCTGGGACAAGCCGTCTCCAATGCCGCGCATTTCTAAACCACAGCGTTGCCTTAGTTTCAATTACAAAGCTACCTGTCGTCAGGTTTTAACTCATGCTGGGATATTTTGCGCGTCGAGTTGCTGTTGATTAATTGCATGAGCCGTATTTTATTTTTAGTTGTCCATTGATTATTCTTGAAATATGGGGTTCAACCGGGACGACCGACGTGACTCCAGGCGGGCTAGACGAACCGAGAGTCGTTCTCCTGAGTATGGAAGAAGAAACAACCGTTCTCCTGACAGATTGTAAGTTTTCATATATCAATTTCAGTCGGGAATGAACTAGCTCATTTCTACATGTCTTCATCTATCACATTCGGTGGAAAATGAACCAACTCCTTTTTACATGTACTTTCATATATCAACTTCAGTGAAAAACGTACATCCTCATCCTAACTCAGTGTTACATGCACTTTCACTTATCATTTTCAATAGAAAATGAACTAACTCATCCCAAATCTCATTTTCCCATGCTAGTTACGGTTTTTCGATATTTATCTGCGCTTTCATATGCAATCCATAATCCCCGAGAGTTGATAATGTTTTTTATATTTCATAAAACCTGAATCCACTAGTTTCCAAACTTTTTCGGTTGAATGACAGATACCAAACGTGGATTACGAAATCACTGTTGTGCAAATCGGAAATTATCGCATGCACACTAGGACTTAAAAGCTGTCGGAATTTGTAGCGCACAATCTTTGAGGTGATTGTATGTCATTTCCTAATAATGTGTTGTGTAATTCCAGCAGCAACGGTAGAGGACGATCCGGATCACCGCACTTGTCAAAGTTTTATCGTGAACGTTTCGGAGATCAGTCTCCAAATCACTACAACAACTTGAGAATCTCGAACTTCGATAACAGACTTGCTAAAGAAGACGTGAAAAGTATTCTAGAAAGAGAATTTAGTGACTATAGAAGATTTGAGGTTTGTTTTTCCTGGCAATTCCCCTGACGTTAATTACCACCCTTGTTCAGGTAAAAATGGTTAAACACGACGGAGATCAAGATTTATTCGCTTATGTGAATTTTGATGAAGCCGGATGTGCTAAGGATATTAGAAGAACCAAGATCCCCATTCTGAAGAAGCTTCTCGGAAGCCGCGTCTGTTTGGATCCAACGGGAGTCGTTAGAGACCAAGAGGGAAAGTATATCCCTGATAGATACAATCGTTCTCTGATGGACAGACGTGAGAGATCTCCTGAGAGAGACCGTGAGCGACGCAGAACTCCCCCTCAGCATAAAAGAAGTCCTATCATTAAAGTCAACAATGAGATCCCTACGAGAACCTTGTTTGTTGGGAATCTCTCTGCATTCACAACTGAACGCGAAATTCGTGAAGTTTTCGAAAGATTCGGCAGAGTTGAAGATGTCGAAATTAAACAAGCTGATGGAGGCAATGCTAGTTATGCCTTTGTGCTTTTTTGTGTAGGTTCTTTGTGAATAATTATGGTGTTTCAATGAGTGCTTTCAGTCCATACGGGATGCTCAAGCTGCTCGAAGGGCTCTTGACGGTGATATCGTTGGAAGAGAGTCGAACAGACGATGCAAGATCGGCTATGGGAAAGCTCAACCTTCAAGAAAATTATGGGTCGGAGATCTCGGAACATGGACCACTGGTTCTATGTTAGAAAAAGAATTTGATCGTTATGGACCGATTGAAGATCTCGAATACAGAGAGGGAGATGAATTTGCGTATGTAACGTAAGTAGTTCTCGGGGGAGTTGTTTCTGATTTTGGTTTTTGTAGGTTCACTGATAATCAAGCTGCTGCAGATGCTTTCAAAGGTATGCAGGACTTTATGCTTGATAAAGGCCACAGAATCTGTGTTGATTACGCGAAGATAACAACTGATACGAGAAAAAGACGTAGAAGTTCTTCCGTTGAAAGAGTTTCGCCAAAAAGAGGACGTGGACCGAGAACACCACCACCTATCCTGGAACGTTCACGCTCGTCTTCCTATTCTCGTCCCGTTTCGAAGTCTGAAAATGGGTCTGCCAAGATCACCACGATTCAGGAGCTCCAGAAGGAGAAAGTTGCAACTTGGAAGGGAAGTGTGACTCTGAAGAAGACGGACTACCCCATTAGTCTTCATCGTATATCGGGAAGTGAGGATATACTCCAAGATTACCTCAGGGATGAAGAAGGACGAGCTCTGAAGTTGGTTTTGAATCAGAGACTACCCCTTGATGACAATCTGTTCGACAAAATTGTCAACTTCAACGAGGATGAGATAGCAGTGGCCTTCGCCGTCGAGCGTGATCGTCCAGTCGAAAATCTTCTCGCGTACCTGAAAGACAAGAAAGCAGCCGGAGTTGTTTCAGCAGACAATGTCATTACCTATCTTCTTGTTCATTCGCCCGTTACTCAACGCCTTATCCGCCATTTCAACCCCGAGATCGACATTCCTGCTGGACACAATTATTTTTCCGTTGTTATCAAGAAGGTTTAGATTATTCTTATGTGAATTCTACACGGTTTGATTTGGAAGATATTCCGATTTTTTATTCTTGATACATCATGGTGTGATGGTCTGCATTATTTGGATGAAATTTTCAAGGAATTTATTTAGATTGACGCCGTTTAGAGTTAATTGGCTTCTATTACTTTCTATTCTATATCGGATTTTCCCCTAATTGGCAGTATTCACTGCAAAAATGTGAAATTGGTTTTTTTCAGGTTTTGACAGGTGTTTCGGGTAAGTCGATATTTTCATAGAAACACAAGAAGCAAAAAATGGGATAAATGCAGATGGCTTACACAGGAATGAGAATTGTACTTTTTCGATGGTAAGGAAAGATCATTTGAGTTTGGCTAAGAGATTTTTGTAATTATCGGATGCGAGGAAACGGACATAGGGATCGTTCTTGAGGACCTGTTCGACGTGTTTTGTGGCTTCGTCGAAAAGAGCTATGTCGACGTCTTTGTCCTTAATTTTCTTGATGAGATTTTGACGAAGGCCGAAAGGTAAAAATACCTGGAATTGAATGTGAATTGTAAGGAAATGGAATAAAAATAATTACCTCGTTGGTACAGCCTTCTTTGAAAAACTGTTCGTGAATGCTTCTGGCCATATTGATCATGGCGTGGGACTTGTTTTTAGTGTTCTTGAACTCAATAATGGCTTCCCAGAACCTGAGATTCTCTTCGGCGTGGATTGAGAATAGGAATTCGCGGAAATGGTGTCGTCCGACTTGATTGCCGAGTAAAGCGTCGAAACTGATTGCCCATTTCTCTGCGTAGGTTCTTGGGAGAAGTTCTTCTAAGAATTCTAGATAAAGTTCAGAACGTCTAAAACGAGGAAATTGATCATTCTCAAGTAGTTTGGAAATTTCTCTATGGGCAGGCTCCAGATTCTTCTTGTCAACATTAGTACCAGTGGAAATCTCGAGTAATTTCTGAAAAATTGTTTTTTGTATTATGTAAGGGTTAGAGTACACGTGAAAGACAGGAAGAAATTAGAAAGTTTAATATGCAAACGATGAGTGCAAAAACGAAAAACGGAAATGCCTTTCGTGTGTTTCGGTCGACCGTAATCCCACTAATTGATGTCTGGAATTTTTCGCTTTGGGACCGCAGTGGTCAGGTTCAGTGTGTCTGACTCAACCCTATATTTATGAGGAATTTAATTTCTACTTTAATTTCAAGTCCAAAAAATCATTTTTTAATTTTTATTTTTTTTAAAAAAGATTTTTTTTCATTTAAATACATAAAAAACGAAATTCTAGTCTAAATTTAAAAGAAACTTGATTTTTTATTGTGGATATTAAAAAATTAACTTTAGGTCCAAAAAACCATTTTTTACTTTAATTTTATTTAAAATGACTTTAGATTCAATTTAAAAGAATTGATTTTTTATTGTGAATATTAAAAAATTAATCTTAATTTAATTTTAGGTCCGAAAAATCATTTTTTAATTTTTTTTGAAAGATTATTTTTGATTTAAGTACATAAAAAACGAAATTCTGGCCTAAATTTAAAAGAAAATAACTTTTTTTATATGGACAATAAAAAATTTAATTTTTACTTTAATTTGGCTCTAAAAAATTGTTTTTTTTTATAAAAATTACTGTTTAACTTAGAAATTATAAAAAATCATTTTCCATCAAAAAATTAAAAAATAAAATTAAAAATTAACTTACCGCTCTGGCAGATGAACTAATGTTGATGTACATGTCGTATTTTTCGAGAAGATTAGTTACGGCATCCTTCAGGGCATCTCCTCGGAGTTTTTTGATTTCGTCAAGTTCGTCGATGAATAACATGTTTTCTTCGGCCAGACTTTGATGAAGGAAACATCTGAAGACTTGTTTCCCGATTTTATCCTTCATGATTTCGGCCACGGTGGAGCTCGACCAGGAGGCGGCCCTGGGGTAGTCGAGTCCCAGGGTGGACGGCATTTCGGGGGCCGATCTCGTGGTGGTTTCGTTTTTGTCGAACATGTTTTGCATCGTCGGAGGAACGGAGATAGGTTTAGGTTTCGGAGGTGGTGGAGTTTTCAATCTTGTTACTTCTTCGATTGTCAAACCAGAATTGTCCGATACAGTATTCGGATTATCTGATTTTGTGTCTTCTTCAGGTGGGGTGTTTTCAGTCACAGGTTGGGGTTCTTCCGAAGTCGAAGGTTTAGGTTCTTGAATATCCGCTGATGAGGACGACGGTCTGGAAAATTTTAATCTCGGAAAACAGAAACTCATGCGGATCAATAACGGATGTCAGAAAGAAAGGTAAACCCGGTAAAATTGCCTCTGGCAGTCTGTCCGTAAGCCCTGCCTCAGGCGACTGAATATTCTAAAGCCCAAATTGTCTGAGGCAATATTCTCAAAAACACAGAAAATTTAAAAAAATGAAAAAAATTAAAATTTAAAAATTAAAAAATTTGGAAAAAATTAAAATTAAAAAAAATTGAAAAAATTAAGGCGTGTCAAATCTGGATTCTTTGGGAAATTTCTTACTTTTTTGGAAATACCCTAATCCCACAGGATTACTGTCTCCAACGTGAGAAAATTTAATTTAATAATTTTTAAATTTAACTTTAAATAAAATATTTCGATTAATTTCAATTTAAAAAATAAAAAAAACAGAAATTTTCAAATATATTTAATTTTAAAATTTTCTAAATTCTAAAAAGTAAAAAAACTTGAAAAATCTCGAAACGAAAATTTTTAGAAACATTTAATTTAAAAAATTAAAAATTAAAATTTGTAAAAAATAAAAAAATATTTAAAATAAAAATTTGTAAAAATAAAAAAAATATTTAAAATTAGAATTTTTAAAATTTAAAAAAATATTTAAAATTAAAATTTTTAAAAATAAAAAAAATATTTAAAATTAAAATTTTTTAAAATATTCTGAAAACGGAAATTTTAAAGTCTATAATTTTGGAAATTTATTTTCAGAATTTTTAATTAATTCTGCGAAATTGTAGTTTAAAAAATAAAAAATGGAAATTGTTAGAGAATAGTCTCGAAACGAAAATTCTGGAATTTTCGAAAAACTTCTAAATCGAAATTTATGTTTTTCATATTTTTAGAGTATTTTGAAGATTTTTTTTAAATTCTAGAAGCTTCTTAGAAATTCTGGAAGAATTTTAAAATTTGGAAATTTCTACAGTATTCTGAGGAGTTCTAGAAGTAGTCTAGTATATTCTGAAAAATCTCAGGAGGATTTTTCGAATTTTTGAAAATTTCTACAGTATCCTAAGAAGTTATAAAGATGATCCACCAAATTCTGGAGAATCTCTAGAGAATCCCAAGGTCTTAGAAATTTCTACAGTATTCTGAGGAGTTTTAGAAGTTGTCTAGTATATTCTGAAAAATCTCAGGAGAGTTTCTAAAACTTTTTAAAACTCCTACAGTATCCTAAGAAGTTATAAAGATGACCCACTAGATTCTGGAGAATCTCTAGAGAATCCCAAGGTCTTAGAAATTTCTACAGTATTCTGAGGAGTTCTAGAAGTAGTCTAGTATATTCTGAAAAATCTCAGGAGGATTTCTAAAACTTTTGAAAGCTCCTACAGTATCCTAAGAAGTTATAAAGATGACCCACTAGATTCTAGAGAACCTCTAGAGAATTCCAAGGTCTTTTCGAAATTTCTACAGTATCCTAAAAAGTCCGAAAAATGATCTACTGAATTCTAGAAAATTCCAAAAATATTCTGCAAAATCCTAGAAAACCTCCAGAGGATTCCGGAAGACCCTAAAACCCCTACAGTACTTTAAAAAGTCCGAAAAATTGTTTTCTAGATTCTAGAAAATTCCGAAAAATTCTAAAAACTCCTACAGTATCCCAAAAATCCTATACTAAAAACTCCCAAGACTTAAAAATTAAAAAATCTCTAAGATACTGTAAAAATTTTAAAGAAATTGTAAAATAATAAATTTCGAAATACCACAAAAATCTCCACGGGATTCTAAAAACGACGAATTCCCGACGGAAATGGAACAAAATTAATTTTTTTTGAACTCTTGTACTTGTTTTCAAAATCCTCAGAGACGTCGCAAATTTTCTCGACTTAATTTTAAAAAATAAAAAAAATAAAAAAATTTTAAACAAAAAAAATAAAAAAATTTTTAAATAAAAAAAAATAAAAAAATTTTAAAAATTAAATAAAAAAAATTTTAAAAATTAAATAAGAAAAATTTAAAAATGAAAAATTTTAAAAATAAAAAACTAAAAAAATGTTAAAAATAAAAAAGAATTTGTAAATAGAAAAATTTTTTAAATGAAAAAAAATTTAAAAATTAAATAAGAAAAATTTAAAAATGAAAAATTTAAAAAATAAAAAACTAAAAAAATGTTAAAAATAAAAAAGAATTTGTAAATAGAAAAATTTTTTAAATGAAAAAAAATTTTAAATAACGAAAAAAAAATTATGAATAAAGTGTAATTTACCGGTCTAGGTTAAATGAATGGATTAATTTTAATGAATAGAGCCTCGGGCACTCGACATTTAAGATTAATGAAAAAAGTGGCAAATTTTTTTTTATTTTAAATCTCAAAACACTCACGGTTCGAGCTGGATAGATCCTGTGGCTCTGTAATGTCTCCACATCTGAAGTCCTGAAACGAAATTAATGTAAAAAATAACCAGTGCCACGAAATAGTCTCGAAACGAAAATTTTTGAAATTATAATTTTTACAAAAAAATAAAAATTTATAAAGATGTCTCAAAACGAAAATTTTTATAAAAAAAGTAAAAATTTACAAAATAGTTTCAAAGCGAAAATTTTTGAAATTATAATTTTTATTAAAAAATAAAAATTTATAAAATAGTCTCAGAATCAAAATTTTTAAAATTGTAATTTTTATAAAAAAAAATAAAAATTTTTTAAATTGTAATTTTTATTAAAGAATAAAAATTTTATGAAGATGTCTCATCGCGAAAGTCATTAGGATTATGGTATTAGAAAAAATAAAAAATTTTATAATTGTACTTTTATAAAAAAAAAGTTCACAAAATTACCTCGAGACGAATTCTTAGAATGAAGTTACTATAATCTTACTGTAAAAAAATTAAAAATGAAAATTTGCATAAAATAATTTTAGTGTGGATTTTTAGAATCATGTTTGAAAAAATTAAAAATGGAATTTTAAATTCAGCTGTCGTAATTTCTAGAAATTTATAAAAAATTCCCCAAGTTGAGTAAAAAAGCAGAAAAACAAGCGAATGATGACAGAATGAATCAATTTTTAAACAGATTTATTATGTTCGTTTTGTCGAAGTTAACGATCAAAGTTAATAATTAAAGTTCAACATCAAAGTGAATCATCAAAATTGATAATTAAAGTTCAATGTCGAAGTTCGACTTCAAAGTTAATCATCAAAATTGGACATCGAAGTCCGACATAAAAGTTGGTAATTAAAGTTCGACATCAAAGTTGATAGTCAAAATTGAACATCGAAATTCAACATCAAAGTTGATAGTCAGAATTGGACATCAAAGTTCGACATCAAAGTTCAACATCAAAGTTGATAATTAAAGTTCGACATCAAAGTTGATAGTCAGAATTGGACATCGAAGTTCAACATCAAAGTTCGACATCAAAGTTAACGATCAAAGTTGATAATTAAAGTTCAACATCAAAGTTGATAGTCAGAATTGGACATCGAAGTTCGACATCAAAGTTCGACATCAAAGTTAACGATCAAAGTTGATAATTAAAGTTCAACATCAAAGATAACTATCAAAATTGAGCATCAAAGTTAATCATCAAAATTGAACATCAAAGTTAATTATCAAAGTTGACAGTGAAAGCTTGAAATTAAAATTGAACTTTTTGTACTGAGACAACATTTATAAATTTCTTTATTTTAAAAGGCTACTTTATCTAAACTAATGATTTGAAGATATTTGAATTTTTTGGATCAAAACATAACTTGCAAGTCGTATCTTAGAACGAAAAATCCAAATTTTCAGAATCATGTCCTAACACGATAAATCCGAATTTCGAAACCCATATTTTACAGTAGAAGGTTCGAATTTCGGAAATTATGTCTCACAGCGAAAAGTCCGAATTTCGAACTCCGTGTCCTAACGCGAAAAGTCTAAATTTCAAAAATTTGTGTCTTGACACGAAAAGTCTACATTTCAAAAATTGTGTCCTGACGCGAAAAGCCTAAATTTCAAAAATTTGTGTCTTGGCACGAAAAGTTTAAATTTCAGAAAATTGTGTCTTGGCACGAAAAGTCTAAATTTCAAACTGTGTCCTGACGAGAAAAGTCTAAATATTGAAAATTGTGTCCTGACGCGAAAAGTCCGAATTTCCAAAACCCGTGTCTTGACACGAAAAGTTCAAATACCGAAAATTGTGTCTCAATGCGGAATGTTTGACTTTCAACTTTAACCTGTAATTTAAAAAAGTAAATCACACTTATTTTTTATTTTTTATTTTTTAAAGTTCACTCATTTTTGCACGGAAATTTGAACATTGCAAAAGCAAATATTACGGGTAAGACAAACAGGACCAAAGAGCGGGTTGATTTCAGTAGTAAATTGCCGGATTTACCATTTATTTTATTTTTGCACAATTAGCTCGCTCTTAGAAAATTCAAAAATTACGAAAAATATATTTTATAAAAAATATAATTTTTACGAAATATTGTTGACGTAAATTCGCGAAATTTCCAACAAAATATAAAATTTAGGTAAAAACGCGAGTTATAAAAATTGATTTCGTAATAAATTACCAGATTTGTCACTTTTTTAATCTTATTCGCCCTTGCGCGGGAATTCGAAAATTACAAAAAGTGGTGGAAATTAGGACCAAAGCGCGAGTCAGAACGAAACAGAGCGATTTCGTAATAAATTGCCAGATTTGTCGTTTTTTTACTTCCACTCGCCCTTACGCGGGAATTCAAAAAATCACTGTCAAAAACCAGGATCAGTGCGAGTCGGTTTTTACCGAAATTACCATTTTCCCATTTTTTTAGTTTCACTCGCTCCTACGCGGGAATTCAAAAATCGTTAATAAAACTAGGACCAGAGCGAGTCGGTTTTTACCAAAATTACCAGTTTTTCCTTTTTTTAACTTTTACACGGGAATTTAAAAATTACAAAAATCATTGATAAAAATTTCGAAAAATCACGAGTATGGACAGAGCGAGTCAATTTTCGAAACAAATAACCAGATTTGTAACTTTTTTACTTTTACAAACTACATTTTTCCGTACGAACATAAAAATCTTTAAAATCTATATTATTTTTAAAATCATATTTGACTAAAAAATAAATTCTAAAAATCAATAATTAAAAACAAATTTTCCAGGAGAAAAATAATATCGAAAATTAAAATACAATCGCGTGAAAAAAAAACAAAAAATTTAAAAAATTTAAAAATATAAAAATTTAAAAAAAACATAAAATTTTTAAATTTTAAATTTCCAAAAATGTAAAATTTAAAAAAGTAAAATTAGAAAAACAAAAAAATATAAAATTTAAAAAAGTAAAATTAGAAAAACAAAAAAATTAAAAACTTGGGCACCTGCCAACGTACTTCCCTGAGGCTGTTTTTCGAATGGAATTTTATCAATAAGTTTGTTATAATCGAAATAACGAAGTAACTCATTAAAAAGTGAAAAGGTGTATTTAGGACATAACAAGTGCCAGAGGCTGTTTCTAGAAGAGACAATTGTGTTAGTCGTCGTCTGAGGGAAGCTGTAGAGACTCGCGTAAATTACCTGGAACCTGGAGTCGGCTCCGTAAGCTGCTTTCGCCGCCATTTTTCCTAGCAAAAGTATACATAAAATTCGTTATTCACAAAGCATCCAAAAATAATTTTGTTTCTAAATGAGGAGATTTAAAAAACAGTAAAATTCTGAAAAATTAGGAAATTTTCTGAAGATGAAATTCCCTAAAAAATTTCAAAAATACAAAAAATCCTCAGAGTTCTATTGTATTCTAGAATATATTTAACAGAAGTTTTCGGAGATTCTTAAAATTTACAGAAACTTCAAAACTTCTCTAAAATTACATAACTCAAAAATTCACAACCTTCTGAAAACTTCTAAAATTCTTCTGAACCTTCTAAAAACTTCTAAAATTCTTCTGAACCTTCTAAAATTCTTCTGAATCTTCTAAAAACTTCTAAAATTCTTTTCAACCTTCTGAAAATTTCTAAAATTAATCATTTTACACATTTCTAGAAAACTCTGTCAATCTGGCCAGAGAAATTTCATAACATCTATTTTCACTTCCTCAAATAGCATGATTACCCATTTTATTCAGTCCCTTTTTCTACCGGTAAGTTTGACAATTCTTGACTTGATGAAAGCAACAAGTACATCTACTTTGAGTTTGTAGTAGAAATAGGCCAGAATTACCTCAAAAACTGGGAAAACGAAGGGCATGGCAATGGGAACATAGATACCAATTTTCAAATAAGGCGTCAAGTCTGTCATTCCGAGCAGAGATTCGTGTTTCGCTGCTTTTTCTGCCAGGATTCTTGCCGCTGCAGCTTTCTGAGGATTCTGTTCTTCGATCGCTTCTTCTACCAACTTCTTGGACTTACTGACCATGTTGCTGACTTCCTCGGTAATAACCAGTTGCGTGATCGACTTCGAAAGGGAATTCACAGCTGTCACGTAGGATCTGGCTCGAAGTAAGTTTTCGAAAAAGGCACGTCGACGGAATCTGTTCCAGACGAATTCTGAAGGCAAGACACGAGAGTAACAGAACATGGATTCTGTGGCGGAGCCTTCTGCAGCTCCAAGAAGAGTTTGGAAAGATTCGTGCAGCGCGTGATTTTGGTCTTTTCTGTTTGCCGGCATTGAATTGATCAAGCTGCCCCAGGAGAGGAAAGTATGGCCGTTAGCCTGGAAAAAGCATTGTTTTCATATATCAACGAGTGCTTACCTTGACTCCTTCGAACGTGACACCGTTCTCTGTCAGCAAAAAAACGAACTTCAGAAGCGGATTCACGGAGACAATTGGAGAGGCTCTCTGATCGACTTCAGTAACGAAATTCAGAAGATCCGCAGAATTGGCGGAATAGGAGAAGTCTGTTTTGTCTTCTGGAGATTTCCTCAGGACTCCTGTATCTAACAAATCCCAAAAGTGCTCCTCCGTTACTTTGAAGAAAGCGACATCACCGAGGTACCCCACGATTCTGTTAATCTCTTTTCGTGCTGACTCCTCGAGAGCTGGAGACCATTCCTCATCACTGCTGTCGTGAACGAAAATGAGGTGGACATTGTAAGCGGCCGAAATCGGGACTTCGTTCCATACATCTGTAGAAGTCTGAAATAATTAACAATTAAGGTCACACTGTCGTAAAAATCAAAAATAAAAATCCCATAAAGTTGTCCCGACGCGAATCCTTAGGGTTTTTAGGAGATTTTAGGATTGGAAGAAAAAAGAGAACGAGAGAGAGGACAGATCGAGCCGACTGCAGTAGGAAATTGCCAAATTTACCACTTTCTTAAACTCATTCGTCTTCGCGCGGGAATTCAAAACTTTCGAAAAGTCATTTTCACTTTAAAAATAAAAAATCAGCTTTTACGAAATTATTCGACAAGAACTTTCTAGAATATCTTAGGATTTAGGTAAAAAGAAAACGCAAAAAAAACATGAAAAATTACCAGATTTCCCACTTTTATCATTTCTGTAAAGTTTGCTTTTGTGCGGAAATTCGAAAATTCCAAGAAAACCACACATTCCTTTTTGCATAATTCTAATGCGGTGCTTTTGTAACGAGAAAAAAAACATACGTGTTCGAGTTCCTCAGAGTTGGAAATCCGTCTGATAAAATTGGTGATTTTCGGGAAATCCATCCATTGGTAAACGATGAATTCATAGACGGCTTTTTCTATTTCCTTTGAATCCGACCTCAGAAGCAGGGCTCCAGATGCCGTCACGTAACCAGGACAAGCAGATTTCGAAGACAATTTCTGGAATAATTCTGAAGAAACAACCAGGATCGAACAAGTGTTCAGTTTCTTGTCTGAAAATATAAAAATTATAAAATCACACATAAAAACTACAAATTACATAATTTTCATATATCAACATTACGAATTACATAACTTTCATATATCAAAATTACGAATTATAAAACTTTCATATATAAAAACTACAAATTACATAACTTTCATATATCAAAATTACGAATTATACAACTTTCATGTATGAAAATTGTAAATTACAAAATTTTCATATATGAAACCTATATATTGCAAAGTCCTAATATATGGAAGTTGTAAATTATAGAGCTTTTATATATAAAAATCATAAAATTACCGTTTTTTGAATCAGTTTGAGTTGCGATTTGAGAAATTTCATCTTCGTCGACGACTTTGTGGATAATTTTCGTCTGATAATCAATCCCAGGTACTTCTTCGTCATGTGGGATTTTCAGAATAGTGTCTTTAGAGAGATTGGAGATCATCTGAGCGACGTTGGAGGAGTCGGAACCCGTGGAATAAACTCGAATAAAAACAGGAAAATCCACTTTAAAATCTGCCGGAAATTTTTCCAGATGAGCTCTGTAGGGAGAAGTCGTGATCCACCACATCGGAATTCCGATAATAATAATCATGAAAAAATACAGACCGTAATTTAGAGAACTTCTGAATTTGGATTTCGAAATCATCTTCAGATCGGCTTCGATCAACTTCCTCTTCCTCGATTCCCGCATTCTGATTCCGCCGACAGTAACGATGGGGTCTTTTTCAGGTTCTGACTCACTTCCAGACATTTCTCGAAAATGAAAATTTTAAAAATATGGAAATTTTAAAAATAAAAATAAAAATAAAAATTTTTCCAAGTCCTCGACTACCTGAAGACGACTCCCGAAGCGAAAATTGTCCGTTCGCGCGCCGCTGAGGTCTGTGTCGAAATCCTTCTCCCGACCCTTTATCTCGTTTTCCGTTTCCGAATCCCCCTAAATTCGTTAATTTTCAGATCTTTTATCCGGGTAATTGCGAAACTAAGGATCTCAAATCCCGAAAATGGCGGATCAAGTCGCTCGGAGCCAGCAGTATGAATACCGCCAGGTTTGTTATTTATTTATTTCCTCACATATTAATTCCCCGTGGTTTTAGAACAGTAACCTTGTCCTTCAAGTTGACTACAACTATACAGACAGAAGAAGCAGAGATGAACCGACAGGAGAGGTCATGCCGCTCACTCGGGAGCTGCTGACCGGAGTCAAGATGGGAGACAAGTTCCAGAGGGCCCAAGCTCCAGGAGAGAAGAAAAAACCGCAAAAGTAAGTCCGGTCTGCATACGAGTACCTAATATGCCTCTTTTAGATCCAAATCCAGCAAGGATGAAGTGAAAAACGCCTTGACTGTTCTCTTAAGCGGCGATTCAGAACTCGCTGGACTGTACAAACCAAGAACACAAGAAACTCGTCAAACTTTCGAAGTGATGCTGGATTTTATTCAGGTAGCGTTGGGCGATCACCCCAGAGAAGTCCTCCACGGTGCTCTGGATGAAGTTTTGAGAGTTTTGAAGGCCGATAATGTCCGCGACAAGGAAAAACGAAAAGAAATCGAAGCTCTCATCGGAAGTCTTCCCGATGAACGGTATGCTCTGCTGGTGAACTTGGGCAAGAAGATTACTGATTTCGTCATCGAAGACGAAGAAAACGAAATCGAGGATATCGATGAAAATGTCGGTGTCCGCGTCCAGTTTGACGAAGAAGAAGAGGAAGAAGGCGATGAAGTGGGCTATGAAGTGCGAGATGACGACGACGATGAAGACGAAGGCGGAGAAGAAGCTGAATTTGACGGAGTTGTGAAAAGAACAGATGGAGGTATGGAATTCGAGGATCCCAGCATTCGCAAGGAGAAAATCCTGAAGCCTCGTGACATTCACGCTCAATGGATCCAGAAACAAATTGGAAAATTATACCAAGATGAAGTTGAAGTTCAAGAGAAGGAAATGCGAGTTCTCGAGATTCTAGAAGCAGATACTGACAAACGCGGATGTGAAAACGAACTTGTGGATGTTCTTGACGGTTTTCGGAAAGGCCATCACGAATTGGTGAAAACTCTGCTAAATAACCGAAAGATGATTCTTTATTGCACTAAGTTGGCTAAAGCTGAACCAAAGGAGAGGATCAAGATTGAACAACAAATGACAGCTAACCCCGAATTGGCGAGAATTCTGAGACAACTTCAAAACGTGGATGATATAGATGAAGAAGTCGATACGAAACAAAAAACCACCACAACTAAGCGCGGACAAGAAGCAGCCCAACAAGCGATGGCTGTTGGTGCTTATGAAGCCAAGTTTGTCAAATTTGATGACCTTGCTTTTTCCCAAGGATCTCACTTTAACAGTAACAAGAAGTGTATTCTTCCTTTAGGTACGACAAAGACTCAAAAAAAGAGTTACGAAAGTATCGTTGTACCTGCTCAGAAACCAAAGCCATTTGAGACGAATGAGAAGTTAGTTCCGATTGAAAAGTTGCCGAAATGGGCTCAACCAGCATTTGAAGGATTCCAATCGTTGAACAGAATTCAATCACAAATTAGTGAGAAAGCGCTTAAATCGGATGGTAACTTGCTTATTTGTGCTCCTACTGGTGCTGGTAAGACTAATGTTGCTCTAATGTGTATTCTTCGAGAAGTATCTAAACATATGAATGATGATGGCTCTGTTAGAAAAGATGAATTCAAGTGTATTTATGTTGCTCCTATGAGATCACTTGTCCAGGAAATGGTCGGAAGTTTTAAAAAACGACTAGAACCTTATGGACTTCAAGTTGGTGAAATGACTGGAGATCAACAAATGACGAAAGAACAATTTATGCTGACGCAAGTTATTGTTTGTACTCCGGAGAAGTATGATATTATTACTAGAAAAGGAGGTGAAAGAGCATATAATCAACTTGTTAGAACGATTATTATTGATGAAATTCATCTACTTCATGATGATCGTGGTCCTGTTTTGGAATCAATTGTTGCAAGAACTATTAGATATTGTGAGCAATCTAATGAACATTGTCGATTGGTAGGATTGTCTGCTACATTGCCGAATTATAAGGATGTTGCGACTTTTCTTCGAGTTGATCCGGATCATTTGTTCTTTTTTGATAATTCGTATCGTCCAGTACCTCTTGAACAGGAATATATCGGAATTACGGAAAAGAAAGCTATGAAACGATATCAAGCAATGAATGAAATTGTTTATGACAAGGTTATGGAACATGCAGGAAGAAATCAAATTCTTATTTTTGTTCATTCAAGAAAGGAAACGGCGAAAACAGCGAAATCTGTTCGGGATATGTGTCTAGAACGGGATACTTTGAGTATGTTTTTGAGAGAAGGTAGTGCATCAACGGAAATTTTGAGAACAGAAGCTGAACAAGTTAAAAATATGGATTTGAAGGATCTGCTACCATATGGATTTGCTATTCATCATGCTGGAATGACTAGAATTGATCGTACTCTTGTTGAAGATCTTTTTGCTGATAAGCATATTCAAGTTTTAGTATCTACAGCAACTCTTGCATGGGGTGTTAATTTACCTGCTCATACTGTTATTATTAAAGGAACACAGATTTATAATGCAGAGAAAGGTTGTTGGACGGAACTTGGAGCTTTGGATGTTATGCAAATGATGGGTCGTGCTGGTCGTCCACAGTATGATTCGAAAGGTGAAGGCATTATGATTACAAATGCATCGGAATTGCAGTATTATTTGTCATTGATGAATCAACAACTTCCTGTGGAAAGTCAGATGATTACAAAATTGCCAGATACGTTGAATGCTGAAATTGTTCTTGGTACAATTAATAATGTGACAGAAGCGATTGATTGGATTGGATATACTTATTTGTATGTCAGAATGCTTAGTCAACCGAGTTTATATGGGATTGAAGCAGATATTGCTGATCGTGATACACTTCTTGAAAGTCCAAGAACGAATTTTGTTCACACTGCTGCATCTATGTTGGCAAAAGGTAATTTGGTTAAATATGATCCGAAAAGTGGAATTCTTCAAGCTACTGAACTTGGAAGGATTGCTAGTCATTATTATTGTACTTTTGAGAGTATGGAGACGTATAATAAGCTTTTGAAAGAAACGGCAACGGAAATTGATTTGTTTAGAATATTTTCAATGTCTTCTGAATTTAAGCAGATTCATGTTCGAGAAGAAGAAAAATTGGAATTGCAGAAATTGGCTGAATTAACACCTGTTCCAATTCGGGAATCTATTGATGAACCTAGTGCTAAAATAAATGTTTTACTTCAGGCATATATTTCTCAACTTAAATTGGAAGGATTTGCTCTACAATCTGATATGGTTTTTATTTCACAATCAGCAGGTCGTTTATTTAGAGCTATATTTGAAATTGTTTTGTGGCGTGGATGGGCTTCACTTGCAATTAAAGTTTTGGGATTGTGTAAAATGGTTAATGCACGTCAATGGCAATCATTGAATCCTCTTCATCAATTTAAGAAAATTCCACAAGAATTATTAAAATTGCTTGATAAGAAAAATCTAACTTTCGAAAGATTATATGATTTGGATTCTCATCAACTTGGAGAATTGATTAAAATGCCAAAAATGGGGAAACCGTTGTATAAATTTATTCGTCAAATTCCTAAAGTTGATTTGGGTACGGTTATTGTGCCTATTACTAGATCTACATTGAAATTGGAATTGACAATTACACCGGATTTTCAATGGGATGAAAAAGTTCATGGTTCTTCGGAAGGTTTTTGGATATTTATTGAAGATGTTAATGGTGAAGTTATTCTTCATCATGAATACTTTTTATTAAAACAGTAAGTTTTTTAAATAGTTTTGTTTGTTTAATTATGTGTTTTAGGAAATACTGTGAAGATGAGCATATTGTTAAAATGTTTGTGCCGGTTTTTGATCCATTGCCTCCGCTTTATTATGTTCGTGTTGTTTCTGATAGATGGTTAGGAAGTGAGACTATTCTTCCTATTTCATTTAGACATTTGATTCTTCCGGATAAGTATCCACCACCAACAGAACTTCTTGATCTTCAACCTTTGCCACTTTCGGCTTTGAATAATCATCAGTATGAGAAAGTTTTTAAAAGAAAAGGAATTACTACTTTTAATCCGGTTCAAACTCAAGTTTTTCGAACATGCTATGAAAGTAATGAGAATGTATTCATTGGTGCTCCTAATGGCAGTGGTAAATTGACATGTGCGGAATTTTGTTTATTACGACATTTTGAAAATAATCCAAACAATAAGGCAGTTTATATTTCATTAAATGAACAAGTGGCTCAGAAGGTGTATAATGAATGGAAAATTAGAATAGGCGATTTATTGGATAAGAATTTTGTATTTTTGACAGGTGAACCAGCAACTGATTTGAAACTGCTTCAAAAAGGTAATGTTATTGTATCAACAGCAGATCGATGGGATAATATATCAAGACGATGGAAACAAAGAAAAAATGTTCAAGCTGTTAAATTATTTATTGTTGATGATATTCAAATGATGGGTGATTCATATGATGGAGTATGTTTTTTAATGTTTTTAAAAGTTAATTTTTAAATTTTCAGCCGGTTATGGAAGTTATCTGTTCAAGAATGCGATATATGGCTTCTCAATTGGATTCTAGTTTAAGAATTGTTGCATTATCGTCGTCATTGGCAAATGCGAAAGATATATGTGGATGGCTTGGATGTACGAATTTTAACTTTCCACCTAGTGCTCGTCCATTGCCATTGGAATTATATATTCAAGGATTTAATTTATCTCATACTGCTTCTAGATTAGCAGCAATGGTAAGACCTGTTTATTCTGCTGTTGTTAGACATGGTGGTAAAGTTCGTCCGAAACCAGCACTTGTATTTGTTCCTAGTCGTCGTCAAACAAGATCTACTGCTGTTGATTTACTAACATTCGCATTGGCAGATCGTCAACAACGCAGATTTTTGCATGTTGATCCGGAAGATGGTAATTTTAAGAAATTGGTTGAAGGTGTTCAGGATGAATATCTTCGTGAAACGTTGAGTCTTGGAGTTGGTTTTATTCATGAAGGAATTTCTGGTAGAGATGTTGAAATTGCTGAAAATTTATTCAGTAGTGGAGCGATTCAAGTTTTGATTGTTCCAAAAACAATGTGTTATCAGGTTCAGGTTACTGCTTATGTTGTTATTATTATGGATACTCAGTTTTATAATGGACAAAATCATGTTTATGAAGATTATCCAATTTCTGATGTACTTCATATGATTGGTCTTGCGAATAGACCTGGACAAGATGAAGATGCTCGTTGTGTTCTTATGTGTCAATCATCGAAAAAGGATTATTTTAAGAAATTTCTTTATGAACCATTGCCGATTGAATCTCATTTAGATACTTGTCTTCATGATCATTTTAATGCAGAAGTTGTTACTAAAACTATTGAAAATAAGCAAGATGCCGTTGATTATCTTACATGGACATTCCTTTATAGAAGAATGACACAAAATCCGAATTATTATGGACTTCAAGGTGTTACTCATCGACATATTTCTGAGGCGCTTTCTGAATTGGTTGAAAATACATTGAAAGATTTGGAAAGAAGTCAATGTATTGCTATTAAGGAAGACGATTGTTTGCCTCTTAATTTAGGAATGATTGCTTCGTATTACTATATTAGTTATACAACAATTGGTATGTTTTTTAATTTGTTTTAAATATAATAGTGATTGTTTTAGAAATATTCTCAGTTTCTTTGAAACCTAAAACGAAAGCTCGTGGATTGTTGGAAATTATTTCTAATGCTGCAGAATTTGCAAGTTTCCCGATTCGATATAAAGAAGATGTTGTATTGAAGAAATTGAATGATAGATTACCGAATACTTTGAGAAATCAAAAATGGTCTGATCCGCATACAAAAGTTTTATTACTTCTCAATGCTCATTTGTCTCGAATTCAGTTGTCAGCAGAATTGAACAAGGATATTGAATATGTTGTTTTGAAAGCCACTCGCTTGACACAAGCTTGTGTTGATGTTTTAAGTAGTAATGGATGGTTGAGTCCTGCTATTCATGCAATGGAATTGTCTCAGATGCTGACTCAAGCTATGTATTCTCATGAGTCTTATATGAAACAACTTCCACATGCTAATGCTGGGCTTATTGATAGATGCAAGGAAAAAGGTGTTGATAGTGTTTTTCAACTTTTGGAACTTGAAGATGATGAAAGAACTGATTTACTGAAGATGAACAATGCGGAACTTGGTGATGTTGCGAGATTCTGTAATAATTATCCATCTATTGAAGTTAATCATAAAACTTCTGGGGAGAGAATTAGAGTTGGTGATAGTATTACTGTTGATGTTGAACTTGAAAGAGAAAATGATATTAATGGATTTGCTCCTCCTGTTGTGGCTCCGTTTTATCCAGTCAAAAGGAAGGATGAAGGATGGTGGTTGGTTATTGGTGAACCTGATAGTAATGTGTTGTGTTCTATCAAGAGGATAACTGTGAATACTACTGCTTCGGCATCATTGGAATTTACTCCAACAGAACCAGGAAAACATAGATATAAATTGTATTTTATGTCTGATTCGTATTTGGGAGCAGATCAAGAATTTGATTTCACAATTAAGGTTGATGAAGAGAAGCGGGATAGAAAACGGCGTCATGCAGATGATGATGATTGAATTTTTTATCATTTTTATCTTTTATAATTTTTTTATTGTGATCAATTGTCCTGTTATGCTCTTTGTTGAAAAAGGATAAAGTGAAAATGAATCCGGATTGATTCCGGTTTAATGATTGATTTTTCTTTGGTTTTTGAGAAATGAATTTTTGGGTGGTTTTAATTTTTTTAAAAATATTTTGGTTATCAGGTAATTTTCTACTTTTTAAAGAAGATTTGAAAGTTTTTAGAAAATGAATTTAAAATTTGTTTTTAAAAATATTTTTTGTTTTTTTTTAATTTAAAAATTTTTGAATTTTTAAAAATTTAAATGTTTTTAATTTTAGGAATTTTTTTAAATTTAGAAGTTTTGTTTTTTTTAATTTAGAAGTTTTGTTTTTTTTAATTTAAATGTTTTTAAATTTAGGAATTTTTTTAAATTTAGAAGTTTTGTTTTTTTAAATTTAGAAATTTTGTTTTTTTTAATTTAGAAATTTTCTAGAATCGGCTCCTGTTAAGCCGGAAAATCCGTTTGGAGAAAATTCAGGATCAAGTGAATATGAGGATGTAGCCCAAGGGGATGATGAATATTATGAAGATGAATCTACGAGGAAACCGATAATTGTTTCAAGAGAAAAATTTGGGGTTACTCCTGCGCCTGTGAGAGAAAATATTTTATACACTATTTTGCCTAGTTTACAAAAAAAAAGTTACATGTATTGTCCGTATAATCAGTATACTTTTATGATTACTTGTAAACCAGGAAAAAAATTACGGTATGATTTGAAAATTTTTTGTCAAGAATATTCGGATTACTGTGGTGTGCCGAATGTTAACAATTTTCCGGCCAGGAATCGGGAGGAATGGAGGCCTTATGGGTACGGTCAGAAGCAGCAGAACGGACATCTGGGACTTGGGAGGTCTTTTAGTTTCGGTCTCGGCGCGATTCCTGGATTCGAAATCACCTCCTCCAGAGGCACGGATATAGCTAATCTTCCGGGATTGGGATTTGGCGGATTGATGTTCAATGAAGGGACCGATTTGGGAGTTCTCGGAGAACGAATAGGAAAAAGTCCTTCAAGAACGATGGATGGATTACAGAATGGATATCCCAGTTTCGGAATTGATCCAAACACAGCCAAAGCCGACGAAAGAATCGCAAATGCTGCTTTGAGACAATTGGGCATTCCACCTGTTCCTGGATTAGCTAAAGCTTTGGGTAATCTTAAAACTCCTGGTCTTGGAAAAAAACCATCTAGATTACTGTATGAACCTGGATACAATGCTGTTGATAGAAATGCACCCATTGCCACAGGCAGAACAGACGGCGACAGTGTCAATCTGCCCAGCACCCTGGGGAACATCGAGTTGCTCCACGGAGTCGGCATGGGAATCGGGAAGAAGTGAATTTTGGATTACTGTATTTTTAAATTTACTTTTCTATTCGGGATTTTTATGGAGAAAAAAATTAAGAAATAAATTTCTGGTTACTGTACTTTTATTATTATTTATTTTTCCATTTGAGACCTTTGTTGAGTCAGCATGGGAATCGGGAAGAAGTGAATTTTGGATTACTGTATTTTTACAATTACTTTTCTATTCGGGATTTTTATGGAGTTAAAAAAAATTATAAAATAAATTTTAAATTACTGTATTTCTATAATTACTTTTTTTGAAACCTTTGTTGAGTCGGCATGGGAATCGGGAAGAAGTGAATTTTGGATTACTGTACTTTTAAATTTACTTTTCTATTCGGGATTTTTATGGAGAAAAAAATTAGAAAATAAACTTCTGATTATTGTACTTTTATTATTATTTTTTTTCCATTTGAGACCTTTGTAAAGTCGGCATGGGAATCAGGAAGAAGTAAATTTTGGATTACTGTATTTTTATAATTACTCTATTTCGTTCTGGATTTTAATGAAATTAAAAAAATTAAAAAATTAATTTTAAATTACTGTACTTTTATTATTATTATTTATTTTTCCATTTGAGACCTTTGTGAG
Organism: Halicephalobus mephisto; assembly: GCA_009193035.1. Taxonomy (NCBI): domain Eukaryota; kingdom Metazoa; phylum Nematoda; class Chromadorea; order Rhabditida; family Panagrolaimidae; genus Halicephalobus; species Halicephalobus mephisto. Next base: position 1,028,216 of record SWDT01000003.1, on the reverse strand, counting down.
ATTTAAAAAAATAAAAAATAGATGTTAGATTACTGTACCGTTATTCTATTTTCGCCCGTTTTTCATTTTTAGACCCTTTAAATTTTCTGCGGTCCCCATTGTTTCTGAATTTTTCGTCTGTTGTCATTGTTGAATTGACGAAACATCATTGTGCTTTTTACCCTGGGGGCATTCGGGCCAGGAACAGGGGTGTAGTGCATCGATCCGGCCCTCCAGCGTTCATTTGCCAACCTCATTGAGTTGATTGAATGTTTTTTCTGAAACTAAAAAAATACTTTAAAAAAAATTATTTTCAAAAAAAAGTTTCTAAAAAATATTTTTTTAAAAGTTCTTCAAAAAAAATACTTTTAAAAAGTTTCTAAAAAATATTTTTTTAAAAGTTTTTTAATAAAAAAATATTTTTAAAAAAAAGTTTCTAAAAAATATTTTTAAAAGTTTTTAATAAATAAATTTTCCTAAAAAAATATTTTTAAAAAAGTTTTTCTACAATTTTCTAAGAAATAAATTTTTCCAAAAAAAAGTTTTCTTAGAAAAAATTTTTTCTAAAAAAAAAGTTTTCTAAGAAAAAGAAAAAAGATAAAACGGTCCCGAGGGGAAAAGATGTATTTTCTTAGAAATGACAGACCTGTTTTTGGACGGCTAGTTTTTTTGTTAAAAAATTTCCGATGAAAACAGTTATCAAAACCAAAAATAAAAGTCCAAATCCGAGGATGTAAGCCCAGACAGGGACTCCGCCGATGGAACCCCAGAATTCTGAATATGATTTTTTTGAAGATTCTCGAGAATTTCGTTTTCCGTGGATTTGGATCAGCTCTACGGCCTGGTCGAACTGGCTCAAGACAGCTTCGAACGGAGTCTGATCGTGGGACATTGCCCGGACCTCTGGCAAATGAGACAAGTACTGGAGGCTATTTCTGAATTTTTCGATTATTTTTCAAATATCCATCTTCAAAACTGTCGATTTAAAGTCAATACAAAATAAAAAAATAAATATTCTAAAATTAAAAATTAAACAAAAATATTCTAAAATTAAAAATAAAAAAAAAATATTTTATAATTAAATATAAAAAAGTAAATATTCTAAAATTAAAAATTAAACAAAAATAAAAAATAAATATTTTAAAATAAAAAATTAAAAATAAATATTCTAAAATTAAAAATAAAAAAAAATAAAAAATAAATATTTTAAAATAAAAAATAAAAAATAAATATTCTAAAATTAAAAATAAAAAAAAATATTTTAAATTTAAAATTGAACAAATTTAGAGTCAAAAAAGTTAGATTTTAGGTAACGTGCATGTTGGCTATGTGCTTAGCGTGATAGTGGAACTCTCGAAACGAAAAATTGCGAAAGAGTGAGTTCATTATTGTTAAGGAATAAATAACCTAAAATTGTTGTTCGTGTTTTTATTATTATGCTTTATCTGTATTTTATGTTCTTCTTTGATATTTATTTTGTTTAATATTGAAAACTTGATATATGAGTTGAGGAAATTGGATCCGAAAAAGTTCGATTTTAGGTAATGCGCGTTTGGATTATATCGATGATCTGCTGACAGAGCTCTCGAAACAAGGAATTGCGAAAGAGTGAACTTTATTGTTAGCAAAGAAATAGCCCAAAATTGTTCGTGTTTTTTACGTCATCATGTTTTGTCTGGATTCTATGGCCTTCGTTGAAGTTCGTTTTTGCGAATTTTTGAAAATTGATATATGAATCAAGTTCAGAGATCGAGGAATTTAAATTAATTTTGATTTCAGGTAACCCATGGTTAGATCATGCGTAATCTAGAGATGGGACTCTCGAGACGGAAACTCGTAAAAGGACAAATTTTTGATATTAACGGAAAAATGACCTAAAATCGATGTTTTTATTTTCTTGCCTCATTTTGTTTTGTCTGAATACTGTAGTTTATTGGTTTTATTTATTTTTGGGAAATTGATATATGAATCAAGTTCGAAAACCGAGGAATTCAAATTTCGAAAAGCTTCAATTTACGTAGCATGTACTTGGACTACGTGTTTGGTCCGATAATGGAATTGCCGTAACCAAGGATTCCGAAATTTCCCTACGGCTGATGCAAAATGGCCTAAGAATAGTTCCTGTTTCTGCACTATTATGTTTTGTCTGAATTTTGTACTTTTTGAAATTAATTTTGGTTTCGAAAAATTTACACAATTCAGATTCGAAATTGATATTATTATAAAAATCAAAAACAAACATTATTGTGAAATTATTTGGACATAGATTTTTAAGGTTTTTTAAAAGTTTGGATTTTGTAGGATTTTTAAAAGTTGAAATTTTTTGTTCGATTCTGGGAAGTTCTGAAAATTCTAGGTTTCGGAATCTGTGATTTTAGGAAATTCTAAAAACTTCCTAAATTATTCTGGATAATTCCGAAAGCTTTCATGAAATTTCTCAATTTTTTGGAATTTTTCACTGGATTCTGGAATTTTCAGAATTTACTGTAGAATTTCCAAAGGTTTCTGAATTTTCTAAAATTTAAAATTCGAAAATTCACAAAAACTCAAATTTTCGAAGGTTTCTGAATTTTCTAAAATTTAAAATTCGAAAATTCATAAAAACTCAAATTTTCAAAGGTTTCTGAATCTTCCATTGGATTCTGGAGTTTTCAGAAATTTTAAAAAATCGACAGTTTTAATTTTCACTTACTGGAATAAAGTAACGACGAAAGGTTTCTTCAAGTATTCTGGACGCCATTTCTGGATGTAGATGATCATCAAATCTGCTCTACAGTAACCGGACCATCTTCGGGAAATTTCCCTACCGTAAGAAATAGCGGCAGTTGTCAAAGAATAAGTTTTCGATCCTGGTAGTCCTAGACCGGACGAAAATGGACCAGAATTAACACAGGAATCAATGACAGCTACACTGGAATACGGTACTAGAATCAAGGCCAATCGAAATTTTTCCGAAAAACAATCAGAATTTTTACAAAAACAACTTGAAAAATTTAATTTTTCAAAAAATTTTGTTTCTAAAATTTCAGCTTCTGTTCGCGAAAAAAGTCCAGAAGGATCACAAAGCCAAGATATCTCATGGTAATCCTGCTGGCATATTGCTGAAAAATAATCCGATCCAGGCAAGGGAAACGAACAAGGATCCATGAGTTGGTTGATCGACGACATGGCAACTTTGGATTCGATTTTTTCAAATTTTACAAATATTGTAAAAAAAACAAAAATCCAAGTCATCCTAAAAAATAAAAAATTAATTAAAAAAATAAAATTCAAATTAAAAAAAATAAATTTCTAAAATTTCGAAATTTAAAAAAAGTGAAATTCTTTAAAAAATAAAAAATTCTTTAAAAAAGTAAATTTTTGAAATCAAAAAAAATTTAAAATTTTTCAAAAAATAAATTTTTGAAATTTCGAAATTAAAAAAAAATGAAATTTTTCAAAAAATAAATTTATTAAAGAAAAAATTTTAAAATGAAGAAAATTTTTAAAAAGTGAATTTTTGAAATTTCGAAATTTAAAAAAAATGAAATTTTTCAAAAAATAAATTTATTAAAGAAAAAATTTAAAAAATAAAAATTCTTTAAAAAGTGAATTTTTGAAATTTCGAAATTTAAAAAAATTGAATTTTTCAAAAAATAAATTTATTAAAGAAAAAATTTAAAAATGAAGAAAATGTACCAATTTTATTATTGCCCCCGGCAACGAGGACTTTTAACAACTACAGTGGGAAAATTTGGGAATTCAGGAAAGAATTTTCGCCGGAAATATCATACTATTATAAAAAAATAAAACTGTTTACGAAAAAATTTTGGAAAGATTATCTTTGAAAATTTTTAGAACTTCCTGGATGGTAATGGATACTGTAGGATTTTTGTTTATTTAATTTTGGAAAATTTTGAAAGAAAATATTTAAAAAATAATAATTTTCAAAGAAATTTGAAAACGTGGTCCCGGAAGGAATTTTTTGAATTTTCCATTCAGGACCCAAAATTATGGATTTTAATTTTTTTTATAATTTTTTGTTATTTTAGAATTATTTTATTATAAAAATTAACTTATTTTTACTGAAATTATAAAAAATGATCCCGACACGAAATTTTGAATTTTCCATTCAGGACCCAAAATTACCGAATTTTGATTTTTTTATAATTTTTTGTTATTTTAGAATTATTTTATTATAAAAATTAACTTATTTTTACTGAAATCGTAAAAAATGGTCCCGACACGAAATTTTGAATTTTCTATTCAGGACCCAAAATTACCAAATTTTTATTTTTCCATGTTTATAGTGAGTTTGAAAAATATCAAGTAAATTTAGAAAATCACAATATTTTATAAAACAAAAATTTTCAATGAAATTCGGAAAAAGTGGTCTCGAAGGGAATTTGAAATTTTCCGTTTGAAACCAAAAACTTTGAAATTTAATATTTACTTAATTATTCAGAGTTTCAGAAACACCCAATGAATTCTGAGAAATTCGAAAATCGCGATTTTTAAAAAATTAAAAAATGTTTAACGAAATTTCCGAAATTGTCTCGAAATGAATTTTTGAAATTTTCCAATTGAGACTAAAAGCTATGAAATTCAATTTTTTCGTAATTATAGCAAATTTTAAACCATTTAAAAAATTGTAGAAAATCATCAAAATGAAAATTTTAAATTTTATAAAAAAAATTTCAAAAAATGGTCCTGACGAGAAATTCCAAATTTTCCAATCAAGACCAAAATTGTAAAATTCAACTTTTAAGTGATTTTCTACAACTCCAAAGTCGTGATATTACGAAAATTAAAAATTTTATAAAAAATTTTAAAAAATGGTCCTGACGAGAAATTCCAAATTTTCCAATCAAGACCAAAATTGAATTTTTTTGTAAGTACGCTATTTTTAAAAGCATTTTTTAATTTAAAAATTTATAAAAATCTAAAAAATTTTAATTTCTATAAAAATTCAAAAAAAAATAAATTTTTACAAAAATGCAAAAAAAATTTTTTTTACAAAAACTAAAAAATTTTATTTTTACAAAAATTCAAAAAAAAAATTTTGCTTAAAAACAAGTACAAAATTTTTTCGGATGTGAAAATCGTAGACAGGTGGAATACTATAAAAAACTAAAAATAAATGTAAAACAAAAAATTCATGAAAATTGGAAAAAAACGACTTTTTGACTCGAGACTTCCCCTGAGGCAGTCTTTTTCGACGAAAATCTTGTTCCTGAAACTCCTCAATTCGTGGATGAATAAATCAAATTTAAACTATAAAAAGTCACAAAGCTAACAAGAAATCCATCAAAGATTCTGGGATTTCTGGAATCTTTGTAGAGGATTCTGGAGATTTCTAGAATCTTTATAGAGGATTCTGGAACTTTTTAGAATCTCTATATATGATTTCTGAAATATTATGGAATTTTGTAGAAGAGTTCTGAAACTTTTTAAAATCTAATAAACGATTCTCGAAACTTCTGGAATCTTTGTAAAGAATTCTGAAGATTTCTAGAATCTCTATATATGATTTCTGAAATCCCATAGAATTTTGTAGAAGAGTTCTGAAATTTCGAAGAATCTAATAAACGATTCTCGAAACTTCTGGAATCTTTATAGAAGACTTCTGAAACCTTTTAGAATCTTTGTAGAGGATCCTGAGATTTTGTAGAAGACTTCTGGAGACTCCTCAAATTATATAGAATCTTCCAAAAACTTCTGAAATTTTTCAAACAATTTCTAAAAATTTCTAAAATTTTCGAAAATTTTTTTTTAAATTTAAAATTTAAGCTTTTTCGAAAATTATAAATTTTTTTTAATTTAAGTTTTTTTCGAAAATTTTAAAATTAAACTTAAAAGTGGAACGGTCGAGGACTTTTTTGTTTTAAAAAATGCCTCAGGAACTGAACCCAATTAGTCTGGGGTAATTAAGGCTTCATTTTGGAGGCCTAATGATCCGACTTCAGCGGCCGATTCTGACGACGAATTACGTAAATTCCAAAGTCATTCGATTCAAATATGAATCAAATAACTTTAAGTTTCAAATTTCTTTTGCAAAAATAGTTTCAAATTTCATAAAAAAGGTGAATAATACACCATTAAAAAAATTAAAAGCAGTTACGAAATGGTCCCGACACGAATTTTTTCAAATTTTAAATAATTTTAAAAATTTTAATTTTATAAAAATCAATTTTCAAATTTCAAATAATTTAAAAAATTCTAATTTTATAAAAATCAAAAATGAATTTTTTTGAATTTCAAATAATTTTAAAAATTTTAATTTTATAAAAATCAAAAATGAATTTTTTTACACAATGATCCCGACACGAATTTTTCAAATTTTTCATTGAATTTTAGAAGATTTCAGAAGTTTGTAGAAAACTTTTATTGGATTCTGGAAAGTTTATAAATATTCTCACAGAATCCTGAAAAGTTTTAGAAGCTTCTATTGGATTCCGGAAGATTCTAAAATTGTTTTAGAACTTCTCGAAAATTCCAGAAATTTCTATTAAATTATAAAATTATAAAAATTTTTCCAGAATCCTAAAAAAATTCAGAAATTTCTATTAAATTATAAAATTATAGAAATTTTCACAGAATCCTAAAAAAATTCAAAAACTTCTATTAAATTATAAAATTATAAAAATTTTCACAGAATCCTAAAAAAATTCAAAAACTTCTATTAAATTATAAAATTATAGAAATTTTCCCAGAATCCTGAAAAAATTCAAAAACTTCTATTGGATTCTGGATTCTTCCAAAACCTCCAAAAATTTCTGTTTTCGAAAGTTTTTAACCTTCTAGATTTTATTTATATAAAAAATAAAAATTAATTTTCAAAATTCCAAAAATTGGGAGATTTGAAGGAACAAAATCAAATAAATCGTCGTCAACACGAAGGCCTGAAATCCAAAATTTAAATTTTTAATTAAACAAAAAACTTACAGTAATTAAAAACTTTTTTGTGATGACACCAAAAATATAAACATAAATCCCCAAATTCGGGATTCTGGAGTGCTGGACGAAGGCAGAAGCGACTTGGTAAAGTTTCTCGTCGTGAGGAATCCAGATTTTCGGATTTGAGAAAATCACGAAATCGGCTTTCCGGATTTCGGAATGGAGAGCTGCCGAAGGTACGGTAAGGCTTAATAGTTGGATGACAGGGAACAAAGCCGGAGGAACGACGTTGAAGAAGTTTGAAAATTCCGGGAAAATCGACAAAATCGAAAAAATCCCAAAAATCGCCGTCGGAACCAAGCAGATTAAAACCAAAAATAAATAAAACTAAAAATAGTTATATATGGTTGAATTTTGATATATGAAAAACTTACAGAAAAGCGAAAATTGACTTTTTTCAGCCGTCTGCCGACATCGATGTGGTCGTCGAAGAGCTCCGTCAAATTCCGGTCCAGTTCTTGTCGAGATTCGCTTTTTTCTAATTTCTCCAATTTCTTGTTTAGTTCTTTAAAGCATCCTAAAAGAATAAAAATAACGGAAATAACAAATCCGAACGTGATTCCGGAGATCCAAAAGCAGACCCAAAGAATCAAAACAGAAATCAAAATTAATTTTTCTTCGACAAAAATATTATAAATGTCCAGATTGGAATATCCTTGATCAAGTCCACCACATCCAGTCAGCACCGGCCAGAGTGAAATTCCAAAAAAAAGAAAAAAAATAAATAAAATAAAAAAAATAATAAAAAAAACGATCGAAATGAAGTTGTTCGTCGAAATTTTTGAGAGTTGAGCGTACACTGGGACTTTCATCAGCTCCAGGATTTCATCAATAGATCCGTTTAGATTCCAAAAAAACAGGAAAAACTGAAACTTAATAAAGTAGAAATCAACAAAATTCTGAATTTTTTTATAATTATATATGAATTTTAGGATTTTTCAGAATTCAATAAATTCTGGAATGTTTGAAATTTTTCTAAATTTTTCGAAGCTTTCTAGAATCATATATAACTATGAATTCTGGAAAGTCTTCAGAATCTGACAGAAAATTCATAAAATTTCTAGAATCCAGTAGAAGCTTATATAATTATATATGAATTTTAGGATTTTTCAGAATTCAGTAAATTTTTAAATTTTTAAACTTTTCTCATATTTCTGGAGCTTTTTAGAATCTCCTAAAACCATGGAGAGAATTTTAGAATTCTCCAGAATTTAATAAAAAATTTTCAGAAATGTTCGAATTTAAAAAATTTTTTTTTGAATTTTTTTTATTTTTTTAAAAATTTTTTACAGTAATATGAAATTTTTGTAACTTTTCAGAATCCAATATGAATTTCTAAAATTCAAAAAATCTCTGAAATTTCAATTTTTGGAAATTTTTTAATTTTTTTGTTTTTTTAAAATTTAAATAAAAAACAAACCATCGAAATACAACATTGAAGAATCCAGTTAAAAATTACAATATCCAAAACGAATAATCCATCATCCCATTTCGTGATCATACGGTACAACACAAATCCGACAAAATAAACACCTAAATTATTAATTTTTAAAAATTAAAAAATAAAAATTTCAAAAATTTCAAAATTTAAAAAAAAATAAAAATTTTTAATTTTTAAAATAAAAAAAATTTTTGAAATAAAATTTTTAAAAAATGAAAATTTAAAAAATTTTTAAATTTTTAAAAATAAAAATTTTAAATTTAAATTTTTTAAAAGTAAAATTTTAAATTTAAAAAAACTTACAAAAAGAAAAAAATAATAAAGAAAATAAAATTCTGAAATAAAATAAAAAAATATTTAAATTTGTTTTTTCTTTGGGTTTTTGAAAATAAAAAATAGAAAACTTCAAGGCGAATAAGAGCAAGGGATATTCTGGCTTCGACGACACCTCATGGTAGTTGGATTCTTGGACCCCGAAGTCCAGATTCGGAGAAGCCGAGCGAATTTTGCGATTATTCGACATTTCAATTTTAGAAAATATTAGAAAATTAATTTTAGAAAATAATCAATATTTAATTTAAGAAAATAATCAATATTTAATTTTTAAAAATATTAGAAAATTAATTTTAGAAAATATTTAATATTTAATTTTTAAAAATATTTAATATTTAATTTTTAAAAATATTTAATATTTAATTTTAGAAAATATTAAATAATTAATTTTAGAAAATATTTAATATTTAATTTTTAAAAATAATAGAAAATTAATTTTAGAAAATATTAAATAATTAATTTTAGAAAATAATCAATATTTAATTTAAGAAAATATTAGAAAATTAATTTTAGAAAATACTTAATATTTAATTTTAGAAAATATTAAATATTTAACTTTAGAAAATATTAGAAAATTAATTTAAGAAAATATTTAATATTTTAATATCCGAAAATCTTCAATATCTAATTTTAGAAGAAATTAGACAATATTCAATATTTTAATTTTCGAAATATTTAAATTTTTAATTTTCGAAAATATTTAAATTTTTAAATTTCAAAAATATTTTAATTTTTAATTTTCGAAAATATTTAAATTTTTAAATTTCAAAAATATTTTAATTTTTAATTTTCGAAAATATTTAAATTTTTAATTTTCAAAAATATTTAAATTTTTAATTTTCAAAAATATTTAAATTTTTAAATTTCAAAAATATTTAAATTTTTAATTTTCGAAAATATTTAAAAAATTTTGGACAGTTAAAAGTAAAAAAATATTTGACATTTAAATTTTAAAAAAGAACACCAGGTAGAGCAATTAAAGTTCGAAGTCAATAGAATTCGACGAAAATGGGACTAAAAATAATTAAAATTTTCTAGTAACAATAACTTCGTAAAAGTTACAAATTTAGAAAATATAAAAATTACAGTATTGTAAAAAATGAAAATAAATTTTAATTTTATCAAAAAATGTTAATTTTTAATTTTTATAATTTCGTTGATTTTTGAAATTTTTACATTTTTGTTAATTTTAAAATTTTAATTTTTAATTTTTTTATATTTTCGTTGATTTTTGAAATTTTGTAAGTTTTATTTTTACTTTTTCGTTGATTTTTAATTTTTTTATAATTTCGTTGGTTTTTATTTTTTTATAATTTTGTTGATTTTTGAATTTTGAATTTTTTACATTTTTGTTGATTTTTGAAGTTTTATCATTTGAATAAGAACGGAGAACTTGTAGGAGAGAACAGCGATCGGGGACGAGCGCGTGGCTGTGCGGAAGGGCCAAACTGGTCCCGACTCGTTCTGCACGAAAGTTGTATCTTCGTTTTCGTCCATATTCCGCTAATTTTCCGAAATGAATAAATCAATAAAGAAGAATGCCGATATCGCGAGATCCCTGATGAGGAGACTTAATCAATCCAAAAACTGCTGTCCACATCATGCTTCTGGAGGAAGTGGATCTGTCTGTGTTTCCCGGGCTTCTTCCGGATCTTCGAAAACCACGGAATACGCCTATGAGATGACCCATTCGACCCTCAGATTCGGGAAAGGAGTGACTTCTGAAGTCGGACATGACGTCAGCAACTTCGGCTCCAGAAGACCCCTCGTCATCACCGACCCCAATGTGGCCGATTCCAGGGCTTTCAAGTTTGTTTTTTTAATATAAATATCGTTATTTAAAAATTATTTTTTTTTAATATAAATATTGTTATTTAAAAATTATTTTTTTTAATATAAATATCGTTATTTAAAAATTATTTTTTTTTAATATAAATATCGTTATTTAAAAATTATTTTTTTTTAATATAAATATCGTTATTTAAAAATTATTTTTTTTTAAATTTAAAAAAATTGTAATTTTAACTTTTAATTTTTTTAAATTTAAAAAAATTATAATTTTTAATTTTTTAAATTTCCCGCGAAAAATTAAATTTTAAAAAATAACGAATTTTAAATTTAAATTTTTTTTTAAATATTGAATTTTGGAAAATAACGAATTTTAATTTTTTTAAAATATTGAATTTTGAAATTTTTAAAAATAATAAATTTTGAAATTGTTTAAAAATATCGAATTTTAAAAAATAACGAATTTTAAATTTTAATATTTTAAAAATATTGAATTTTGAAATTTTTAAAAATATTGAATTTTGAAATTTTTAAAAATAATAAATTTTGAAATTTTTTTAAATATCGAATTTTAAAAAATAACGATTTTTAAATTTTTATTAATTTTATTAATTTTAGGGAAGTTTCAATGTCACTGAAAAAACAAGGAATAGAATTCGATGTTTTCGATGACGTCAGATGTGAACCAAACCAAAAATCGATGGAAAAAGCAGTAAATTTTTCAAGAAAAAAAAACTACGATATTTTCATTGCTGTTGGAGGAGGATCAGTGATGGATACGGCTAAAGCAGCGGCTTTGTTGACGAGTAATCCAGAAGCGGAATTTTTGGATTTTGTTCCTGAACCATTTGGTCGAGGAATAATCCCAAAAAATCCGATTTTTCCATTGATAGCGGTTCCGACGACGGCAGGAACGGGATCTGAAACAACAGCTGTTTCAATTTTCGATCTTCCTGAAAAAAAATCAAAAACAGGTTTTCGAACAAAATTTATAAAACCGACTTTGGGAATTGTGGATCCGTTGAATATGGTATCTATGCCGAGAAACGTGGCGATTTACTCCGGTTTCGACGTGCTTTGTCATGCTTTGGAGTCCTTGACAGCTTTGCCGTATTACGAAAGAGGCCCCAGACCCCCGAGACCCCAGGACAGACCTGTCTACCAAGGTTCCAATCCAGTGAGCGACGTTTGGGCAAAAGAAGCTTTAAAAATAATAAAAAAATATTTCCGAAAATCGATATTTGATCCGTCTGATGTCGAAGCCAGAACTCAAATGACATTTGCCAGTAGTTTTGCAGGAATGGGATTTGGAAATGCAGGAATTCATCTTTGTCATGGATTATCTTATCCGATAAGTTCTCAAGGAAAAAAATATTACGATAAAGATTACAACAATGATCATCCATTAATTCCTCATGGTTTATCCGTCGTTGTAACAGCTCCAGCAGATTTCATTTTTACTGTTTCTGCAGATCCAGAAAAACATCGAGAAGCCGCAAATCTCCTCGGAGCAAATCTTCCTGTAAGTTTGATTTTTAAAATTTTCGACAAATTGTCTTCAAAAATACTATATTGGTAGTTGTGGTTTTTTTGGATATATTTTAAGAGTTTCATATATGGAAATCAATTCTAGAAGATAGGTAGGGAGTTGAATAATCTTATGATGCTAATTCGAAAGTTTTTGTAATTTATTAACAGTTTCATATATGGAAATCAATTTTAGAAGATAAGTAAAGGGTTGAGTACTTTTGTAATTCTAATATGAAAGTTTTTGTAATTTATTCACAGTTTCATATATGGGAATCAATTTTAGAAGATAAGTAAAGGGTTGAATAATCTTATGATGCTAATTCGGAAGTTTTCACAATATTTACTAAGAGTTTCATATATGGGAATTAATCCTAGGGGATAGAGGGTTAGGTATCTTATAAACTTTGATTTAAGATTCCAGTTGTTTTAAAATACAATAAACCTCCCAAAACAAGTAATTACGAAATTATGTATGATTATGAAATGATTCAAAATTAGACTCTGGATTACTGTAATTACTAACAAGTTTTTAAGATTCACATTAAGGTAACTTTAAAGAAAAATCTTACATAATTTCTGAATTTAGATAATTTTACAATTTTTAAATTTAAGTAATTTTTTGATTTTAGTAATTTTTAATTTTTAGTAATTTTTTGATTTTTAGTAATTTTTTGATTTTAATAATTTTTAATTTTAGTAATTTTTAAATTTAAATAATTTTTTGATTTTAGTAATTTTTAAATTTAAGTAATTTTTAATTTTTAGTAATTTTTTGATTTTAGTGATTTTTAATTTTAGTAATTTTTAAATTTTAATAATTTTTTGATTTTAGTAATTTTTAAATTTAAGTAATTTTTAATTTTTAGTAATTTTTTGATTTTAGTGATTTTTAATTTTTAGTAATTTTTAAATTTTAATAATTTTTTGATTTTAGTAATTTTTAATTTTTAGTAATTTTTAAATTTTAATAATTTTTAAATTTAAATAATTTTTTGATTTTAGTCCACAGCGACACCTGATCAGATTGGGAACACCTTGGCTGATATCCTGAGGGGATTTATGAAAGACTTCAATTGTCCCAATGGACTGTCCGCGATGGGTTTCGATCGGAGCGATGTGGACGACCTCTCGAGTGCGGCTATCGAATTCATCAAGGCCAACGCCATCGCTCCCAGGGATAGTGACTTGGAATCTCTCTCTAGGATTTACGAATCTAGTTTGACTGTATATTAAATTTCAGTAAAAATTTTGTCTGTTTAATAAATCCAAAATTAAAAGTTTTTAGTTTTTTACCGTAATTTTTTTTATTTTAAAAAATTTTTTAAAACTAAAATTTTATAGTTTTTTAGAATCTTCCAGAATCCAATAACAGATTTCTAAGAATTTCGGAAATTTGCCTTGAGATCACTTTAAAACAAAATTCTGAACATTCGTGTTGAGACAATTTTGTAAAAAAATTGTGAAAATTCGTGTTGAGACAACTTTGTAGCGAAATTATGAAAATTCGTTTTAAGACTACTTTGTAAAAAAATCATAAAAAATTCTGAACATTCGCGTTGAGACCACTTTATAGCGAAATTATGAAAATTTATTTTAAAACCAATTTATAAAAATAATTATGAAAGTTTCCAGAAAATTCGTTTTAAGACCACTTTGTAAAAAAATTGTGAACATTCGTGTTGAGACAACTTTGTAAAAAAATTGTGAACATTCGTGTTGAGACAATTTTGTAAAAAAATTGTGAAAATTCGTGTTGAGACAATTTTATAGCGAAATTCTAAAAATTCGTTTTAAGACTACTTTCTAAAAAAATCATAAACATTTCTAAAAAATTCCGAAAATTCGTGTTGAGACTACTTTGTAGCGAAATTCTGGAAATTTCCGAAAAATTCTAAAAATTTATTTCAAAACCACTTTGTTAAAAAATTGAAAATTTCTAAAAAATTATAAAATTTTTTAAAACAACTTTGTAGTAATGTTTATTTTTTATTTTTATGTGATTTTAATTATTTAAAATTTTCAAAAACTTAATTATGAAAATTACAACATTAAATAATTATTTTTTAAAATAAAAAAGACCAATTTAATGAAAATGACGTTTTTTCTAATAAGGCTTAATTTTATCGATAATTTTCTGAAATCACTAATTTTTTCGATAAAAACAGAATAATTCTGACATTTGAAAGAGCTCCACCCAAAATACCCTATTTGTGGTCTGTTTTACCGAAGTTAAAGGTCAAAATTCAAAATCAAAATTTGCATTTTTTTCACTAAAACAATATTTAAAAATTATTTTATATAAATTAAAAATTAAATAAATTTTTAAAATTTAAATATAATTTATAAATTACATTTTTTAAAAAATTCAAATTTTGAACTTCAATTTTATCAACTTTTATAAAACAAAATTCTGTGGTCTGTTTTACCGAAGTTAAAGGTCAAAATTCAAAATCAAAATTTGCATTTTTTTCAATAAAACAATATTTATAAATTTTTATTTAAAAATTATTTTATATAAATTGAAAATTAAGTAAATTTTTAAAATTTAAATATAATTTATAAATTACGTCCTAAAATAAAAAATTCAAATTTTGAACTTCAATTTTATCAACTTTTATAAAAAAAATTCTGTGGTCTGTTTTACCGAAGTTAAAGGTCAAAATTCAAAATCAAAATTTGCATTTTTTTCACTAAAACAATATTTAAAAATTATTTTATATAAACTGAAAATTGAAAATTAAATAACTTTTTAAATTTAAATATAGTTTATAAATTGCATTTTTTAAAAAATTCAAATTTTGAGCTTTAAATTTATCAATTTTTATAAAACAAAATTCTGTGGTCTGTTTTACCGAAGTTAAAGGTCAAAATTCAAAATCAAAATTTGCATTTTTTTCACTAAAACAATATTTAAAAATTATTTTATATAAATTGAAAATTAAGTAAATTTTTAAAATTTAAATATAATTTATAAATTGCATCTTAAAAAAATTAAATTTTGAGCTTTAATTTTTATTTAAAAAAATTCTGTGATCCGTTTTACCGAAGTTAAAAATCAAAATTTGCATTTTTCTCACTGAGACAATATTTATGAATTTTTATTTCAAAAATATCTTATCTAAATTAAAATTTAAATATAATTTATAAATTACGTCCTAAAATAAAAAATTCAAATTTTAACGTCCAACTTTGATAATACAAAACACAAATTTTTCGTGTTAAAACACAACTCATAAGTCGGATCTAAATTCAAAAAAGTTAAATAAGATAAAGTATAATTTTTTGAAATAAAAAAATCAAAAATTCCCTAACACGAAAAATCCAAAATTTGATGATGCAAAAATTAATGATTTTTTGAATCGTGGAAAACACGAGGATGAAACGTGAATTTCAACCTGATTCCGGGTTATCAGTCGAATTCTGGAGTGATAAAACTGATATCATCCGAATTGCTCTAATAAAAGCAATGATCGAAGCCATACAAGGACCAATTCGGAGTGCTTCACATGTGCTGTCTTCCGTCGTCCCGAAGTTGAAGGTCAGAGTTCGAAGTCGAAACTCTGACTTTTCGCTTTAAAACACAACTGTGGAAATTCGGATTTTTCGTGCTAAGACACGATTTTTTAAATAAAAAATTTTCGTTCTAAGATACAAATTTCGAAATTTTAACTTTTCGTTCTAAGACACGATTTTTGAAATAAAAAATTTTCGTGTTAAGATACAAATTTCGAAATTCGGATTTTTCGTGTTAAGACACGATTTTTTAAATAAAAACTTTTCGTGCTAAGACAATATTTTCGAAATTCGAACTTTTCGTGTTAAGATACAAATTTCGAAATTTTAACTTCTCGTGCTAAGAAAATATTTCCGAAATTCGAATTTTTCGTGTTAAGACAATATTTCCGAAATTCAAATTTTTCGTTATAAGACAATATTTTCGAAATTCGAACTTTTCGTGTTAAGATACAAATTTCGAAATTTTAACTTTTCGTGCTAAGAAAATATTTCCGAAATTCGAATTTTTCGTTTTAAGACATAATTTATGAATCATATTTGAATTTAAAAGATTTAATTTTCAATTTATATAAAGTAATTTTTAAATAAAAATTCACAAATATTGTTTTAGCAAGAAAAATGCAAATTTTGATTTTGAACCTTGACCTTTAACTTTAATAAAAGAATATCCGAAAATTTTGCAGTTGTTTGTTTTTTTTCCGATCGATCCCTGGCGCTTCGTTCTGGGCTTTTCAAACTTTAACTTGTGGATTAAAAAATACATTAAACTGAATTTATTTCCTAGTATCAGTAAATTTTCCGTTCAAAAATATTTAAAAAAGTCAAAAAACTTTAAAAATTTTCTAATTTTTTAAATATTTTTAAAAAATTCAAAAAACTTTAAAAATTTTCTAATTTTTTAAATATCTTTAAAAAACTAAAAATTTTCTAATTTTTTAAATATTTTAAAAAAAAGTCAAAAAACTTTAAAAATTTCCTAATTTTTTAAATATTTTTAAAAAACTAAAAATTTTCTAATTTTTTAAATATTTTAAAAAAACTAAAAATAAAAATTTTTTAATTTAAAAAAAATTAATTTCAAAAATTTCAATTTTTTTATAAAATTAATTTTTATAAAGTTTTAAATTTCAATGAAAATTAAAAAATAAAATTGAAATATTTTTGAAAAGAATTTTTTGAATAAGATAAAATCGATGTTTTTTCTTCCACATGACTTTCGAGCTTTGAGTTACTGATAAAATAAAAATAAAAAAAAATAAAAATAAAATAAAAATAAAAAAAAATTTTTAAATAAAAATAAATTTTAAAAATGTTTTAAAAAATGTTTTAAATTTAAATTTTAAAATAAAATTAAAAATGATTAAAATTAATTTTTTTAGGAATATGACTCGAACTTTTTTAATTTTTTCCGTTTTTCTTCTGATTCTTCGATTTTCGTCCGGAAAAATAACCATAGATCCGAGCGAGAGAATCGATTGCGATCCAGAACCCGGAAGCACTCAGCAATCCTGTGAAGCTAGAGGATGTATCTGGGACACTGATTACGATTCGGTAAGTTTTCATTTTTAATTTGAAATTTTCTAAAAATTTAAAAAATCTGAAAATTCTAAAAATTCCGAAAATTTTAAAAATTCCGAAAATTTTAAAAATTCTAAAAATTTTGAAAATTCCGAAATTCTGTAAAATTTATAAATTTTGAAATTTCTGAAAATCTAAAATTTTTAAAACAATTTTAAATTTTTAAAAGTTTTAAAATTTTTGAATTTCATAAAATTTTTAAAAATCTGAAAATTTCTAAAAATTCCAGTCAGGACCATTTCGTAATTATTTTTAATTTAAGTTTTTATAAAATTAAAAATTTTAAATTCTAAAAAAATTGAAAAATTTTAAACTCTAAAAAAAATTAAAAATTCTAGAAAATTCTAAAAATTCGTGTCGGGACCATTTTGTAAAGATATTCATTTTTGATTTTAAAAATTTCGGAATGTTTTTAGTCGCATCCTACAGTACCCCTCTGCTATTTCCCCACGAACACCGGATATGCCGCCACTGGCACTGTCGGGAATACGGTGTCCTTGATCCCTGCCGCCGGGAGTATCCCGAACCCTTACGGACAGAACTTCGGGAACCTCAAGTTCACCTACAGTAACCTCGGGAAGGCCGTCTACATCCAGATAGCTCCTGAGGGGACCGCGAGGTACAGACCCCCGGTGCCCCTGAACACCAGTGCCGTGATCGAATCCCCGGATACCTTGGTGGTCGAGACCGGGACGAATCCGAACGGGATGTTTTCTTTCAACGTCCACAGGGATTCAGATGGAGTGAGAATCTGGGACACTTCCATCGGAGGATTACTGTTTTCTGATCAATATATTCAAATTTCTACTTATCTTCCAACAGACAGGATTTACGGATTTGGAGAAACTATTCATCAAAAAATCAAACATGATTTTTCAAAGTACACCACTTGGGGTATGTTCGCAAGAGATCAAGCCCCGGATTCCGCCAGCGGCAATCCCCAAAATCTCTACGGCGTCCATCCGTTCTATCTCGGACTGGAGGCCGACGGCAAAGCCCATGGAGTGTTCATTTTCAACTCCAACGCCCAGGAGGTCACCACAGGCCCCGCCCCTCACTTGACCTACCGTACTATCGGAGGACAATTAGAAGTTTATTTCTTTCCAGGACCCAAACCGGAAGATGTAATTAAACAATATCAACAAGTCATTGGAAAACCGTTTTTGCCTGCTTATTGGGGTCTCGGGTTCCAACTTTGCAGATACGGGTACTCCGGGGTTCAAGAAGTCATCGATACAGTCAACAAAATGAGAGCAGCCGGAATTCCGCAAGATGTGCAGTTCGCGGACATTGACTACATGGAGAGGTACAAGGACTTCACCTACGACCACGACAAATGGGCTGCTTGGCCGAATTTCACGGACCAGCTGCATTCGATGGGGATGAGAGTGACGCTTATTTTCGATCCGGCCATTGAAGTGGATTACGGTAGTTTTCAAAGAGGACTGGATCAAGGGGCTTCGTTCATATCCTGGCCGAGACCGGATCTCGTGATGAGGAACATCCAGGACATGTATCCGCTGGCGAAAAACACGGATTACATGTTGGGGGTTGTTTGGCCCGATAAACATGTGGCT
The DNA here is from genome assembly GCA_009193035.1 of Halicephalobus mephisto. Taxonomy (NCBI): domain Eukaryota; kingdom Metazoa; phylum Nematoda; class Chromadorea; order Rhabditida; family Panagrolaimidae; genus Halicephalobus; species Halicephalobus mephisto. The sequence goes on along the minus strand of SWDT01000003.1, from coordinate 1,009,538 downwards.
TTTCCGGATTTCTTAGATCCTAAAGAAAACACTAGCAATTGGTGGGGAAATGAATTTAAAATTTATCATGAAATCCAGGCTTTTGACGGAATCTGGATCGACATGAACGAACCTTCCAACTTCGGGACCAACCAGGACCATCCTTGGTATTACGACAGTTCCGACCATCCGAACGACCTTCCGCTCAAATGTCCCACTTCTGGACCTGATTCCGGATTGGATATCCCACCGTACAAAACCACAAATGTCTGGACCTGGGGCGATGGCAGTTATCTCGCTTCAAACACCCTTTGTATGTTCGCCTCTACGATGAGGAATCAATCCAGTTTTTACAACACTAAGAATCTCTATGGATGGTCGGAATCTAGAGCTACTTATTCTGCTTTGAAAACTGCCCGAGGCAAAAGAGGAGTTGTCATTTCTAGATCCACTTTTCCGTCTTCAGGAAAATATGCGGGACATTGGTTGGGCGACAACACGGCCAGATGGCAAGATCTCCAAACTTCTGTTATTGGAGCTCAAGAATTTAATTTATTTGGAATACCGTATGTTGGATCAGATATTTGTGGATTTATTGGAACTTCAAATGAAGAACTTTGTCTTAGATGGCAACAAATGGGTGCTTTTCACAGTTTTTCCAGGAACCACAACACCCTCGGGGCCCCCGCCCAGGACCCCACTGTTTGGCCTACTGTAGCTGCTGCCACCAGGAAGGCGAATTTGTTCAGATACAGACATCTACCGTATCTGTTTAGTCTTCATTTTTCTGCCAGTCTGAACGGCGGTACAGTAATCAGACCGGTTTTCTTCGAATTCCCCGACGAAGAACGGACCTTGACCCTGGACCACGAGTTCATGTGGGGTTCTGGGATGTTGATAGCCCCTGTGGTCACCCAAGGAGCGACATCTGTGGAAGTCTATCTTCCAACCGGAGCTGTTTGGTTTTCTCTCTTCGATCACGTCTACGGTCAGAAGGTCAACTCCGGACATACCGTATTCCCGGCCCCCTGGACTTCCTTGATCCCGGTGTTCCTCAGAGGCGGCTCCATCGTCCCGAGACAGAACCCCGCTTTGACTACCGTAGACGCCAGGAAGAACCCCTTCGGACTCGTGGCGGGACTTGCCACCAACGTCCACGGAACCGGGAAGGCTTCTGGAGAACTCTACTGGGACGACGGGGAGTCCTGGGTCGACGACCTCCAGAGCTACAATTACTACTACTTTACTTTCGACCTGACCGTAACCAGCTCCAGTTCTTCCTTGACCATCGCGAAAGTCAGAGATGCTGTAAGTTTTGCTTTTTTAAAATATTCAAAATTTTTAATTTTTATTTATTTTTTAAAACTTTTTTCGAAATTAATTTTTCTAAATTTAAATTTTTAATTTTTATTCATTTTTTAAAACTTTTTTTTGAAGTTAATTTTTTTAAATTTTAAATTTTTAATTTTCATTACTTTTTTAAAACTTTTTTTCGAAATTAATTTTTCTAAATTTAAATTTTTAATTTTTATTCATTTTTTAAAACTTTTTTCGAAATTAATTTTTTAAAATTTTAATTTTTAATTTTTATTCATCTTTTAAGACTTTTTTTTGAAATTAATTTTTCTAAATTTTAATTTTTAATTTTTATTCATTTTTTAAAACTTTTTTCGAAATTAATTTTTTTAAATTTTAATTTTTAATTTTTTTAAATTTTATTTATTTTTTTAAAATTTTATAATTTTTACTCATTTTTTAAAATGTTTTATTTATTTTAAATTTATTTTTTTTGATTTTAATTAATTAATTTTTTTTTATTTATTTTTTATTTATTTTTTTTTTTTATTTTTATTTATTTATTTTTTTAATTTTTATTTTTATATTTTTTTGCAGCAAAATATCCAACTTACGACTTTGGACAACATCGAAATTTTCGGTTATTATGTGACTCCAGACACTTCGGCTTTCTACTTGAACGGACAAGAAATCCCCGTCATGGCAAGCTACGATTACAACACCAACATTCTGAACATCACCCACTCCGGTCTCATCGACCTGAACTCGGGCAATTCCTGGATGCTCCAGTGGAAGAACCAAGGTTCTCGTTAACGAAAAATACTTTTTTAAATTTATTTGAAATATTTTTTTTAAATTTATTTTTCAAAAAATTAACTTTTTTTTAAAAATATTTAAAAAAATTGTTACTGGTAAAAAATAAATCCTGTAGAAATGTGAAATGAATATTTTTGTAAAATTGGCTTAATGTAAATTTTTAGAATTTTTTAATAAAATGGTCCCAGCACGAATTTTCTGAACTTGTCTAAAAAGAACTTTTTTGCGAAATGGTCCCAGCACGACTTTTTTAAACTTTTTTGCAAAATGGTCTCAGAACGAATTTTTTAAATTTTCCTACGAAATGATCCTGACACGAATTTTCTGAACATGTCTAAAAAGAACTTTTTTGCGAAATGATCCTGACACGACTTTTTTAGATTTGTCTAAGAACTTCTCTGCGAAATGGTCCCAGCACGACTTTTTTAAACTTTTTTGTGAAATGGTCCTAGGACGAATTTTTCGAACTTGTCTAAAAAGAACTTTCCTGCGAAATGGTCCCAGCACGACTTTTTTAAACTTTTTTGCGAAATGATCTGAGAACAAATTTTCGAAATTGTCTAAGATTTTTTTTGTAAGATGATCCCAGCACGAATTTTTTGAACTTGTCTAAGAATTTTTTTGCAAGATGATCCCAGCACGAATTTTCGAAATTGTCTAAAATCTTCCATAATCCTAAATCCTCAGGTACTATTTTTAAAAATTTCCTCTGGATTCTGGAACATTCCGGTAATTACTCATTTGAAGTTCCTTTTGAAAGTTCAAGTATTTTCCTGGAACTGGATCCGAAGATCGGAGTTCTGTTCACTCGACCCTGCGGCAGAATCGGATTAATTCAGTTTTCGTTTTCGAGGGTCAAAATTGTTCCTGATTAATTTCCCGAAAAACCAGATGGATTAAAAAATTTAAAAAAAATAAAATTTAAATCATTTTTGATCCATTTGTTTTCTGTCTTGAAAAATTCGAAAAAATCCTAATTTCGCAATTTTCTATTTAAAAAATAAAATTTTAATTAATTTTTGGATTTTTCGAAGATGGATTCAAGCGTGAAAAAATAATTTTTTTATGATTTTTTAAATTTTTTTATTTTTAAAATTTTTTATTTTAGAGATTTTAGAAAAAAAGTTAATTTTTTTTTATTTTTAAGAATTTGTTAAATAAGTTTAAAACTTTATAAAATTGCTTGAAATCAAAAATTTAACAATTTTTGGTCTCGGCTGGAAAATTTTAAAAATCTCGTGATGGGACTGTTTTTTAGAATTTTGTGGGAAATATTGTGATTTTTAATGATGTTATTAGTTTTAATAATTTTATTAATTTTTTAAACGGAAAACGCTGGAGGAAAATACGAGTCATGTCGCGCATTGGTCGAGGATCAAGTGGACAATTTATAGATTTACTATTTTTGGTCCCAACGCGGAAATTTTAAAAATCTCGTGGCGGGACCGTTTTTTAGAATTTAGTGGGAAATATTATTAGTTTTAATAATTTTATTAATTTTTTAAACGGAAAACGCTGGAGGAGAGTACGAGTCATGTCGCGCATTAGTCGGGGATCAAGTGGACAGTTTATAGATTTACTATTTTTGGTCCCAACGTGAAAATTTTAAAAATCTCGTGGCGGGACTGTTTTTTAGAATTCAGTGGGGAAATATTATGATTGTTAATAATTTTATTATTTTTAATAATTTTATTAATTTTTTTAAACGGAAAACGCTGGAGGAAAATACGAGTCATGTCGCGCATTGGTCGAGGATCAAGTGGACAATTTATAGATTTACTATTTTTGGTCCCAACGCGGAAATTTTAAAAATCTCGTGGCGGGACCGTTTTTTAGAATTTAGTGGGAAATATTATTAGTTTTAATAATATCATTATTTTTAATAATTTTATTAATTTTTTTAAACGGAAAACGCTGGAGGAGAATACGAGTCATGTCGCGCATTAGTCGAGGATCAAGTGGCCAATTTATAGATTTACTATTTTTGATCTCAGCTCGAAAAATTTAAAAATCTCGTGGCGGGACCGTTTTTTAGAATTTAGTGGGAAATATTATTAGGTTTAATAATTTTATTAGTTTTAATAATTTTTTTAATTTTTTAAACGGAAAACGCTGGAGGAGAATACGAGTCATGTCGCGCATTAGTCGAGGATCAAGTGGCCAATTTGGAAGAAGAGAAAGGCAATAGACCTGAATCGGTCCACCTTCCCCACTCGCGGAAAATAATGTTTCGAGCAAAAGTGTACACTCACGTTGTTTGGATAACTTTCATGACTAGATTTGGGTCCTCTGTTCAAACTCTGGTTTTCTCAAGACTTGTTCTGTTTGTTTGACTTCAATTCTCGGATGATCTTCTCTATATATTCTCGAGTTTGAATTTTTTATTTTTTTTAAAATTCATTTTTAAAAACTTTTTATTTTTTTTTAAATTCATTTTTAAAAACTTTTTATTTTTTAAAAATTCATTTTTAAAAACTTTTTATTTTTTAAAAATTCATTTTTAAAAACTTTTTATTTCTTTTTTAATTTTTATTTTTTTTGGAAATTTAATTTTTAAAAATTTTTTATTTTTTTTTAATTTTTATTTTTTTTGAAATTTAATTTTTAAAGCCGGGAGTGGTGCAGAGGCGGTGGGCGCTGTTGTATCACACGTCGAAGCGCAGGTTCGAATCCCGGTCGGCCAAAACCCAGGTCGTAAAAGCCTAACCTCTCAGGAGAGTAGGGGCGAAAAGGGGACACATTTGAATGTGGAAGATTAAAAGGCGATGTCCGAGTGCTGCTGGCCCCAGCGGACCCGTAACAGGCCAAAATCGACCCCTGTGGTTAGTGGACCCTAATGGTTACTAGACCACTTGTGGTTAGTGGGAGGCCCACCTACACCACACCCAGCAGTTTGTATGAACTCTCGAAAGCCTGCGATTTTGGGAAGTTCTTTCAGGCTCGAATACTGGGGCATCTTTTATCTTTTATCTTAATTTTTAAAAATTTTTTATTTTTTTTTAATTTTTATTTTTAAAAATTGTTTATTTTTTTTTATTTTTTTAAATTTTATTTCGAAACTTCGTGTTGGGACCATTTTGAAAAAGATTTATTTTTATTTTTATAATGATATAATTTTTAAGACAATTTTGAAAATTTTTTTTATTTTTTAAAATTTTTATGATACTGTAGTTTCAAGTTCAGGATGATCTTCCCGAAAGTTTCTTGTGTTTCGGAATTTTTATTTTTTAAAGAATTGATGTGAATCCAAGAGGATGATCCGGAAACAGATTTATTTTTTTTTCGATTTGTTTGACTCTTTTATGTTTCCGCACCCAGCTGTTATTTCACTTTTTGATTTTTTTGATTTTTATTTTATTTTTTTATTTTCTTTATTTTATTTTATTTTTTGATTTTCTTATTTTAATTTTATATTTTAATTTTATTTTTTTATTTTTTTAATTTTAAATTTTAATTTTATTTTTTAATTTAAATTTTTATTTTTAATTTTAATTTTAATTTTTTTTTATTTGTTTCCTTTATATATCTAAGAACTAAGTTGATTTATAAATAGGAAAATTTAAAATTTCTTCAATTTAAAAAATTTTTTAAATCCAAAAAACTTATTTAAAAAATTTCTTATAATTTATAAATTTTCTTAATTTTTAAAGTTTTTTATAAATTTTTATAGTTTTTTTATAATTTTTTTCTTCAATTTTTAAAATTTTTATAGTTTTTTTATAATTTTTTTAATTTTTAAAGTTTTTTAAAAATTTTATAGTTTTTTTATAAATTTTTTTTTCAATTTTTAAAGTTTTTTATAAACTTGGAATTTGTCAATAGCCGGTTTTTAAACTTTTGAATTTTCTTTTTTCAGGATTACGAAGCTGGAAGAATGGGACCTTGTTCTCTAGTCCGTTCCGGTGAAGGAATGGAGGAGTCTACGAGTATTTTTACTTTTTCTAATTGCAATTGTCAACATGAATTGAACGAAAAAAACGAAAATTTACAAAAACAATTTTATCAAAGTCATCTCGAGGTTTGTTTTTTTAATTAATTAAAATATTTCAAAAATTAAGAAAAATTTTCGAATTTTATGAAAACCTACAATTTTAAAAATTTTATAGGTTCTAAAATTTTCAAAAAATTCACAGCTTTTGGAACATTTTAGAATTCTACAGTAATTTCTGTGATTTTTGGAAATTCTACTGTAATTTTTGGAATTTTCGGAAATTCTACAGTAATTTCTGATTTTCGAAAATTCTACAGTAATTTCTGATTTTCGAAAATTTTACAGTAACTTTTAGGATTTTCGGAAATTCTACAGTAATTTCTGATTTTTGAAAATTTTACAGTAACTTTTAGGATTTTCAAGAATTTCATGGCTTCTAAGATTTTCGGAAATTCTACAGTAATTTCTGATTTTCGAAAATTTCATGGTTTTTGAAGTTTTTAAAAATTCTACAGTAATTTTTGGAACCCTCGAGAATTCTACAGTAACTTCTAAATTTCTAGAAATCTCATAGCTTCTGAAATCTTTGAGATCCTAGGAAACTTTTTAAACTTCCGTGAAATTTCCGAAATAACTTCTGAAAACTTTAAAAACTTCATAGAATCATCTGAAATTTTGAATTCTGAAGATTTCCAACAAATTTTAAATTTTCGTGTCAAGACCATTTTAAAAAATTTTTATTTTTTTAATATTTCAAAATTCACTAAAATCATCTAAAATTTTTAATTTTAAAATTTTTTAATAATTTTCAAACTTTCGTGTCAGGACCATTTTTTAAAAAATAATTTTTTTATATTTTTAATTTTTAGATAAAGAAAAAACTAATTGAGAATCTGGAGACAATAATTGACGAACAAGAAGGCAGAATCGAAGAACTTCGAAAAGTTTTCAAAAGTTTGTTTTATTACTGTAACTTGACACTTCTGGCGACAATACAGTAAGCCAAAAAAAAAAGAAAAAAGAAAATTATAAAAATATAAAAATAAAATATAAAAAAAGAAAAATTTTAAAAAATTAAAATATAAAAAAATTAAAAATATAAAAAAATTAAAAATATAAAAATTTAAAAATATAAAAAAATTAAAAAGTAAAAATTTAAAATACTAAAAAATTTTAAAAAAATTAAAAAGTAAAAATTTAAAATATTAAAAAAATTTTTAAAAATATAAAAAAGTAAATATTTGAAATATTAAAAAAATAAAAAAAATAAAATATAAAATTACTCCAGAATTAAGGACTTTTGTCAAGTTCCCGGATATGTGTACTCAACGGAGGCGTCAAACTTCTTCCGTCTCCCCACGCAGATCTCGGAGACTTTACGATCCACAAACTTTGCTTTTAGCTTCCGAGAGCTATCCGAGGATCATTCAAAAGACTCAAATTTCTGTTACTATTTTGCTAGCTCAAGTCTGATTCTTATAATTTTAAATTATTTTTTGTAAAATTTTTCAGAAATTTTTTTTGAAAATTTTCGAATTTTTAAAAACTTTAATTTTTTGAAAATTTCTGAATTTTTAATTTTTTTTTGAAAATTTTCGAATTTTTAAAAACTTTAATTTTTAGATTTTTATGACTTTATATTTTTTCCCATTTTTAAAAATATTAATTTCTTGAATTTTATACTTTTTTGATTTTTAAATATTTTAAATATTTTAAATTTTTAACTTTTTAATTATTTTTTTTTAATTTTTAAATATTTTTTAATTTTTTGAATTTTATTTTTAAATATTTTTTTAAATTTTGTTACTTTTAAATATTTTTTACTTTTTTGAATTTTATACTTTTAAAATATTTTTTTAAATTTTTTTATTTTTAAATATTTTTTACTTTTTTGAATTTTAGCAGCTACTGGGAGGTGTTCGCCTCTGATATTATCCGAAACGAAGATGCTGAAGGGGATTTCGCATCTTTCAGTGGATTTTGGAGAATTAAGTGATGAAAATTTTCAATTAAAACAAGAATTAAAAGAAGCTCGACTTGAAAACAGAAGACTTCAATTACGGTTGAATTCTACAGTAACCAACTATGCTGAATTGCCTTTGTTGATGGATAACGAAACTCAGACAGAAAAATTTAAAAAATATAAAATTATCGAAAATGAAAATTTTTTGGAAGATACAGAAGACTTCGTGGACGACACGGCTTCTGAGACGACCGTCAGCTCCGGGATTCAGTGCGATTCTGAAACAAGACCGAATTCGATCGAAGACCAATTTTTTCAAGAAAATATAAATCTTAAAAAAGAAATTTCAAATTTGAAAATGATTGAAAATCAATTTTTCGAAATCAAAGAATCCTACAGTAAGCTGGTCCAGAGGCACGAGGAGGAGGTTTCGCTCAGGAAGGCCCTGCACGACGCCCTGGTGCAGCTCCGGGGCAACATCCGTGTTTTCTGCAGGATCCGGCCGAGTGAGGACCTCCAGAAGTCCCTAGAGAAGGATATTCTGGATCCTGATGCTGTTACTGTAAATTCAGATTCTGGAATTAAACGATTTTTATTTGATCGTGTTTTTGGAGAATCTGCAAACCAAATGGACATATTCAACGAAGTCGAAGACATCGTTTTGTCCTGTCTCGACGGAATGAACGTCTGTATTTTCGCCTACGGCCAGACCGGCAGCGGAAAAACGCACACGATGGACGGGCCCGAGGAGGACCCCGGGATCGGCCACCGGGCTTTGCTTCGGATTTTTGAATTTAAAAATTCAAAAAAAGATCAAACAATTTTTTCTATTAATATATCTTTTATAGAAATTTATAACGAAAAAATTAAAGATCTTTTAAATCAAAAAAATCAAAAATTAGAAATTAAATTAGACAAAAATGGTCGACAAATAATATCGAATTTATCTAAACATCAAGTTGATTCAATAGATAAAGTTAAAAATATTCTTTTTTTTGGAAGAAAAAATAGATCCACAGCAGCCACGGCTCTGAACGATCACAGCAGCCGATCCCACGCCGTCCTGATCGTCGAAATCACCATGATCGACAAAGCATCAGGAAATAAGTCAATAGGAAAATTGAATTTGATAGATTTGGCCGGATCAGAACGAATTGCGAAATCCCAAGTCACAGGTCCTCAACTGAAGGAAACCCAATTTATAAACAAAAGTCTCTCGGAATTGGGCAATGTCGTGGCTGCTCTGCGGAAAAAACAACAGCATATTCCTTTTAGAAACTGCCAACTCACAAGGATTCTGGAGGACAGTTTAGGTTTGTTTTTATTTAAACAGTTACATTTTAAAAAATTAACTTTTTATATCAAAAAATTTAAATTTCCTAAAAAAAACTAAATTTTTACAAACAAACTTTGGATTTTTATGTTAAAAAGTGAAATTCATATATAAAAAAGTTAAATTCATATATCAAAAATTGAATTCATATATCAAAAATTAAATTCATATATGAAAAGTTAAATTTATATATGAAAAAGTTAAATTTATATATCAAAAATTGAATTTATATATGAAAATTTACTTTATTTATTTTTCCAGATGGTGATAGCAAAACGTTGATGATTGTTCAAGTGGCTGCAGAACGTTCTTTCATCCAAGAATCAATCAGTAGTCTCAATTTCGCCGAAAAGATAAGCGGAGTAACCAGACGAACACCAAAGAATCCTCCTAAAAAACCTTGATTCCCCGACAAATGTTACGAAATTGCGTTTTAATATTAATAAAATTCGATTAATTTCATCATGTAGAAAAAATAAAAAACTTTTCTTTGAAAACAATCGAAAGCCGGAAAGTTTGAATTTTCGTTTCGAGAACACTTGATATTCAGGCAATCACGTGAGGGGTATGGAAAAAGCGGCTGCGTTTTGCTCGTTCTCCGACTGGCCGGCCAGACATACACCGACAAATGGAGACAGCTCTGGCTTTGACTCATGTCTCGTGCTCAGCTGATTTCCGAATTGCTCCAAGCGATATCCGTTTTTATCGTTTTTAATTTGCAAATTATCTCGGTCCTAATATCATACGTAATTTATCTTATTCAATGAAACTTTTTTCGTTGATTACGTAATCCAATTTTTTTCTCCGGTCGAGTTGTTTATTTTTCATTTTTCATCATTTTATCGGGAAATCAGTTCTTATTTTTTATTTTTCAGAATCCGGAATCATGAGTACTCCTGCCCGCAAGAAAGCGCTTCTGAAAGTGATAATCCTGGGTGATTCGGGAGTGGGAAAGACGTCGTTGATGAACCAGTACGTGAACAAGCGGTTCAGCAACCAGTACAAGGCGACGATCGGGGCAGACTTCCTGACGAAGGACGTGGTTATCGACGACAGAGTGGTGACGATGCAGGTGGGTGTGTGGTGAGGATTTGGATATATGGAGTTGTAGATCTGGGACACGGCGGGACAAGAGCGGTTCCAGTCGCTGGGGGTGGCGTTCTACCGGGGAGCCGACTGCTGTGTCCTCACCTTCGACGTGACCAACAGCAACTCCTTCAAGTCCCTGGACACGTGGCGGGACGAGTTCCTGATCCAAGCGAGGTGGGTTCGGGAGTGGAGTTGATATATGGACGTTGTTTGCAGCCCTCGTGATTCGGACAACTTCCCCTTCGTGCTTCTGGGGAACAAGATCGACAACGAGGAAGCCAGGACAGTCAGTGCCAAACGAGCCCAGTCCTGGTGTCAACAGAAGGCCGAAATGCCCTACTTCGAGGTTTCTGCCAAAGACGGAATCAACGTCGACCAAGCATTCCAAGCCATCGCCAGATCTGCTCTGAAACGCGATGCCCAAGATGCTCCGGACTTTCCTGATTTCAACGAGCGTCTTAATCTCAATGAAAGAAACGAAAGCAGATCTACTTCAGACTGTGCTTGCTGAATGTTCCATATATCGGTGTCTTTTCTCACTCCACAAAGTGTCTTTATGTTGTAATTCAGAAACTCTCATGTGAATTTGTAATTTGTGATCCTTATAGTCTAACGACGGACATAACTGTTGTTTCAGATGTAAATTTGCAAAAATGTAAAATTGAAAAGTAAATTTGCATAGAAGTCTAATTTTTTTGAAATTAATTTAATTTGGAATAAGAAGTAAAAAATTGCCAAATGTAAATTTACGAAATAAAGCAATCAAAAATGATTTTGTAATTGGAGTTAATTTGTAAAATATCGAAATCGAAGTGAAATCCGCAAGTTGCACGCGATATTTGGATATGTTGAGATTTATATATATTTATTAAAAAAATAAAATCCGCAGATTGCACGCAACATTTGGACAGATCGATCAACATCAAAGTAAAATTCGCAGGTTGCACGTAATATTCGAACTGATCAATTGAGATTTTTGTATTTATATTTATAAAAAATTGAAATAAAAATAAAACTCGCAAGTTGCACGCAACATTAAGGTAGCTCGAGTGAGATTTTTGTATTTTTACATGTTTAAAAAATAAAACTCGCAGGTTGCACGCAACAATCTGGCAATTCGATTAACATTAAAACCCGCAGGTTGCACGCAACATTCGAGCAAGATAGTTTACTTAATTGTAATTCAAAAATTCATTTTGATTTTGATGTTCACTTTTTTACAGACCTCGATATTGGAGTAATTTTCTAGGGTCCTGGAACGATTATACATTTTTACTGTATTGGACTTTTAGTACATTTTTTTAAAAACAAAAATACACGATCAGGGAAAAAGTTATTTTTTAACAACGAAATTCTACAGTAGGAAGAGTACTGTAGTTATAAAATTAACAAAGATTCTACAGTAGGAAGAGTACTGTAATTACAAAAAACCTACAAAATTCTACAGTATGAGAAATACTATGCTTTTAAAACATTTTCTTTCATGAATTTTTTGAATTTGAAATTTACCTTCATCTTATTTTTGGTGTATTTTCGATATTTTTATTATACAATTTATATCCATTTCGAAATTAAAAATCCATCACCGTACAAACCCGTAAATTTCACTTCAGACAGTAATCCTCGGAGATCGTTAAAAAACAACATTTTCGTTTTCAAAAATTTGTCGATTCTGAATTCCATAAAATCCTTCGAAATCCCCAACTTCGCCAATCACTTGTCTTACTGTAGGCTAAAAATAATTATTAAACTAATTATAAAAAATAATTAAATTCTTAAAAATTCAGTTTTTTTAAATTAAAATAAAAAATTCAAATTTTGATTTCAAACTTGAATTTTCAGCATTAAAAAATTTGTAAATTTTATTTTTAAAAAATAATTTTGATTAAATTGATAGACCTGCATACCTGAATTTTTCGGTAAAACATGATTCATGAGTCTTAACACAAAAAGTCGAAATTCCGAAAATTATATCTTAACACAAAAAAATGAAATTTCAAAATTTGTCTTAAAACGAAAAGTCGAAATTCCAAAAATCGTCTTAGAACGAAAAGTTAAAATTTCGAAAATCGTCTTAGAACGAAAAATTAAAATTCCAAAAATTGTGTCCCAGCACGAAAAGTCGAAATTCCAAAATTTGTCTTAAAACGAAAAGTTAAAATTTTAAAAATTGTCTCTGAACGAAAACCCAAAATTCCGATTTCCAACTTTGACAAAATATCACAAAATTTTTACCTGTAGACTTCCGGATTAATCTTCTTCTTCTAAATCTTCTATTTGGAGTTGTTTTTGCACAACATTTACGATATGAATAAGCGAAGCTGCAGTTGTTTCGATAACTTCCATCAATCTCGGATAAGCTTCAACCACATCGGATTCTTTCAAATTCACCAAGTACTCGATCCAATTGCACACTTCGTCTCCGAAAACATTAAAAAAAACATCTGGATTCATTGCCTGAGGGATGGCTCCATAACAAAAAACAATTGCTTCAACCACGTCTTCTGATTCTATTGTTTTTATTTTTTCGATAAATAATAATAAATCCTGACTCATTTGGATTATCGAAGTGGCATTTTTCGCAAATCCGACCAGAATTCCGGCAGTCAACAACAAACGACCCAAAAAAGTAGCGTGATCTTTTTGCTGAAATTATTTCGTAATTATTAAATTTTAAAAATTAAAAATTTCCAAAAATCTTTTAAAATTCAAACTTCTGAAAAAATTTTCTTAGAAATTTAAAAACTTGATTCAAAATTTCAAGTATTTCAAAAATCAAGAAAAAAAACTTAAATTTTTCAAAGAAATTTCAAAAATAAATTAATTTTTCAAAGAAATTCAAAAAAAAATTTTAATTTTTCAAAGAAATTCTAAAAAAATTTAATTTTTCAAAGAAATTTCAAAAATAAATTAATTTTTCAAAGAAATTTCGAAAATAAATTAATTTTTCAAAGAAATTTCAAAAATAAATTAATTTTTCAAAGAAATTCCAAAAATTTTGATTTTTTAATTTTTAGAAAATTTTTGATTTTTAAATAATATTTTTAAATAACCTACTTTAAAGTCCAGATGTAGACCGTTGACCTCTTCCTGGATCAGGGGATAGACGAACTGGGGAGCGTACTTGAGATATGCGTTTTTCTTTTCTCCTTTCCTGGCTTCGATGTCTCTTTTCAAGGATTCAGAAGCCCTCAGAAGTCTTCCGGTTCTTTCTTCACCTTCTACCGTAGTCGATTCCAAAAGTTCAAAAGCCGATTTTCTTTCATTTTCGGCTTCGTTCGTGATGTCCACTAAGCCTCTTCCGGTGGACAGCAGGGTTGCCGCCCCTATGAGGGCCTGGAGCACAAAGTACCGGTCCACCATGGCACAATGTTTCGAAATCATCAATTCAATGCCATAGTTGATCAATTCCGGTCTTTTTGCAAAAATTAATTCTAAAATTTTTTGTCTAAAAATATTGAATTCAGGAAGGTTGAATCTGTCTTCGAGATTCACGATTCTGAGGACCAATTCTGGAGTTATCTCTTCCGTCGGGGTATTCGGCAAGTATTCAATCAAGTCCGAAAATCCAGAAAAAAATTTTTTAACATCTTTTTTTTCTGAAATTTTGTCGATTAATAAAGGTATTTTTTTAATTTTGTTTTTTGGTTTCGAAGCGAAATTTCCGAGTTCTTTGAGGTATTCTTCTTCTGAATTCTCGTCGTCATCGCTGTCGAGGATTGATTTTTGGATTTTTCTGGAACAAATAACGGGGGATTTCAGGACTTCCGGAATTTCGTTTTTTTCGTTCGGTTCTTGAATAATTTTCTGAAGTTCGATATATAATTCGTCTTCTTTGATGTACTCAAAATTGATCCCTTGGCCATCTGGAGGAAATAATTTCAACAAAACTTCGCCAGTTATCATCCCTAGCTGTCGTCGTCCAGGTTCTGAAAGCTTCAAATATTGCGAAATCGCCATCGGCACGTTTCCAGCGACGTAGATTTGGCCGATTTTCTTTAAATCCTCAGGAACGGCTTTGGCGAAATCAATACAAGCAATTGCTGTTTGTTTTTGTTGTTGAAAATCGTTAAAAACGTTCAAACTATGTTGGTAAAAAAATTCGGTAAGTTTTCCGAAGGTTTTCAGGAGCAGATTCGGGTCCACTTCGGCCAGGTGTCCCGCGACCAGATAAGAGTACCTTCTTCTGCTGCAATTCGGCTGGATTTTACACACTAGAATGGTCTCTGTTAAGAACTTCTTCAAATCCGGGTTTTCAGTAACGGAATCTCCGACAAGAATCCTGACTTCAGAAGGCTTGTCCACGGCGTCCAGTTTCTCCAGCAAAGCAACTCTAAATTGAGCAAAAGCATTTTTCTCGAAATAAAGATCCCTTCGTTTGTTGAAATCGCCATTGAGACAAGACCTGGCGATGGCTTGGAATGCTTGGTCGACGTTGATTCCGTCTTTGGCGGAAACCTCGAAGTAGGGCATTTCGGCCTTCTGTTGACACCAGGACTGGGCTCGTTTGGCACTGACTGTCCTGGCTTCCTCGTTGTCGATCTTGTTCCCCAGAAGCACGAAGGGGAAGTTGTCCGAATCACGAGGGCTGCAAACAACGTCCATATATCAACTCCACTCCCGAACCCACCTCGCCTGGATCAGGAACTCGTCCCGCCACGTGTCCAGGGACTTGAAGGAGTTGCTGTTGGTCACGTCGAAGGTGAGGACACAGCAGTCGGCTCCCCGGTAGAACGCCACCCCCAGCGACTGGAACCGCTCTTGTCCCGCCGTGTCCCAGATCTACAACTCCATATATCCAAATCCTCACCACACACCCACCTGCATCGTCACCACTCTGTCGTCGATAACCACGTCCTTCGTCAGGAAGTCTGCCCCGATCGTCGCCTTGTACTGGTTGCTGAACCGCTTGTTCACGTACTGGTTCATCAACGACGTCTTTCCCACTCCCGAATCACCCAGGATTATCACTTTGGCAAATGTCCGTCGTCGTTGAGTCTCCATTGTATTCTCCATGTTTAGTTCCCATTAAAAAATAAAAGTAAAGACGAAATAAAAAAGTAAATTTTTCTAGAATTTTCTTTGAAAACGAGAGAGCGCGCGTTGGCAAAACGGGACACAAAAAAGAAACCGCGGGATTTTCAAAATTCCCGAGACGATTACGAAATTAATAATCACTAAATATTCGCATAATTTTACACAAAATTGTATTTTTACAAAACCCATGTGACGCTAACGGAAAAACGAACAAAGAAAGATTTGTTTTGAAATTTTTTCATTATGAATTTTTTCCTTCGAATTAATTTTAATTTTGAATTTTTTGGATCACCGTAACTTGCCAATTAGGCAACTTTATTGGCGAAAAAAGAAAGAAAATCAATAATCACAATTTTTAGGCAAATTTTAGTGTATTTTTTAATTTCGTTCCTCAGTAGTACGGTGGTAGTACTGTAATAGTACTGTAATAATATGGTAGTATACTGTAACACTGTAATAGTGTAGTGGAATACTGTAATAGTACGGTAGTAATACTGTAGTAGTGTAATGGGATACTGTAATGGTACGGTAGTAGTATGATGGTAGTACGGTAGCAGTACGGTAATAATACTGTAATAGTATGATGGTAATGCATGTGACTGGCAATTACAGGACCTGAGTTGGATTCCCAGTCGAGGAACTAGATCCCTGACTGGCTATCAACTTTCTGCCGAAATGACCAAGTACAGTAGATCCCAAGGATTCATACTGTTGCAGGAAACGAGAAGGCTCTCAGAACGAAAGCCCCTGAGGCACAGGGACTCAACTGACACGGCAATGACGTCATTCGAAAAAGCTGGATCATCAAAGGCTGTTGTCGTTCCATTACTCGCATAAACCGGGGAGTTGCAGTTCGAACAAAACCAGTCAATTAAGGAAACACATCAAATTTTCTTATACATGAAAAATAAGAAAACCACAACAGTAATCTAGCGATATCTTGTCATGTGTTTCAAAGAACTGTTCGTACTGTAGCACTAGGACTAGAGCACAAAATACCCAGACTGTTTATTATATTTTAGAAATTTGTCATCACACAAAAAACACAACATGAAACAATTACCGTATCTCTCAGGAACTTTCTTTTTAAGACCTTATTTTCTCATGGCATTTTAAACATTTATAAAATAATTTGTTTTTTTATTAATATCGAAAATTTGTCATCACACAAAGAACACAACATGAAACAATTACCGTATCTCTCAGGAACTTTCTTTCTGGGACCTTATTTTCTCATGGTATTTTGAACATTTATAAAATAATTTGTTTTTTTATCAATATCGAAAATTTTTTTAAAATTCAAAAAACACAATATGAAACACCTACCGTATCTCTCAGGAACTTTCTTTTTAAGACTTTATTTTCTCATGATGTTTCAAAAATTCATAAAATAATTTTTTTTTATCAATATCAAAAATTTTTTAAAAATTCAAAAAACATTTTTTTTATTTAAAAAGTTTTTAAAAAAACAAAATTTCTTAAAAAACTTTAAAATTTTATTTATTCAAAAAATTAAAAATCATCAATTATTAATTTGAAAAATTCTTACAGTTTCCAATGGAAAATACAAACCTGATGTTTGACAAATTAATTTCCAAACATAAGGCACAAAAAAATCTACCGTATTTTCGTCTTCCACGTACATGAACTTCAAATCTGGAAATCTTTTTAATCTGTCTGTCGGCCATTGAAGAGCAGCTTTGGCGATGGTTTCGTGGACAGCTTCCACCGATTCGACTTTGGCCTCTTGGACGACGTTGGCGAAATGATTAATAACGAGGTAAATATTCCAAACTAAATCTTGAAACATTGGATGATTATGAAATTGTTCGAAAAGTTGCCGATTGTAGAGAATTGCATAAATAAGATGAGAATTGTGCCTCAGGTTATTCGTCAAACAAGCATTAATCATTTCCAAAATCGTCCTGATTCCTTCTTCCAGAGCAGAGATGTCCTGATGCTGAAATAATAATTATCTCCAATCTTATCATCGTAAATAATTACACACCAAAGTCGTTTCAATGGCATTTTTCTGAATTTAAACAAAATTGTAAAAAATTAATTAATTTTAGTGAAATTGCCGGATTTACCAGTTTTCAAATTGTACTTGGTCTTCCGCAGGGATTCGAAAATTGCAAAAAATTGTCCTTTTATTTAAAAAAATTTTCTTCGACGAGAATTTTTGGAAAAATTCGAAAATTTAGGTAAAAAGCAAAAAAGAGCGAGCGAACACAGCGCGAGTTCATTTTGCCAGATTTGCCTTTTTTTAATTTTAAAACTGGTAAAAGTAAAGAGGGCGAGTGAGAACAGAATGGTTTGATTTCACAACAAATCACCAGATTTGCCTTTTTTCTACTTCCACTCGCCCTTCCGCGCGAATTCAAAAATCAAATTTTTATAAAAAATTTAAAATAAAACTTTTTAAAATGAATTTTCGCAATTGTAGAAAATTTAAATTTTATATTTTTAAAAATTAAAACAAACCAAATCAAATCCTTGAGAATCTTCGAAATCTTCACATTCTTCCGCATTATTTCTCATCATTTGGATCAATTTCGAATGTCGTCTTGTCATAGTTTCCAGTAATCCAATAATTTTTTGACAAACAAAAGCAGACAAATCCCGGAATCCACTTGACATATTTGCCAAAGCAGCTAGGCAATTTTGGTGTAAATACCGATCTCTCATTTTTACAGTATTCAGATTAACCGTTTTAACACAAACAAGGATTATCAATCCCCCAAGGGATATTTCTTGAAGAACTTTATCTTGCTGATACCATTCAATATCCTTTATCATCTAAAACATAAAAATCATTTAAAAAAAATAAAATTATTTAAAATAAAAAAAAATAAAAATATTTAAAATTTAAAACTTAAAAAAAAAATAAAAATAAAAATATTTAAAATTTAAAAAAAATACTTTAAAATTTAAAAAAATCAAAAATACTTTTAAAAAATTCAAAAATCATTTTTTTAATTTAAAAAATTTTAAAAAAATAAAAATAAAAATATTTAAAATTTAAAAAAAAAATACTTTAAAATTTAAAAAAATCAAAAATATTTTTAAAAATTCAAAAATCATTTTTTTAATTTAAAAAATTTTAAAAAAATAAAAATAAAAATATTTAAAATTTAAAAAAAATACTTTAAAATTAAAAAAAAAACAAAAATATTTTTAAAAAATTCAAAAATCATTTTTTTAATTTAAAAAATTTTAAAAAAATAAAAAAAATTAAGATGTTTCAAAATTTTAACCTACCGTTTCGTGGACAATTTTACAAAAAAAATTATCTTCACTTAATATTAGTAAGACTATCATGGCCAGATAAGTGTGTCTGCAGGAAGACTTGAACGATTGGGCGTTTATGCCTTCATTAAGGGCTTTCACAATCGGCAATACCAAACTTTCCAAATTAATTCTGGCCAGAACGAAATTTTTGAAACCAGAATTCCTATGAATCAAGACATACAGTAACAGCATCGACAGGGGTTCCGTGGCAGATTCACAGAAATGGGTATAGAGATCCGAAAAATCGATTCTGAACGATATATCCGGATTCACCAAAGACGATACTTCTTGAGAATTTTGGCATTTTTCAACAGCAAGTTTGAAACCATTAACGTCTCCATCGAAGCGGTTATAACAAACAAGAGTCAAAAGCAGATTACAACTCAACAAGGATAGTGTCTGTTTCGGATAAACGTCGATTCCCAATTCGTCTTCCGGTTCTTCTGGAGACGATTCGAAAGATACAGTTTTCGCAAATGACGACCACAAAGATGCTAAAAAAATCAATAATCAAGTTACTCTAAAAATAAAATTTTTTTTCAAAAACTACAGTAACCTAAAATTAAAATTAAATTTTAAATTCAAAATTAAAGTAAAATTTAAATGAAATTTTAATTTAAATAAAAATTAAAAGTTAAAAGTTAAATTAAATTTAAATAAAACTTAAATTCAAGTAAAATTTTAAATTTAAATAAAATTTAAAGATTAAATTTAAAAATTAAAATTAAATTTAAATAAAATCGAAAACTTACAAGCAAGGGACAGGACTAAACTTTCGGCTTGATCTTCTTTGATTTCCGTAGGTAATTTATCTTTTTGTTCGATGATATTCGTTAATAAAACTTTAGTCAAATTGTTTACTTTATTAGTCCTAAAAAAATCAATTATAAAAAAAATAAAAATAAAAACTTACATTTTCATTAATTTTTTTAAAAAATAAACATTTTCG
The DNA here is from genome assembly GCA_009193035.1 of Halicephalobus mephisto. Taxonomy (NCBI): domain Eukaryota; kingdom Metazoa; phylum Nematoda; class Chromadorea; order Rhabditida; family Panagrolaimidae; genus Halicephalobus; species Halicephalobus mephisto. Next base: position 989,854 of record SWDT01000003.1, on the reverse strand, counting down.
GAGACGACTTCTTCGGACATCTGAGGACTGAACAAGACCAAAATGCACCTGATGGCTTCAGCATGGAGGGATAATGTAGATGGACTGGAATATCGGGTTATTTAATCGCAACATTATGGAAATCATATATCAACTTTTTTTTTAAATTGTCTCAACGCGAAATTTTAAAATTTCTTAGAAATTAAAATAATTAAAAATTTTGATTTTTGGGAATTTTAAATTATTTCGCGATTAATATTTTAGAAATAAATTTTGCCTAAATTCGGAAATTTCTAAATTGGCATGTGCAAGGTAAAAAACCTCTATTTACCTTCTGAAATTAATGATTATATTTGAAAATATTAATAAACATTCTGGAAATCATAATTAACCCCAAAGTACCTTTATAGATAATGAGTTGCTTTGGTTTTTGTACAAAAAACTCAGAAAAGTAAATTTGATATATAAAAACTAAAAAAAATAAATTTTCGATATATGAAAAATCCAAAAAAGTAAATTTAATATATAAAGAAACTTAAAAGAAGTAAATTTGATATATGAAAAACTTTTTAAAAGTAAATTTAATATGTGAAAAACTTTGAAAAACCAACTTGACAGGCAGATTGGTGATGATATTGATCAATGTCGCGAGAAATCGCTCAGCAGTTGATGAAAATTCTTCATTATCCTCATCCTGGATTCCCGAGCCGTCATCACTGCCAGCATCACTCAATACAGATTCAAATTGGTGAACAAATTCCGATTGTGAAAGTCTTTGAAGAAAAAAAGTGAACAAATATCTCAAAATAATCAGCGAATTCGTCGATTGCCAAATAAATATTTTACTAAAAACGAATATTATTATATATTAATAAGTGTTTTTTTACTTGTTGCATTTGATCGAAATATCGAGCTCTGTCGAACGTCGGAGAAAAACTTTTATCAAAGAACCGAAGTTTCCAGAATTCGGGGCGTTGAACAGGAAAAATTCCAATAATTCTTTTAAATCATCGTAAAATTGTTTTTGATTGGTTCTAAAACGATTAAATTATAAAATTGATATATGAAAAACAAAATTCAGACCTTCTGGATTCGTCAATAGTGAAGTTGAAAGAAAAAAGTTTGTTCCAGAAGGGATCGTTGTCGGATATCGATTCTTTTCCGGAAAGTCTGACGAGTAACTCGTTTTCTTTTACGTTGGATTCAGTGCTGATTACAGTACCCATGACGATGATTCGGAATCTGAACCAGAATTGCCAAGTTGGAAGAAGGGAAATCGCGCAAAAACGGAAAAACACGTGAACTGGCACAAAGCCAAAAACCGATTTTTAGACTTTTTTCAAATTTTAATTTTAAACTTTTAAATTTTTTTAATTTCTTAATTTCTTTCTTTTCATATCCACTTAACGCTCTATCTAAACTTAAAAAAGTAAAAAAAATAAATTTATTCGAACATTTTTAATCAAAAAAATAAAAACTCTCGAAACGAAAAATTGCCATATGTTCGTTTTTAAAATTTTTCGTTTTTATATAAATTTCAATTTTTTAATTTTTTTAATTTTTTTAATTTTTTATATTTTTTCATATATTTTTATTTAAATTCGTAAAATAATAATAAGTTTATTTAAATATTATTAAATTTTAAAAAATTTCGAGAAAAATCACGTTTTTATTCAAAAATCGTAATTTTTATTTTTTTATATTTATTTTAATTTATTTTTATTTTTATATATTTGTTTATTTAAATTTATGCTTTTAATGATGATTTGTTTCCATTTGATAATTTCCCAAAAAAGTCCCGCAGCGAAAAATTGTCGTGTGTTCGTTCTTATGGACATTTTGCAGCTGATCAGAAGCTGAGTCATCGATTTGCTCGATTTTGCCGTTGATTTTCCGGCAATTCTGGAGCAAGATGAACGAAGAAGGCGGATACCTCGGGACGATGACTTACCAGGCCATCTATGCTTCTGCTTTTGAAAAATTAAAAAAAGCTTATTCCGACGACCCGACGAACGGACTTTTGACCGTAAGTTTACAGTTTTGTTGTCGTCTACAGTACTGTTTCCAGCATCTCCAAAAAAGCCTACATACCGCCGAGAACTCCTCATCCGGTTTCCTCTTCGACTTGGCCAAGATCCTCCTGACCGAGGCTAAGCTTACTGTAAATCTCCAAGTTTGTTTTCAGTTTAATTTTTTTTTCATATATGGATTTTAGGAATCGTTCCTCAGAATGCACGCCACGGCTCCAGTTGACGACCTGGAGATGCCACAGTATGCCCATAGACCAGATTTCCAGGAATTGTCGATCAGAGCGATCGCCCTACGGCGGGTCCTGGCCCGGGTCCCCGATGAAATGAAAGAAAGAAGACCATTTTTGGAAACCATCAAGGAAATAGCCTCTTCCATCAAGAAACTCCTAGATGCTACAAACGCAATTCTGCAAGTCATTCCACAACAGTCCCAACCACGTGAGTTTTCGATTTTTCGATAATAATGGTCATGTGGCACCTGTATCTCAGGCATTTGTGTCCCAGACACATTCAAAGTGCTCAATTTCGAACAAATTCGAGTTTGGAAATCAAAGATTTAAAAAAACCGACAGTTCTGCTTATATTTCGGAAATTTATATTCCAATTTTAACAAATCTAATCTGAAAATTAAAAAGTAATTTTAAATAACCGTATTTTTATATGGAATTTAAGTTATTTTAGGTAAATTTTCGTTTTTACATGAAGTCCCGAGGTAAAATTCCAGACGTCCTTAGATTTGGTTTTAGTCTTCAGAATCCAGGATTCTGAAAGTCAACTTCCGATTCTGATTTCAGATTCAGGATTTACAGGTCCGATTACAGTATTATAACCACTTTTTGTCTAGTTATAATTGTAGAATCGGGGCATAAATGCTTGAGACAAAAGTGTTCCAGTATATGTATGACAGTAATTATTGTATTTATTTCAGTATTAGAAAAACGAAAACGTGAATTTGTTCATTACTCTAAGAGATTCAGTAATACGTTGAAAGAGTACTTCCGAGATCAGAACCAAACCCAAGTATTCGTCGCGGCCAATCAGCTCATCTTCCAAACTACGCAAATCGTCAGAACTGTTCGTGATCGTATCCGTGTTTAAGTACAACTTGACCTGCCAAGAAGCCTCTACTGCATTTCTACTCAATCAACTCCTCAAATTTGATGTTATTTTTCGTTTAAAGTGCAATTATTGATTATCGGCTGGGTATTTATTTGGTTGTGGGCAAAAAAACATGAATCAAATGAAATTTGTGTGACTAGAACACCACTAGGGGTAAATGACTACTGGAGATCATTCCAGAGACAATTGTAAACCAGTACCGAAGTCTAAAGAGGTCGACATCAAAGTCAAATTCGCATATTGCGCGCAATATTTTGAAAAGTAAGTCGATATCGAAATCAAATTCGCAGGTTGCGTGCAATATTTTGGAAAGTAAGTCGATATTGCAATCAAAAAATTTGCATTTTGGTTGCAATATTTGGCTATCTTACCTAATTGCTGCGAAAAATTTGATTTTGATGTCGATTGCTTTATAGACTTCGTCACAGGAAATTTTACAAATAAACTATCAAATAAGAAATCCGGAAAAAGATCCAAAACTCAATTTGATTGAATGAAGGACACCGATGCATTTACAATGACCGATCTGAGCGTCCATGTTCCTGCTATCAGAAGTCCGCCAAGAATAAATAATTGATTTTTCGACGGATTTACAGTAATCAATGCAAGATTCCCGATCCATTAATGGTTTTTCTTCCAGTACAGTTCCTCCTAATTCGTGGTCCCAGAATCTGTCCCTGTCGTCGTCTTCTGAAAATTAATCACAAATAATTTTAAAAAACATGATTTATAATTTTTAAATTTTTGAATTTCCCGCGCAAAAGTGAAAAATGACAAATCTGGTAATTTTACCTAAACTCAACTCACTCTTTACCTAAATTTTAAGCTTTCTTCTACAATTGTGAAAATTCATTTTTAAAAAGTTTTGTTTTAATTTTTTATAAAAATTTGATTTTTGAATTCGCGCGGAAGGGCGAGTGGAAGTAGAAAAACGGCAAATCCGGTGATTTGTTATGAAATCAAACCATTCCGCTCTCACTCGCCCTCTTTACTTTTACCAGTCTTGAAATTAAAAAAAGGCAAATCTGGCAAAATGAACTCGCGCTGTGTTCGCTCGCTCTGTTTTGCTTTTTACCTAAATTTTCGAATTTTTCCAAAAATTCCCGTCGAAGAAAATTTTTTTAAATAAAAGGACAATTTTTTGCAATTTTCGAATCCCTGCGGAAGACCAAGTACAATTTGAAAACTGGTAAATCTGGCAATTTTATCAAAACCGACTTTTTTCATTTTTTGGATAAATTTTATTTTTTTTTAAATTCTTCAAATTCGTGTTGAAGTAATTTTATAAAAAATTCCATTTCTGTTTTTATAATATTATTTTTTTGAGATCAATGTCCGAATTGGACTCGTCATTTTTGGGAAAATTGGCCGACTCAATTGCACCCACTTCGCGAAAAAATTTTCCGGGAATAAAACTTTTAAAAAACGTCATTTGAAAAATATTTTCAACTCTGATCTATCGTCCCTGCTACAGTACCCAAGTAATTGAAAATTCTTTTCTAAAAGTTTTCCAAATTTAGCTGAATTTATGATTTTTGCCGGAAAAATTTTTTTATTTTTTTTTCAATTTAGAAAAAACTATAATTGAATAAATTTCTTTTACGAAAAAAGTAAATCCACTCAAGTGGAAATTTTGGAATTTCTGAAACCTTTTCGGAAGATACAAAATCCAGGATAATCACGGAGGTTCGCCGATGACGAAATTTTTGAAATTTTTAAAATTTTTCAAAAACAATTGTGACGAAGAATTCGAAATTTTTCAAAAACAATTGATGCGTCGAAAATTCACTGCACTTTTGTTCGATTGAAATTTAATATTCTTGGTGGGAGGAAACTTTTCGTCATAAAACAATGGAATCTTACTATTATGGATATTAACCACGGATATTAGTACGAAGTTGTTCCAACACGAATTTTTTAAACTAAAGATTTTTGAATTCTGAAAAAAGTTGAAAATTTTAAAGATTTCGAAACTTTTGGAATCTTACTGTAAATTTTCGAAATAATCCGGAGTTTTGGGATTTTTTAGAGATTCCAGAAAGTTTCAGAAATTTTCAAAGATTTAAAAAATTTAAAATTCTGAAAATTATTAGAAAATTAAAAATTTTTAAAGATATTTTAGAAATTTCTGAAATTTTCGAAAATTAAAAAAAATTTAAAATTCTGAAAATTAAAAAAAAATATTTTAGAAATTTTTGGACAATTTCGAAATTCTGGAACTTTTTAGAAAATTTTTAAAAATAAAAAAATACTTCAAAAAATTCCAGAAATTTTAATTTTATAAAAATTTTTAAACATTTTTAAATCCTTTTGGAATTTTTAAAGATTTTTAATTTTGCAAAAAATTGAAAAATTTTATTTTTTTTTGCTGATGAAAATTAAAAATAGAAAATTTCTTTTTAGATATGTCGAATCCTTGAGCTGTCAAATAAAGGACTCACCGAAGTCCAAACAAAGTCCGAAAATGGCGTCTTCCATGGGGGAGATGGTGCCGTTGAGGGACCGGGTCTTGAGGGTGCACTCCCCCTGGACGACCTGGAAGGCCATGCAGCAGGGATCCGTCTTGCAGGTGTTGGCACAGTCTATCTGGCTGAGACCAAAGTCCCTCCGGTAATCAGATCCTGTGATTGTCATTCCGGGTCCGAAAAAGTAACATCTAGCTGAAATAATGACGTCATATGAGGAAACATTTATTTGAATTCGGTTTTCCAGACTTTTGACCCTCGCAAAAAAAACCACCTCCACTTCCTGGGGGGTTTCTTATGGATTAAGTCAAGCAAAAAATTCGAAAAAGTTCCTGATCGAAGAAAAACAGTCCTGTACTTGACACGCGGAAGAATTATTTCAAAGGTTGCCGGAATTTTTTGACAGTTTTATTTCTAGAAGCCCGGTTTTCAAAGGGCAATGACAAAAAATAAATTTAAAACCTCAATTCTTAGAAATTTGACAAAATTTTTTTAACGGTTTTTAAAATTTTTACAGAAAAATTAACTCCCACAACGAAAGTCCCTGAAGACAAGAAAAACTGATCTTTTGCCAGTTGAAAGAAAATTAAAAGGATAAAATGGTAAATTCCCAACACGAAAATCCCTGATGACCGTAAAGGACAGATATTTTACCAGTTCGACAAAAATAAAAAGACAGTTTTTCCGCCATGAAATTTTTTCAATCAGGGTAAAATCGGTCTTTGCCAGTGCGAGTGGGACTACAAAGAAGACTGAAATCTACTCCCGCCACGAAAGTTCCTGAGTGTTATCAGGACTTTCCCAAATATTAACGTTGATTCCTAAATTAAGCAGCGATATATGGCTTTCTTCTTCGATTTTTGTTATTTTTATATATTTTTATATATTTCTTTTTTATTTCATATTCCTATTTACTATACGCGTATCTTCCCGGATAAACCCGTGCTTAACAATCCCCACAAATCAGATACTAGTGGATAACGTGAGTCGTGTCTTGGGTTCATAGACAAGACCTTCGATCTTATTTTCCCTTAATTTCTTAGAAATGATTTCAGAATTGGAAGTTCTTGCAAAAAGACAAAGGAGATTAAAAATTTATAAAGAAACACCTTAATTTTTAACAAACTTACCTGCGGTGGCATTCACTGTGGACGGAAGAAGGGATAAAACGGTCAATGAGAAGGCAATCACTCGGATAAGAGAATCAGGCAATAGTCTTACTGTAGGGTAAGAATTAAATTTTCTTGATGAAGTAAAATCCGTTTTAGAGTCTTCAGAAGCATCGATTTGAATTTCGAAGTTATCCAGAGAAGTAGAAGGTTGACAAGAATCGAGAGAAATCATTCTTTCCAAAACCTGGAAATTTCTGATTTGAAGGTCAGTGATGAGAGGAAACACAAACACGGAAAAAGTCCCAGTCTGCCCGAGGGCGCGGCCAGCCACGTTGCCGAAGGCGGGGCCTTTCTGTGGAACATTACCGTAACCACTACTTCAAAGAATGTATTCACAACAAGATAACACACGTGTTACCGCTGTCATATCCCCGTAGATTTCAGTTTTGAAGATTTAGTCCACCTTTCGAGAGGAATTTTATAATTAGCTACTACAGTTTTGCAAAGCATTTTTCGTACAAATTCGTCTGGAGAAGTTGCTAATTATAAACTGGCCATTGGTCTGGTTACTCACCCAACAGGGAAGGAACAATTTTGAATTACTTTGACAAGTAATGCAAGAAGCGAATTTTTCATTCAGAAGTCCTTCAAACTTTAAATTTTAGTAAAAATCCAATTTTTTCATTTTTAAAAATTAAAACGTAAAAATGTGGGGCAATTTTTGAGGAGATTAAAAGTACGAAAATTAAATTTCTACAGAAATTTCAATGTTAAAAAAGTAGAGAAGTTTTAATATTTAAAAAGTAGAAAAATTACAAAAATTTTGGTTCTTAAAAAAGTAAAATTTCATAAACATTTTAATGTTTAAAAAGTGAAATTTCATAAACATTTTAATATTTAAAAAGTAAAATTTCATAAACATTTTAATGTTTAAAAAAATTTTATAAACATTTTAATATTTAAAAAGTAGAAAAATTACAAAAATTTTGGTTTTTAAAAAAGTGAAATTTCATAAACATTTTAATGTTTAAAAAGTAAAAATCGATTAACAACTCCCGAATGAAAAATACACTATTTTACGTCACTTAATAAAGTAATCCAAATTTGACTTGTCTTTTTAGAATTATCTTTATAAATAAATTAACTAAATTCTCGTTAATCATCAGGTGAATCATTAGGACAAATATAAAAAGAGAAAATATTTTTTTTGAAAATATTATGAAGTGATTATTTAAAATAAATTGGTCTCTGAAAACATGGGGTGAATTCCCCAAGCGAATTGATGCTATAAAAAATTTAAGATTTTAAAAGTTGTTACAAAAAAATACTTTTTCATTCAAGTAACTTGGAAAAATACCGTAGTTGGGCTCTTGACAGCAAAACAACAAGTTTAACAACAACGTTTTGAAAAAAATATGTTTATTAAAAAATAAAAATGGTCTCGACAAGAATTTTGGAAATTTTCTAGTTGGGACCCGGAAGTTTAAACTTTGTTATTTACAAAATTAAAAATTAATAATTTTTTAAAAAATAAAAAAAATAGTCTCGACAAGAATTTAAAAAATTTTCCAGTTAAGACTCAGAAATAGTAAAATTTTGTTTTTATTATTTTAATTTATAAAAATTAGAAATTTATCAAGGAAATTTTAAAAGTGGTCCTGACGAGAATTTTTGGAATTTTCCAACTGAGACCAGTGATTTTACAATTTTGTTTTTTGATTTTAAATTTTATTTTTTATGATTTTACAATTTTATTTTTTAAAATTAGGAAAATTTAAAACTCTCGACGGTAATTTACGAAATTTGGGATTTATATATTTCTATATAATTCTAAAATTAAAGAAGATTCTGAATCTTAATTACAAAAACAGGAAGATTAAAGACTTGCGAAAATGACTCAATGTGAATTTTTAGAACTTTCCACTCGGGACCAGAAAGTTCAAAGTTGGTGTTTTTCGTCCCTGCAAAGTTTCAAAGACTACGGTATTATAAAAAATAAAAATATTTTCTAAAAAGTGGTTTTGTAACGAATTTTCACAACTTTCCAGTCGAGACCAAAAATTTAAAAGTTTTCCAATCAAGACCAAAAATTTTGAAATTTTCCAGTCAAGACCAAAAATTTAAAAACTTCCTCGTCAAGACCAGAAATTAAAAAACTTTCTAGTCAAGACCAGAAATCTTGAAAATTCTAGTTGAGAGCAGAAAGTTCAAATTATTTCCGTCAAGACTAGAAATTAAAAAATTTTATTTCCGTGTTTCTTTAAGGTTCTGTAAATACTTAGCAAATTCTGAATCATGCCATTAAAGAAAAACAAAAAAGTAAAAGCATTTCCAAAAATGGTCTCAGGGCAAATTTTAAGAATTTTTTAAATAAGAAACTGTAAAATTTTTTAATTTAAATTTCGAAAAACACGTAGCAAAGTGACGACATTTCTGAAAAGTGATCCCAGCGCGAAATTTGATGATTTTCCAATTGAGACCTAAAATAGTGAAATTTTGCAATTTTATAATTAAATTTTTTTATTTCGAAAAAATGGTCCTGGAACGAATTTTTCGAACTTTCTAGTTGAGATTTAAAATAATGAAATTTAAATTTTTATTTCTAATTTCGAAATCATGTTATTTAAAAAATTATAAAAAACTACAAAATTCGGTTTCAAAACGAAAATGCCAAATTTTCTGTTCGAGACCAAAAATTTTGAAATTTTGCATCTTTTTATAAAAATTTGATCCCAGCACGAAAACTCCGAATTTTCTGTTCGAGACCAAAAATTTTGAAATTTTTTGTAAAAATTAAGAATTTAAAAAATTTGATCCCAGCACGAAAATGTTAAATTTTCTGTTCCAGACCAAAAATTTTGAAATTTTGCATGTTATAAAAATTAAGAATTTTAAAAATTTGGTCCCAGCACGAAAACTCCGGATTTTCTGTTCGAGACCAAAAATTTTGCAATTTTTTATAAAAATTAAGAATTTAAAAAATTTGGTCCCAGCACGAAAATGCCGAATTTTCTGTTCGAGACCAAAAATTTTAAAATTTTGCATGTTATAAAAATTAAGAATTTAAAAAATTTGGTCCCAGCACGAAAACTCCGAATTTTCTGTTCGAGACCAAAAATTTTGAAATTTTGCATTTTTTAATAAAAATTCGGTCCCAAAACGAAAATGCTGAATTTTCCAGTTAGAACCAAAAACTACGAAATTTTATGTTTACATGTTTTTGTAGAATTTTATAAATATCTGTTAAATCCCATAAACCGTAAGTCGAGAACATAGCCAGAGGCAAGCCAGTTTCCCCGTGTTTAAAAGTGTCAATTTAGAGTACCGGAATGGGTGAGTTCACATAAAACATTTTTGAAATTTGACATTTGAAAACGGAACAGGGACAGAAGGAGGAAATCTGGAGTTAAAGGTATCCTAAATCCCCGAGAAATTTGACCAACCGTAAACCCTTCGTCATTGTGACATATTATGACTTCATAAAAGGAAGTTATTTAAAATTTTAATTACCAATACCAAGGTCGACATCAAAATCAAACCCGCAGGTTGCGCGCAACATGACGGCGAAGAAGTCCACATCAAAGTCAAAATCAAACCTGCAGGTTGCGCGCAACATTAAAACTGTTTAATTAGCATTTTTATATTTGTATTTGTAAAAAATATCCAAATCAAACCCGCAGGTTGCGCGCAACATTGCGGCGAAGAAGTCCACATCAAAGTCGAAGTAAAACCTGCAGGTTGCGCGCAACATTAAAACTGTTTAATTAGCATTTTTATATTTGTATTTGTAAAAAATATCAAAGTCCAACCTGCAGGTTGCGCGCAACATGACGGCGAAGAAGTTGACATCAAAATCTAACCTGCAGGTTGCGTGCAACATTTGGATAGACCAGTCCACACTTATTTTTACATTTACGAAAAGTTCAAAATCAAAGTAAAATTTGCAGTTTGCGCGCAACATTTGGGCAGATCGACTTGGTTAATTGTCTGAAAATTCAACTTTGATTTTGATGTCGATTTTTCTGTGAACTTCGACATTGGATGACGTCACAGAACACCGTATGAGATTCTAGAATTTACAGGAACCTACTAGGCACTTCTGAAGTTTCTAAGATCACATAAAACTGAAATTTTTCAATTTTCGGTCTCGCGTGGAAAATTTTAAAAATTCGCATTAAAAAAATTTTTCAATTTTGCGGCAAAAATTTTTTTAAATTTTACAATTAGGAACTTTGTCAAAATAAAAATAAAAAAATATATAATTTTAAAAATTTCGGCTCTCGACTGGAAAGTTAAAAAATTCGTGTCAAAACCAATTTTTAACTTTTTTCACGAATATTCTTATTTTTTAAAACAAAATGATGCCAGAATTTATCAGAATAATGTAAACACGGAATTTTTCAATTTTTAGTCTCAATTGGAAAATTTTAAAAATTCTTATAAAAACAATTTTAAAATTTTCTAAATTTTTTAAAATAAAAAAAAATTATTTCTTAAATTTTTAAAATTTTCTAAATTAAAAAAAAATATTTCTTAAATTTTTAAAATTTTTTAAAATTTTTTTATTTTTTAAAATTTTTGAAATTTTAAAATTTTTTAAAAATTTTTTTATTTTTTTTTAAATTTTTAAATTTTTTTAAAATTCTTTTAAATTTTTACTTTTTAGAAAGAATGCAATTATTATTTTTGTCCTTTAAAAGTTACTGTTTCCCGTGACGAAATTGGAATTTTTGACATTTATTTAGAGAAGTGAACTTTCAGCCTTTGCCTTAGGGACTGAAGATAAACTTTTTTATAAAAAGGGAATTTTGTTTTTTTAATTTTACTATAGAAATTAAAAATAAACATTTTTAAAATTATTCAAAATTAAATTTTGAAAAATATGGAAATTAAAAATGTTAATTTTAATTTTTTATTGAATTTTGAAAAGTTTTAAAAATTAAAAAAAATTTTAAATTTTAAAGAATTTTAGAAATTTTAAAATAATTATGGAAATTTCTAAAAAATTTTAAAATAATTCTGAAGGATTTTCGAAACTTTTAAAAATTTCCAGATGATTTTGGAGGATTCTAGAAATTTTCAGAAATCTTCCAGAAGACCTTAAAAAAATTTGAATAAGTTTCTAGAAGATTCTAGAAAACTTTTGAAACATTTTTAAAAGTTTAACAAATTTTTAAAAAATTATAAAAAATTTTTAAAATATAATAAAAACTCCAAAAAGTTTTCTCAAGCCTTCAGAAGGTTCTAGAAACTTCCAGAAGATCTTCTAGAAGATCTTAGAAGGTCTGAACAAGTTTCTGGAAGATTCTAGAAAACTTTTGAAACATTTTTAAAAGTTTAACAAATTTTTAAAAAATTATAAAAATTTTTAGAATATAATAGGAAATTTCAAAAAGTTTTCTCAAGCCTTCAGAACGTAGAAATCTTCCAGAAGATCTTCAGAAGATCATAGAAGGTCTGAACAAGTCTGGAAATTCTAGAAAACTTGTGAGATGTTTTTAAAAGTTTAACAAATTTTTAAAAAATTATAAAAATTTTTAGAATATAATAGAAATTTCAAAAAGTTTTCTCAAGCCTTCAGAAGTCTAGAAATCTTCAGAGATCTTCCAGAAGATCATAAAAGGTCTGAACAAGTTTCTGGAAGATTCTAGAAAACTTGTGAGATGTTTTTAAAAGTTTAACAAATTTTTAAAAAATTATAAAAATTTTTAGAATATAATAGAAATTTCAAAAAGTTTTCTCAAGCCTTCAGAAGGTTCTAGAAATCTTCCAGAAGATCTTCCAGAAGATCATAGAAGGTCTGAACAAGTTTCTGGAAGATTCTAGAAAACTTGTGAGATGTTTTTAAAAGTTTAACAAATTTTTAAAATATAATAAAAACTCCAAAAAGTTTTCTCAAGCCTTCAGAAGGTTCTAGAAACTTCCAAAAATCTTCCAGAAGATCATAGAAGGTCTGAACAAGTTTCTGGAAGATTCTAGAAAACTTGTGAGATGTTTTTAAAATTTTAACAAATTTCTAAAAAATTATAAAAAATTTTAGAATATAATAGAAATTTCGAAAAGTTTTCTCAAGCTTTCAGAAGGTTCTAGAAATTTACAGAAATCTTCCAGAAGACCTTAAAAAACTTGAGCAAGTTTCTGGAAGATTCTAGAGAACTTTTGAAATGTTTTTAAAATTTTAACAAATTTTTAAAAAATTATAAAAATTTTAACAAATTTCTAAAAAATTATAAAAATTTTAACAAATTTCTAAAAAATTATAAAAATTTTTAGAATATAATAAAAATTTGGAAGTCTTCTGAAGTCCTCCGGAAGGCTTCACCGGGCCATACATTGCCATAACCTCTAATTAAATTTTTCGAAATTTTACAACTTTTTTCAACCTTGTAATTTTTGAAAAAAATTAAATGTCAAAATTTTATTTTTTTTTGAATAAAATATTTGTAAAACTTCCTTGTTAAAAAAATTTTTTTTTTGCAAAAAAAATAATTTTTTTGAAAATACAAAATAAGAGATCGTGTTTTGGCACATTGGGAACTTTCGTCATTGACTTCCTGATCTTTCAAATTTGGAATTTGCTCAAGCCCCCAGGGCCTGGTCCCGTGAAATGCATCAATACCCCGGCATTCTGGATTACTATTTGACGTCAAATCATTCAAACGAATAAAACTGGAACGCACAAGCCCTCAGGGCATCCAGGTAGAACAAAAGGGACTTGACATTTATACAACTACAGTAATTATGGTCGATAATGCTACGAACTATTGCAAAATTACGGTATTTAAAAAATACGAAAATTACGGTATTTAAAAAATACAAAAATTAAAGTATTTTTAAAAATGAAAATTTTTTTGAAATTTAAAAAATACAAAAATTACGGTATTTAAAAAATACAAAAATTAAAGTATTTTTAAAAATGAAAATTTTTTTGAAATTCAAAAAATACGAAAATTAAAGTACTTTTAGAAATTTAACTTTTAAAATTTAAAAAATATGAAAATTAAGGAATTTTTTAAAATTTAAAAATATTAAAAATTGAAAAATTGTGAAAATAAAAAAAGTTTTTAAATTTAAAAATGTTCAGAAAATTTCAAAAAATATAAAGTTTTGAAATTATTGAGAAATTTGAAAAAATTTTACAACTTTTTAAAATTAAAAAATTTCAAAATTTTTTATTAAATTTTGAAACTTTCAGAAAATTCCGAAATTTCCATTGAATTTTGAAGTTTTTTAAATTCTTTTCGATATTCTACCGTATTTCAGAATTGCAAAAAAATTCAGAATTTACAAAATTGTACTTTTTAAAAAAATAAGTTTTTTGCAGAATTACTCATATTTTTGAGCTGCAACTTTGTAGTCATTACAAAAGTCGAAATTTGTTTCCTTTGGATTTCCGGAATTTTTGGGATTAAAGGCCGGGTTGTTATGGATTTACGTCGACGGGAAACTGACTAAATTACTTCTGTGTCGAGGTCTATAAAAAGGCGAACATCAAAATCAAAGTCAAAGTGAATTTTTTAATTACAATTAAGTAAACTATCTTGCGCGAATGTTGCATGCAACCTGCGGATTTCAGTTTTACTTCTATTTTTTTTTTAAATATAAATACAAAAATCTCATTCGAGCTATCCTAATATTGCATGCAACCTGCAGATTTTACTTTAATGTTGACCGATCTGCGCGAATGTTGCGTGCAACCTGCGGATTTCAGTTTTACTTCTATTTTTTTTATAAATATAAATACAAAAATCTCATTCGAGCTGTCATGATATTGCATGCAACCTGCAGATTTTACTTTGAGATTGACCGATCTGCGCGAATGTTACATGCAACCTGCGGATTTCATTTTCAAATTTCTATTTTTTTATAAATATAAAAACCGATTTCCCCGGACGTTGTGCGCAACCTGCGGATTTTGATGTTAATTGGGTTTCCGGAACGTTGCGCGCAAAGTGCAGACTTTATTTTGATGTCGACCTCGACAAAGAAGTAATAATCGATTGACCAAGTTATGATTTTTTAAATTTTTTACAAAAATAAAAATAAGTAATTTTGACTTCCTTGTTGAAAATTTGGTTCCGGTTTGCCAAAAAAGAAGGTGGATAATTTTAAATCTGTTTCGTTAAAAATTCCGGAATCTAAAAACGAATCTCAATGTGGTCTTGATAAAATATTAAAATTTTTTAATTTTAAGATATTTCGAAAAAAGGTCAAAAATTATTTTCTAGATTCATTAATAAAGCAAAAATAATAAAATTTGCAGCTTGCGAGCAACGCTGGGGCAGATCGAGTGGAACATTATATACCTAAAATTTTAAAGTTGAAAAGTTCCGCAGTTTGCACGCAATATTGAAGTAGATAGTGTACCTAAAATTTTAAAGAATTTCGAAATTGAAAAGTTCCGCAGTTTGCACGCAATATTGAGACAGATAGTGTACCTAAAAATTTTAAAGTTGAAAAGTTCCGCAGCTTGCACGCAATATTGAGACAGATAGTGTACCTAAAAATTTTAAAGAATTTCGAAATTGAAAAGTTCCGCAGTTTGCACGCAATATTGGGACAGATAGTGTACCTAAAAATTTAAAGAATTTCAAAAAAGTTTTGCAACGTGCGAGCAACATTGGAGCAAGCTGTGTACCCGAAATTTTTGAAAATTTGGCACCTTGCAGACAATATTGGAGCAAGCTGCGAAGTATATTGTGTACCTAAAATTACACATTTCAAAATTGAAAAGTTCCGCAGCTTGCACGCAACGTTGGGGCAGGCTGAGTAGCAATTTCTACACTAAGTCATTTCGAAATCAATAAATTTTGCAATTTGCAAATAATATTCGAAAATATTCAGAAATATGTTGTGTACCTAAAATTGCAGATTTCGAAATTAAAAATTAAAATGCACAAACAACACCCGAACAAGTCTATGGCACATTAGGTATTCAAATTTTTATATTTTTAAATTTTTAAATTTAAAAAATTTTTTAAATTTACAATTTTTAAATTTTTAAATTTTTAAAAATTAAAAATTAAAAATTTGGAAATAAAAATAAAATTTTGCACTTTGCGAACAACATTCAAACAAGTCAAGTGGAACAGTTTTTATGCAAATTTATAATAATTTCGAAATTAAAATGCACAAGCAACATTGGAGCAAATCGAGTGGAAGAGTTTACATTTTAAAATTTCGAAATTATTAAAGTAAAATTTGCATTTTGCAGACAAAATGCTACACCTAAAATTGCAAAGATTATGAAATTAACTTTCGCACTTTGCGGGCAATAATGTGGCAGGTTGGTAAATAATTTGTACTTAAAATTTGGAAGTTAACTTTCGCACTTTGCGGGCAATAATGTGGCAGGTTGGTAAATAATTTGCACCTAAAATTTGGAAATTAACTTTCGCACTTTGCTTGCAAGGTTTTCGCAAGTCAATTATTTTTAATTTTTTAAATATTCTAAATTTCAAATTTTTTAGATTTTTTATATTTCAAGTTTTTATATTTTTGAAAACCAGAGATCTCCTAAAAATGAACTTTTTTAACACCCTAAATGACTTCATATTTTTAATCCAAAAAAAATTGATATCTGAAACCAATTCTCGAAGTTTCAAAACAACCGGAAACCAATTTTCTCCTTCGCAAAATTCAAAATATTCAGATTCATATTTTTCGATTTTTGAATTACTTTATTATTCAAAATTTAAAATTAAAAAAATTAAAAACAAAAAAGTGATTTTTTGCCGAAATAATTATTTCAAAAAATTAAATTCAAATCAACCAGTCCAATTGCCGGAATATTGCCCGCAACCTGCAAAGTGTAATTTTAGTTTAAGTTCAATTTTAAAGTCGATTTTAATTTTTAATTTTTAAAAAATTAAATTTTTACTTTTTTTTATATTTTTTAAAAATTAAATTTTTATTTTTTTTATATTCCTTAAAAATTGAATTTTAATTTTTTTATTTTTTAAAAATTAAATTTTTACTTTTTTTTATTTTTTTTTAAAATTAAATTTTTACTTTTTTTTAAATTTATTTTTTTTTAACTTTTTTTAAAAACTTAATTTTCAACTTTTTTAAAATTTAAAATTTTGATTTTTATTTTTTTTTATTTTTTATAACTTTTAGAATAAAATTTAAAATATAAATTAAAATTCAGAATTCGGTAATAGACCCATTCTGAAAAATTTTAGAAGCTGTTAGTGAAATCGAATTTGTGATGACGAAATTAGGAATTTCTTCGAAAAATAGTTCCTGGTTAACAAAGAAAATGATGAATATGAAATAATGATATCTATTTTCACAGTAATCATTTTAATCTATTTTTAGGGATTTTTATAAAAAATTAAAAATATTTTTAAGTTTGAAGAATTTTCGAAATTTAATTTTTTTACATTTATTAAAAAAGTTTTTTTTGAACATTTTCTGTGAAAAATTAATTTTAAAATCACTTAAAAAACACTTTTTTGAACATAATTGATGTTTTAGAAATAATTTTTTCGATTTTACAGTAAGATCTAAAGTTACCTATTTCCAAAAAAAATTAATTTTTTGAACATTTTCAACGAAAAATTAATTTTAAAATCACTTAAAAATTAATTTTTTGAACATAATTGATGTCTTAAAAATTATTTTTTCGATTTTACAGTAAAATTCGAAGTTACCTATGTTTAAAAAAATTTTACTTTTTACTTTATTAAACATTTTCTGTGAAAAATTAATTTTAAAATCACTTAAAAAACACTTTTTTGAACATAATCGATGTCTTTAAAATTATTTTTTCGATTTTACAGTAAAATTCGAAGTTACTTATTTTTTGATTATTTATTTTCATTTTTCTATGATTAATATTGCACTTGAATATTAATGAAATACTGTGATTATTCATTATAATTTTTAATAAATTTAAATTAATTTTTCTCAAAATAGTTTTTTTCGTACTTTATTAAATAATTTTTTGTATTTTACAATTTACATATTTTTAAAATCAATTTAAAATTTAATAATTTTTTCATTTTTTTTTAATTTTTAAATATTTTTTAATTTTTTTACTTTTCTTAATTTTTTAAATATTTTTTAATTTTTTAATTTTTTTAAAATTTTTTAAAATTTTTTAAATATTTTTTAATTTTTTACTTTTCTTAATTTTTTTGTTTTTTTTTAAATTTTTAAATATTTTTTTCTATTTTTAATTTTTTTATATTTTTAACATTTTTAGGAAATGTTTATTAAAAATTGCCTGTGGCATTGAGTTCATTTTTTTGCAAACAACTTAATCGACTAAATTTCCAGGTGGATTGGTTTTCAAATTTTTTTATTTTTGGTTTTTTAAATTTCGACTTCAAATTTCCAAATTTTGAAAAATATTTTTTTTAAGATTTAATTTTAATTTCTAAAATTTCACAGAAAATTCCAGAATCTTTTCGATTTTTAAATATTTTGAAAAATTTTAATTAAATTGTAAAAAAATTTTAAATATTTTTATTGATTTTTTAAATATTTTTAAAATTTTTTATTAATTTTTTTATTAATTTTTATTAATTTTTTAAATATTTTTATAAATTTTTTAAATATTTTTTAAATATTTTAAAAATTTTTTATTAATTTTTTAAATATTTTTATTAATTTTTTAAATATTTTTATTAATTTTTTAAATATTTTTATTGATTTTTTAAATATTTTTAAAAATTTTTATTAATTTTTTAAAAATTTTTATTAATTTTTTAAAATTTTTTATTAATTTTTTAAAATTTTTATTAATTTTTTAAATATTTTTATTAATTTTTTAAAAATTTTTATTAATTTTTTAAATATTTTTGATTTTTTCGAATTTTTATTGATTTTTTTTCACTTTTTAAAATATTTTTATTAAATTTTTATTGATTTTTTATACATTTTTATTAAATTTTCAAGTTTTTTAATATTTTTAAAACTGTTTCAGCCGACTTTCCTTTCTTCTGAATTGTAGGCCATCAGAAGTCCTCGTTTCTCGACAGGGATTCTGGTGACGTTCTTCAGGGGCTGAAAACGATGGAATCGGTAAATTTTTAATCCAATTTTAAATTCAAAAATTGGAACTTACGTTTTTAGGGAAAATGTACCAAATCCACAACCCGAAAGACACCCCTGTTAGATGTAAAAAAACAGATAAAAATAAATGGAAAATATAATATGAATCCCACATTTAAATAATTTAGAAAAATAGTTTTCTTTGAAAATCGAAAAATGAATCGAATAAATGCGCCCTCGATCCGTCATCTTTTTTCTCCAAACGAGGTCATCTGGTTCTGTGTTCTTTTCCGATTTTTTGTTTATTTCCATTTTCATTCATATCAACTTTCAATTTCATGATAGAAATAGCCATGTTAAAAACTCGAAAGCACGATATAGCCAAAGGCGATATTTCTAAGCATTCAAGAAACTGGACACCGGCCGAATGCGAGAAAAATAATTTTATTGAAAGTCGTCTTCTGAAGCAAAACATGACTCATTAGATAAATAATCAGAATCCTTATATAATTTCTATTAAAAAATTCTCTAGAAAGGGAGAATTAAATATAAATATAAAAATTCATATATGAAATGTTAAAAATTTTCTCTAAATACTTCACTAAAACAATCTATATCCCACTATATCACTCATTAGATAAATAATCAGAACCCATATATAATTCCTGTTAAAAAATCCTCTAGGACGAAATAATTAAATATAAATATAAAAATTGATATATGAAATGTTTAAAATTTCTTCTAAATAATCCTCTAAAACAATCTATATCCCACTTTATCACTCATTAGATAAATAATCAGAATTCTTATATAATTTCTGTTATAACATCTTCTAGGACGAAATAATTAAATATAAATATAAAAATTGATATATGAATTATTTCTTTTTTTGAACAATAACTTTTTTCAAGATTATTCCAATTTTTCAAGTTATTTCATTTTAAACCTATCTTTATCACAATCAGATTCTATATTTTGAATCTACATGTAAAAAACCTTTAAATTGATATATGGGTCATTTTTAAAAATTATTTTAACAGTGACTTTTTTCAAAATTACCGAATTTTCCAAATTATTTTCTTTCACAACAAAACCCAGCCAAGTCATCTTATTTTAAATTAATTCTCGACGAAATTGGACTTTATATTTTAAATCTGCATTCAAAAAAGTCGAAATTTCATATATGAATAATCCAAAAAAGTAGTTTTAAAGCAACTTTTGCAAGATTATCGAACGATGTGTCCCGAAACGAAAACCCTGGTTTGATGCACGCGATATTATTCATCGTTTTTAAAGTCAACATTTTCGCACAGAAGCTCTTGAGCTTGTCTGTTTTTAAAATTTCTATATGAACGTGTTTGTTCCATTGTCAAGTAGTGATAGTTGGAAGTTTTCGAAGCAGAACGAGATTTGAAAGCGAGCGGTGGAGATTCCGGAAGGCGGCGCGCGGCCGACAGCGAATCTCCGAATTTTTCGAAGCGCATTGATTTGTATTTTTCTTTTTGTGTTTTTGTCTAAATGACGAAAATTTGCCTAGATGAAAACGTTTGTTATTATGTATTAATGTTTAAAATATTTTTTTATTTTTAGGTGTATATTAAGCCAGTTTCCATAATCAAGTCCCCAAGTTCAAATTCAGAGCCTTCTGAAGGCTGCGGAGCGTCTAGCTCGACAACGTCGTCGACGTCAAGTTCGCCGGTGCACACCAGCCGTCTCAGGCGAGATTCCAGTGGATCTTCCGCGGCTTCGACGCCCCTCGCTCCAGCCCTGAAGCAGTCCACCTCGACGCCAAAAGACCTGCCGTCGTCATGCCATCGCAATCAGCGATCCATGTCCCTCGGCGGGTCTGTCCACGAACAACTGCTGGCGATGCAGCACCACTCTCAATCCCCTCCACAAACCATAGAAGTCAGTAGAGGAAATAACGGTAAGTCCCCATATATCAATTTTTACCATAGAAATCAGTAGAGGAAACAACGGTAAGTTTCCATATATCAATTTTTACCATAGAAGTCAGTAAAGGAAACAACAATAAGTTTCCATATATCAATTTTGACCATAGAAGTCAGTAGAAAAAACAACAGTAAGTCCCCATATATCAATTTTTACCATAGAAGTCAATAGAGGAAACAACAGTAAGTCTCCATATATTTATTTTTACTATATTTCCTTTAGGTCAAATTTTACTAAACATCCTACAAAATATATATACAAATCCTCCATAAATCTAACATTTCCGAAGTTTTATTTTTTTATAAAATTTCTTCCGAAGAAAATTTAATTTTTATATGAATTTTCTTACAAATATAGAAAAGTTAAAATCCTTCCAGAAAAATCTTGTAAAAATTTAAGTTTTTATGTAATTTTCTTCAAAATACATAAAACAAATTAAAATTTTTAAATACGAACCCTTGGGTTCTTTATGGATGAACTTCTAAACCTTCACTTTGTATATGTTTAAATCGACGAATAAACTCCGAAATTTTATGAAAAATGAACTCCAAAATTTCTATGAATAACTTCAAAAAAATCATGGATCTCTAAAAATAAATTTCTAATTTTCCACCTAAAAATAAATTTCTAATTTTCCACCTAAAAATAAATTTCGAATTTTTCCCTGAAAATAAATTTCTGATTTTTCCCCTAAGAATAAATTTCGAAATCTTGTCCCTACGAAGAAATCTCTGAACCCCTGCGTATGAATTCCAAAACCTCGCTCCTGCGAGGAAATTCCTGAACTTCCTGCGAATAAATTTCTAAATTTTTTCCTTATGAGGAAACCCCTAAACTTTTCTGAAAATGAACTTCATAACCTTTGCGAATGAATCCCAAAACTTTCCTTTTGAGATCAAACTGCAAAATTGCCCCTCTGCGAGTGAGTTTTCTCTTCACTGATTTCTCAATTATTCAAAGAAAAATTTTATTAATAAATTTTCGAACATCTTACATGACTTAAAATTCTTACGATCGGTAATTAATATATGACTTTCATTTTTCAGGAGATCATGTTGTTTTGTTGGTCGAAAACACGAGGTTTGTTGTGGATCCTCAAGTACTGACGAATAAGCCGGATACGATGCTGGGAAGAATGTTCCAAATGCGAAACAGGGCCTCTGTTGGAGAAGCGATTGATCTAGTCCGTCCAAATGACAGAGACGAGTACGAAGTTGCTGATGGAATGTCCGCAAATTGTTTCAGAGCAATTTTGGATTATTATCATTCAGGCTATATGCGTGTTCCATCATCAGTTAGTGTTGCTGAATTACGCGAAGCATGTGATTACTTACTTGTGCCGTTCTCAGCTCAAATCGTCAAATGTCAAGATCTTCGAGGATTGCTTCATGAAATTTCCAATGAAGGAGCCAGAAGTCAATTCAACGTATTTTTGGAGGAAATATTGCTTCCACAACTCGTCCTAAGTGCCGAAAACGGAGATCGTGAATGTCATATTGTAGTTCTTCAAGATGACGATGTCGTGGATTGGGATGAAGAATTTCCTCCTCAGATGGGTGAAGACACGTCGATGGTTGTGTACAGTACTGCTCTTTGTAAATTTTTCAAATACGCCGAAAACAGGGATGTTGCGAAACAAGTAAGTAAAAATTTAAATTTTTTAGGATATTTAACAATTTCATATAATTTTTTACTTTCAAGAGGACTATACATGGCAATTTTAAATTTGTCAGGTATATTCGGATAGTTTTAAAAATCGATTACGAAATAACTGTAGAACTAAAATTGGCTATTTCTAGCAAGTTCTAAAAATTCGTGTCAAGACTATTTTTAATTTTTTTATGACTGATTTTTAAAAGATTTGCGTAAAATCGAAATTTTAGGTCTTTTTCGTTTTTGAAAAGCTTTAAAAATTTGTATTGAGATTGTTTTATTAAAAAATTCATATATGACTTTTACAATATGTGATTGATTTTTAAAAAATTTGTGTAAAATCGAAATTTTAGTTTTTGAAAAGCTTTAAAAATTTGTGTTGAGACAATTTTGTAAAAGTTTTCATCATTTTTAATATGAGTATTTTAGGTTTTAAAAGAAAGGGAATTAAAGAAGATCCGACTAGGCATGGAAGGATATCCGACCCACAAGGAAAAAGTAAAAAGACGTCATAATAACAGAGCTGAAGTTATCTACAACTATGTTCAGCGTCCATTTGTTCATTGTTCATGGGAAAAAGAAGAAGCACGAAGTAGACATGTGGATTTTGCATGTCCTATTGTGAAATCTAAATCTAATCCGTCCTTGGCTAGTGCTGCAAGTGATCCGTTACCTCAACCAGCTCCTCTTCAAGTTAATGTGGATCCTCCGATTAACGCCCAAGGCAATAATGGTCCATCTAATCAAAATAATCAAGATAATGGAAATCTCAATGCTAACCATAGGGGACAACCTCTTAGATCTCCTCCTGTTCAATTGCCCCCAAATCCTTCAGATGATTGATTATTGGTTTTGGATTGTTTTTTTTAGTCGATTTACGCACAATGTGTGTGAGAAAATTATTGGAATTTACTCGTTTATTTTTTGGATTTGCTTTTTGAATTCCTGGATTTGAGAATTTGCAGGATTTTTGATGTATACTTGATGGTTGCTCCGATTTGATTACTGTAAAAAATATAAATGCTTTGAATATTTTTGGACTATTTTTAAGGTTCCTAATTGAATTTTTAGGTTTCTGTGAGTTTTGAAATGACGTTTTTGGAGGAATTCCCAAAAGGAATTTTTTGAGTTTGTTCTTGGAAAATTATGTTTTTTTTTTAAAATAGAAAAAAAATGGTTTTTTTAGGTCGTGGAATGAAGTTAGTAGAAAATTGGCAATTTGTATCCAATGGTTTTGTTAGTTGATGGAATTTTGCATGCATATTGCGGATTTTGATTTTTTTTTGTAGGTCTTGGTAATGGAATAGAAATGGAGAACTTTGGCACGCTGCGAGCAAACTGGTGGCGATCGTCTGTCGCTTTTTTGTTTAAAATTCGATAGAAATTTAATTAAAATTTAAAACAAATATCTAAAATTCCAAAAGTATCAAAAAATTCGTATCGAAATAATTTCGTAAAAAAACTAATTTTTTAAAAAAAGCTTAATTTTTTATAAAAATAAAACTTTAAAAAAAGTTTAATTTTTATAAAAATGAAATTTAAAAAAAAGTTTAATTTCTTTATAAAAATAAAATTTAAAAAAAAGTTAATTATTTTATGAAAATAAAATTTAAAAAAAAGTTTAATTTCTTTATAAAAATAAAATTTAAAAAAAAGTTAATTATTTTATGAAAATAAAATTTAAAAAAAAGTTAATTTTTTATGAAAATAAAATTTAAAAAAGTTTAATTTTTATAAAAATAAAATTTTAAAAAGTTTAATTTTTTATGAAATAAAATTCGTCAGAAATGCAGTTATTAATTCACGCAGGTTGCGGGCAGACTGGTGGCGTCTGTTCGTTTGTCAATGAAGACTCAGCGGGAGCTTGTTCCTGGTTTTTCGGCGCAGTTAGCATTTGTCCGTTCGTCTTTCCCGATTTTCCATTAAAATTTTTTGCTTCTTGTTTTCTTAGGTTTTTTTGAAACAATAACGGAGACATTTTTCTCGGTTTTTTTTAAAACTTCCTAAAGTTTGGTTTGATTCCACGTAGAGATGTGTCCCGAAGATCCGCGCGAAAGCTAATCCGATTTTAGATTTTTATATTTTTCGAAATTTTATAATTTTTTTTAAATTTTTATTTTTTTGGAAATTTTTTTATTTTTATATTTTTCGAAATTTTATAATTTTTTCAGAATTTTAAATTTCTTTTAAATTTTTATTTTTTATTTTTTTTATTGAAAATCAATTTTTATTTAAATATTTTTAAAAATGATAAATTCGCTTTTAAAATTTAAAATTATTTTAAAAATTAGGATTCCAGAATCCAGTAAAAAATTCCGAAGTTTTTTGAAACTTTATAGAAGTTTTCAGAAGACAGTACCAGACTCTTAGAAGTTTTCAGAAATCAATAGAAGATTCTGAAGTCTTTCCAAGATTTCTGGAGAATTCTGCAATTTTATCTAATTTTCTAGAAGCTGATGAAAAATTCTGAAATCTTTAAAAATCTTTCCGAAGCTTCTAGAATCTCTTTTAGCCTTCTGAATTTTTTTAGAAACTTTTATCCATCTCCAGAATCTTCTAAATCTTCTAGAATCTCCTGGAAGATTCTGTAAGTCTCCAGGATTCTGTGATAGTCTTTTAGAACCTCTTTTGGCTTTCTGAATCCTTCTAAAATTCCATTATGAACTTCTAGAATCTCTTTTAGCCTTCTAGATTCTTCTAGAAACTTTTTTCAATCTCCAGAATCTTCTAGAATCTCCTGGAAGATTCTGTAAATCTCCAGATTCTGTGACAGTCTTTTAGAACTTCTTTTGGCTTTCTGAATCCTTCTAAAATCCCATTATGAGCTTCTAGAATCTCTTTTAGCCTTCTAGATTCTTCTAGAAACTTTTATCCATCTTCAGAATCTTCTAGAATCTCCTGGAAGATTCTGTAAATCTCCAGGATTCTGTGATAGTCTTCTAGAACTTCTTTTGGCTTTCTGAATCCTTCTAAAATCCCATTATGAGCTTCTAGAATCTCTTTTAGCCTTCTGGATTCTTCTAGAAACTTTTTTCAATCTTCAGAATCTTCTAAATCTTCTGAATCCTTGAGTTTTAGAAGTTTCTGAAAATTCGTTACGATGTATTTTCTTTAAAAAATTTCACTTTTATAATATTTAATAAATTACGAAAGATTTTTAAATTTGATTTATTTTAGGAATTAGAATATATTTTAAAACATCTTAGATCCTGTGAGTAATGTTTGGTTTTTATCCTTCGAAAAGGAAGTTTGGCATTCTTTGACCGACTTCCGTTTCTAGAGTTTGGTCTGTTTCCGTGTTTTCTGTTTTTTTGAGCCGAAAGTGAGAGATCATGAGCTTTTGTTCAATAAAAATCGATTTCGTAATCGCCATCGAGATTTGAAAAATTCAAAAAATTTTTATAATTTTAATTTTTTTTAAATAGTTTTAAAAATTTTTAAATTTCGATAATTTTACTTTTCTTTTAAAATAATTTTAAAATTTCT
This sequence comes from Halicephalobus mephisto, assembly GCA_009193035.1. Lineage (NCBI taxonomy): Eukaryota > Metazoa > Nematoda > Chromadorea > Rhabditida > Panagrolaimidae > Halicephalobus > Halicephalobus mephisto. The sequence goes on along the minus strand of SWDT01000003.1, from coordinate 964,057 downwards.
ATAATTTTAATTTTTTTAAAAACTTTAATAATTTTAAAATTTCAATAATTTTAATTTTTTTTAAATAGTTTTAAAATTTTTTAAATTTCGATAATTTTACTTTTCTTTTAAAATAATTTTTAAATTTCTATAATTTCTATAATTTTAATTTTTTTAATAACTTTAATAATTTTAAAAATTTCTATAATTTTAATTTTTTTTAAATATTTTTAAAAATTTTAGTTTTTTTAAATAATTTTTACTTTTTTTAGCCTAATTTATTCCATTTAATTTAAATTTCGGAATAATTTTACGATTTCAGAAAAGTCCGAATTTTTTATTTTTTTTAGAATTAAAATTTTAATTTTTTTTAAAATTTAAATAAATCGGAATTTTAAGTTTTTTTAAATTAAAAAAACAACATTAATCAGGTAAAAGTAGTTCAACGATGACATGGGACTTTATTTATAAACATGTACATTCAAAATTGGTCTATGTTGTCTGTCCTAAAATCAGAAATTTTGTGAAAACTGGCAAATTCACGTGCATGATCACTGGTGTTTTGCGAGGGCGATTGAATACAAAATCGGACACGAAATCTGCCTTGTTTTCTTGCAAATTTCGTATTTTTGTTGACTAGAACTCCATAAAATTTTTTTGAACTTTTTAGAATCCAGTAGAAAGTTATAAAACTTCTTGAGAATTTAGTAGATTTTGAAATTTCAGGGAAGATTGTGAAATTTTGTAAAAAGTATTGGAGTCTTTCAGAATCCAGTGGAAATTCCTGAGGATTTTACAGAACATTCTGGAGGTTTTTAGAATCTCGTGGACATTTTAGAATCACTTCCGAATTCAATAGAAGTCTTCTAAGGTATTGTAGGAGATTCCGGGATTCTGTATAGTAATCTAGAAACCTTCAGAATCCTCATAGAAGGTCTTAGACTTCAGTGGGGGTATTCTGGAGAAGGTCTCATAAGCTGGGAGATTTCAGAATCTTCTGCAACTTTTTAGAAACTTTCAGGATCTAGTGGAAGATTCTGAAGTCTTTCCAAAGCTTCTGTAACTTTATATACTTTCCAGAAGGCAATGGAAATTTCTGGAATCTCTTGGGATTTTATAGAAACCTCCAGAATCTAACAAAACAGAACTAAAATCCGAATTTAAAACTCCGGAAAATCTGTGTCGAGGGAATTTCACAAAAAATATTTTTAATTTCTATATTCGATAAAATAAAACCTTCCAAAATTTACAAGTTTCAAAACTTTTCAGAATCCCTCAGAATCTTAGAAAATTTAAAACTTCAATTTTTACTTTTTTTTAAAAATCATGATTTAGTTTTTTTCTCGAATTTGTTTTAAAAGAAACTGTATTTTCGAATGTTTATTTTATTCAAAACATGTTTGGCCTTGTGAATAACATGTGCAAATTTGGCCTACCAGAAAACTAAGTAGACAATAGACTGTTTCAGAATAAATATAATTTCAAGTTTTTGAATTTTAGAAAATTTCGGGCAAAATTTTTTATTTTGATCTTTTTTGATCTTGGCCATATTTTGATTTCAATTCGGAAAAGCTTAGCTACTAGATTTCTGTTTGGTTAACTAGAAAAATAAAGATCATAATATTTTAAAAAAAAGTAAAAATCGGAATTTTTAAAAATACTTTAAATTTTCTAAGATTCTGAGGGATTCTGAAAAGTTTTGAAACTTGTAAATTGTGGAAGGTTTTATTTTATCGAATATAGAAATTAAAAGTATTTTTTGTGAAATTCCCTCGACACAGATTTTCCGGAGTTTTAAATTCGGATTTTAGTTCTGTTTTGTTAGATTCTGGAGGTTTCTATAAAATCTCAAGAGATTCCAGAAATTTCCATTGCCTTCTGGAAAGTATATAAAGTTACAGAAGCTTTGGAAAGACTTCAGAATCTTCCACTAGATCCTGAAAGTTTCTAAAAAGTTGTAAAAGATTCTGAAATCTCCCAGCTTATGAGATCTTCTCCAGAATACCCCCACTGAAGTCTAAGGCCTTCTATGAAGATTCTGAAGGTTTCTAGATTATTATACAGAATCCCGGATCTCCTACAGTACCTTAGAAGACTTCTACTGGATTCGGAAGTGATTCTAAAATGTCCACGAGATTCTAAAAACCTCCAGAATGTTCTATAAAATCCTCAGGAATTCCCACTGGATTCTGAAAAACTCCAATACTTTCTACAAAAATCTACAATCTTTCCTGAAATTTCAAAATCTACTAAATTCTCAACAATTTTCATAGGATCCTAATCTTTTGAAAATTATTTATCAATAAACTCTAGAGTCCTTTGACTACTGTAGGATTCTAATTATCGAATTTTTAAGTAATCGGTCTTTTTTGTTCCGTAGTAATTTATCATCGTGACGTCTTAGAAAGTTGAGAAATGTATCAAATAGAAGACAAAACACGTTTTTTCGGAAATCATGAGTTTAGTCGATTCCAGTCTCATAAAACAAAAACTGTTTTTGGAATTTTTGTTCAAATTCCACAAGATCCACTTTTCCTTCAAGGTAAATATTGTCCACATAAAAAATTACATGGTATATAATGTATAGATACATTAAAACAACTCTGATGTATCGGATACGTCGTACTTTATGTATTGATGTACAGTGGACTCGCGGCAAGTGGAAAAACGCGTTAAATAGGACTCGGAAATCCCATTTAATCTTCAATGTTCTCTAAGTTGAACATTCGATAACTGAAAAATCGCTATAAATGTAACGTTTTCCTGGTCCTTTCAAGTTCCACTCATTGCGAGTCCACTGTACTAAGTTGATATCGATGTATTGTTGTATCTAGTAGATTAATATACTAAAACAGCTCTGATTTACCAGATAAGTTGTATTTTATGTACTGATACATTAAGTGTAATATAGATGTATTGTACTATGTATATAGATATATTAAAACAGCTCTGATGTACCGATACATTGAGCGTAACATCGATGCGTTATATTCTATATATGGATACATAAAAACGACTTTGACTTATCCGATACATTGTATTTTATGTATCGATAGATCAAGTTGATATCGATATTGTTGTATCTAGTAGATTAATATACTAAAACAGCTCTGATTTACCAGATAAGTTGTATTTTATGTACCGATACATTAAGTGTAATATAGATGTATTGTACTATGTATATAGATATTATTAAAATAGCTTTGATGTACCGATACATTGAGCGTAACATCGATGCATTACATTCTATATATGGATACATAAAAACGACTTTGACTTATCGGATACATTGTATTTTATGTATTGATAAATTAATTATAGAACCCAATGGGAACTTCAGAAATCTTCCAGAATATTGTGGAAGTCTCCGAAGTTTCTGAAACTTCCTGAAATTTTCTAGAGATCTTTTGAAATTTAATGAAAAATTAAAACTACTAAATACGAAAATTCTCGAATTTTGTAAAAAAAATTTATTTTTAAATTTTATAAAATTGTAAATAGGATTCTGTAGAACTTCCTAGAGTCTTCTAGATTACAGTAGGAACTTCTAAAATCACCATAAATTTTAATTTTGAAAATTTTTCAAATATTTTCGAATTTTGTAAAAAAAATTATTTTTAAATTTTATAAAATTGTAAATAGGATTCTGTAGAACTTCCTAGAGTCTTCTAGACTACAGTAGGAACTTCTAAAATCACCATAAATTTTAATTTTGAAAATTTTTCAAATATTTTCGAATTTCGTGTCGAGACAATTTTGCAAAAATTTTCCAAACTTTTATCACAGTCTGACTGATCTCTGAACATGTGCTAAATCGATAAAATTTTATTGAATCACAAGTCATTGGTCGTGAGTACCAAATTTACCTTCCTCTCGTTATGTCCAAAAATAACTTTAGAGCGATGATGTCAATCGCGCAGTTCTTCTTATCTTCAGAGGATTTATCGCCATTGGTCAGTTTTGGTTTTTCGTGATCTCCGAGCGTACATAGACAGAGATCTATCGACTAAAATTGACCAGAACCCTGTGAAAATGTAAAAAATATTAATTTTTTCCGATACAAATTTTATAATTTTTTCAAAAATCATTTCTGAAATTAATTTTCTAAATTTTCATATAAAAAATATTAATTTTTTCCTAACAGAAATGTTGTAATTTTTAATTTTTATAAATAAATTTCATAATTTTTAGTTATAAAAAAATTTATTTTTAATTTTTATAAAAAAATTTATTTTTAATTAGTTATTGATTTCCACGGATTTTGACGTGATATATACTTTTCTCTATGCTGCGATCCGCGGGGTACTCATCCGCAATAAATTTATCTTACAGTAAGCCATGTTTCTAATATCGGTGAAAACCAAAGAACATTGGTCTTAATCACGAATTTTTCCGTATTGCACGTTGTTTTCTTTTTAGATTTTTTTCATTTTTTTATTCATTTTTGAAAAAAACAATTTTTATTAAAAATTTACATTTAAAAAATTATTTTTATTTTTGTATTTTTTGTTTGAAAAAAATGATTTTTAAGAATTTTCGCAATGAGAGGTTTTTGTTTTTTTTTAAAATAATATTAATTTTAATTTTCATTAAAAAAATGAAATTTATGATATTTAAGAATTTTCGTGGTGAAAGTTGATTTTGTTTTTTTTTTAAAATAATATTAATTTTAATTCTCTTTAAAAAAATCAAATTTTTATGGTCTTTAGGGACTTTCGTGACGAGAGTTGATTTTATTTTTCTTTAAAAAGTAATATTAATTTTAATTTTCATTAAAAAAATCAAATTTATGATATTTAAGAATTTTCGCGGTGAAAGTTGATTTTATTTTTTCCTTATGTTATCAAGAATTTTCGTGATGAAAGTTGATTTTGTTTTTTTAAAATAATATTAATTTTAATTCTCTTTAAAAAAAATTAAATTTTTATGGTCTTTAGGGACTTTCGCGACGAGAGTTGACTTCATTATCCTCTTAGGTTACCTCTTGTGCAAATTTCCACTTGGCCTAAGGGTGAATGGGCTTATCATAGTCCTTAGGGAACTTTTGCGACGAGAATTGCTTTGGTTTTTTTAAACTTTTTTAACGCGAGATTCCACTTGGAGCTGAGAACTAATGACATTATTATGGTTTTTATCTACTTTCGTGGCGAGATTCGAAATTTTTATTTTTAGGTTATTTTTTGAATAAAAATTTTTCATCCTTAAAAACGGTTAATTTCATCGAAATATGAACTTTCGTGACAAAACTGGACTACATTATTTTTTGTTTTTTGTTTTTAGATATTAATGAAGATATATAATAAAAGATAAATTTATCTTGACCTTCAGGGACTTTCGTAATGAAAGTTCGGTTTTTTTCTTGATTATCTTTTACGAATATCTTCATTGATAACTAAAAAGATAAATTTATCTTGATCTTCAGGGACTTTCGTGGCGAAAGTAGACTATATTTTCTTAGATTTTTTTGTTTTTAGGTATTAGGGAAGATATATAATAAAAGATAAGTTTATCTTGACCTTCAGGGACTTTCGTAATGAGAGTTCAGTTTCTTTTTTCTTGATTATCTTTTACGAATATCTTCATTGATAACTAAGAATAAAAACTTATCTTGATCTTCAGGGATTTTCGTGCTGAGATTCGAAATTTTTATTTTTGAATTATTTTCTAAATAAAAATTTTACATTCAAAAATGACTGATTTTATTGGGATATTTGTAAACTTTCGTGGCGAAAGTAGATTATACTTTTTTAAGATTTTTTAGGTACTAATGAAGATATATACGTAAAAGATAAACTTATCTTGATCTTCAGGAACTTTCATGGCGAGATTCGGAGTTTTTATTTTTGAATTATTTTCTAAATAAAAATTTTACATTCAAAAATAACTAATTTTATTGGGATATTTGTAAACTTTCGTGGCGAAAGTTGATTCCGTGTTCCTCGACACCGGCTTTCGTTCACGTGTACAACTACAGGGAGCAAATTTTGGTGTGTAAACATCAGTCCCGAGACTTCCAAATAAAATTCACTTTTCGCTTCTCTATTGAATTCAAAAAACTATAAAATTCATTTTTTTAAACTCCTTGTTTTTTATTCAAAACTGATCAAATTTTGATCAAAAAAAAATATTTTTAAAAATTTTAATTTTTTAAATATATTCTAATAAATCATTTTTAAATTTTAAAATTTTTTTAAATTCCAGATTTTAAGATTTTTTACTTTTAAAATTTTTAAAATTTTAAATTTTTTTAAATTTTTTATTTTTTTTTATTTTTTTTAAATTTTTTACTTTTTTTTAAATTTTTAAATTTTCTACTTTTTTTTATTTTTTTTACTTTTTTTGATACTTATGAATAACTGGGGCTTGTTTGTCCGGCTTTGGACAAACCGACCCTTAGGCTGATCGAGACAGACAAACCCGTCCGTATCAGTCTCCTTGCCACGTTTCTTCTTTTGTCTTGATTAGAGTCGACTGAATAAAGCTCCAGCAATCAGTTTATCCGGTTCATCGATTTGTTTTGTCACGAGTCGCTTCTGGGTTATCCGATCCAAAAATACGATAAAAAATTTTTAATTTTCTTATTCGATAAAATTTTAATTTTCTTATTCGATAAAAAATTTTAAATTTTCTTATTCGATAAAATTTTTAATTTTCTTATTCGATAAAAATTTTTTAAATTTATTACATTTGATAAAATTTTTTAAATTTATTTCATTTGATAAAAAAATTTTTATTTTTACTTTAAATTTAAAATTTTTTGTTTTTTTTAAATTTAAAATTTTTGTTTTTTTTTAAATTTAAAACTTTTATTTAATAAAAATCTTTTTTATTTTATTTGATAGAGATTTTTTAATTTTTTTTCATTTAATAAATAATTTTTTAAATTACAAAAAATTTGATTTTTTAAATTTTTTTTTATATAAACTTTTTGAAAAATTGATAGGGGGTTTGGCACCTCTATGTACCTTGATGTAGAAGCTTCTAGATTTATTTAAGGAAAATATGTTTTTAAAAATTAATTACGAAATTACAAAATCTTAAAAAAATTGAAATTTTCAATAATTTTTGAACTTTCGTGTCGGGATTATTTTGTAAAAAAATTAATTTTTATAATTTTATTTTTGATTACGAAATTTGAAAATCATAAAAAAATTAATGTTTTTAAATAGGTAACTTACTTTTTAATAATTTTTGAACTTTCGTGTCGGGACCATTTTGAAAAAAAAATTAATTTTTATAATTTAATAATTTTATTTTTGATTACGAAATTTTAAAATTACAAAGTACCCATTACGTAAATTAAAAATTTTAGGTTATTTGATTTTTAAAAAATTCCGAAATTTCGTGTCGGGACCTTAAAAAATTCCGAAATTTTGTGTCGGGACCGTTTTGTAAAAAAATTTATTTTTTTTTATTTTTTAAAAATTATTTTTTCAGATGCCGTCACCACCTGAATTTGCTCTTTCACAAGATGGTTATCCTCAATCAGTAGAATCCAGTTTACCGAAATTTAATGATTCACCGCCACAGAATCAGATTCCATCATCGTCGAATTCTGGACACAGCGGTGGAGCTCACAACCATCACCAATCCAACGGACATGAACTCGGATTAAAAAGAGTGAAATCAGTGGATATTTGTCGAGTTTGTGGAGATGGACCGGCCAGGATGCATTATGGAGTCCCTACTTGCTTCGGTTGCAAGGGATTTTTCAGAAGAACTCTCAAAAGAACCAAAGAATACACTTGTCGGTACAACGGTAACTGTGTTGTTGATCGATGTAAGTTCATTTTTTATTTTAAAAAAACATTATAACTGAAAAAAAATGATATTTTTTCAAATTCCCGGGGAAAGGGAGAAAGATTTGCAAAAAAGGTAAAAGTGGGAAATTTGGTAAAATATAGACCAAAGTTGACCTGTTTTCCCCTCACTTGTGCTCTTTTATCAAAATTCTTGCAAGTCAAAAACGGTAAATTTGGCAATTTCTAAAAAACCAACTCGCTCTCTCCCTACTTGCTGCTTTTTAAGAAAGTTCTAAAAAGACAAAACTGGTAAATGTGGCAATTTCTAAAAAACCAACTCGCTCTGTTCTGACTCGCGTTTTTCTAAAATCCTAAAAATCCATATAAAAACAATTGTGTACAAAGTTTTAATTTTTATAATTTTTAGATGAAAGAAATAGTTGCCGCTTCTGTAGATTCAAGAGATGTCTAGAAGTCGGAATGGATCCGAAAGCCGTCAGACCAGACAGAGATGCCGCTGGGAGATCCCATCCGATCCGACATCGTCGTTCAAGAAATTCCCTCGGGGAAATAAACTTCGAAGATGACGATGACACAACAGATGATTGGATAAGAAAGTTGCCGGTCGACATGCGGACGCTTCTGATGCAGATTATGAATCTCGAGCTCATGGTCAATCGTGGAGACACAATGGACGATCCTAAATCCATATATCCGCTGAATGTCGGTTCCTTGAAGCACATTCTGGAGGAACCCCACGTCCTCGATGGAAAACGTACTGAGGTCGGTTTTTTGAATTTTTAAAAAAGTAGTTTGTTTTCAGCAGGGTACTTGAGTGTTCTGATTCTTCAATATGTATTACCCTTTTAATATACAGCTCTTAACCCTAGAGAATAAACAGAGGGTTACACTCTATATACCCTGATTTAAAAAGTTCTAAATCCTTTTAGGAAGAATATAATTCTAAAACATTGATTTCGAAATAATGATCACGTAAAACCAGAATTTTAGGCTATTTTGGTTTCTAAAAAGTCCTGGGAATTCTTCTTAAGACTATTTCATAGGAAGTTGATATATGAATTCCTAATATATCATTAATCCTAAAACAATCTATGTAAAACCAGAATTTTAGGCTATTTTGGTTTCTGAATTCTTGAAAATTCCCCCTTCAGAGAGTTTTATAGAAATGTTCCTTATTTTCACAATAATCCTTTTTTCAGATCCGTCACGAGACGTTCAGACAGGTCCAATCGGATGAACTACAGGCTTGTGCTCATAGAAGACTGATTGCCGCTATCGATACTGTGGATCAGCTTTTTACACTTATGGATTTGCACAATATTAACGACAAAGTGGCCCTCGTGAAGGCTTGTTATGCTCCTTTGTCGGTTTTCAGTTTCACCGCTGCGACGGCAAAAGTTACGAAACAACACGACATTCTGTGTCTTTGCTGCTACGGATACGTCCCTAAAGACGTCAACGTAATTGGAGAATCATTGTAAGTCTCAATTTTGAAATTTTATTACATAAATCCGTTTAGCCATCTGGGGAACCGAGTTGTGGAGAGAGCCATATATGAACTAGTGGAGCCTCTGAGGTCTTTCAACTTCAAAGACCAAGAAATGGCCCTGATGAGTGCTATAGTGGTTTTAAATCCTCATATAAAGTCCCTCAGTGCTGAAGCAGCAGAACAAATCGCCGACATGAGAGACAGAATCCAGGAAACGTTATATAACGTCGTTCGCGAGAGTCATCCGAAAGAAGTTGCTTCGAGCAGATTTGGAAATTTACTGTTATTTCTTCCGACAATAATGATATTAGGAAATTTAATAACAGAAAATTTGCAATTTGCTCAGAGTTTCGGACATCAGAAAGTAGACTCACTTCTGGCGGAATTACTGGACGATACGGAGCCCTTGAACGACATAAACGGGATGAACGTGGAGGAAGTGCTCTCGATGGCGGACCATACTGACCAATACATCCGTCATAGCCAATCCAGTTCATCCATAAGTTCGATGAATTCCCATTGCTCAGGAAGTTCCTTCGAACACGGTTACGGTTCTGCCGCAAGTAATTGTTGTAATTTACCCTCAGGATCCGTTACAGTAAGCGATTCAGATCCGGATTACAACGTAACTCTTACTCAAGACCGTTATGCAGATATTCGTCAAAATCTCCCTGGTGGAAGTCAATCAATGGATGTTGATTCTTGTTGTGGAAACAGTATTCTTTCAAATGAACGAGCTTCACCAGATTATTTTCAACAAAAACCTCGATTTTTTATTGAATCTGGAATTCAACAACCTATATCCCAGAACACAACTACAGTAGTTAATGGTACTCAACATATATTTACTGTTGAAACAAATCGAGATCCAATGTATGCTACACATTCAAGTAAATCCGCTCAATGTCTTCTTAATCGTTTTCAACAAGTTATTCCTAATGGTTATTCAAATCAACAATATCAAAATCATCAATATTCAAATGAATTAAATTCTCAACCTCAACAATTAATTTACGAAGATCAACAATCATCATTATCAAAATCTCAAAGTTATCCATGTTATGGATACTTTATCGAAGACAATGAAAGCGGTCCACCAACTTTACAATCTCAACAAGCTTTTTTGGATCAAGTTAAATCTGGAATTCCAAAATACAATTAATCCTTTTTTGCGGGAGAGATGGAATCTCAATATGGCTCTATATCCAGGCCTACAACTTACCGTTAGACTTTCATTGTTGAATAGGGTCCAAAAAGCATAAATCTGGATTAAATATGGCTGGCCAGATTTCTTCAGTTAAGTAAATTTAAAAAAGATCTTATTTTTTAATTTTGCTCAAATAAAAAATAAAAAAATAAATTAATGCAAAAAGTGCACTTACTTAAAAATCATTACAAGATAAAGCAAATAGTTTTAATTGGCAGATTTATTTGGAACGGCTTTTTTGAGGTCTTCGGCTAATTCTTCTCTGCTCTTCAATTCAGCAGAAGTTTCCAAAGTACGTAATTCGTTCAGAATCTGTCGGGATTTACCGAAATAAACATCATTCAACATTGATCTCATCTTGTTCTCGAGATCTTCAATCTGCTTTCCAATGTTCATTAAGTGAGTGTTCGATTCAGAAATCGGAGCATCGGTCTCGTTCTATAAAAAAACAATTCAAGTTCGAAATAAATACTTCTTACAAAATTTCCTTAACAAAAATTGCCAATATTTTTTAGAAACCAAAGTAGTCTAAAATTCCAGTTTTGTAAAGGAATTACTTCATAATCTCATGTAATTTCGTAACTAATCATGAATTTTTTTACAAAATTTTCTCAACAAAAATTGTCAGAACTTTCTAGAAACCAAAGTAGCCTAAAATTCCAGTTTTCCATGATCAATATTTCGTTTTCTTATGATTTCATGCTCAATATTTTAAAACTATATTCTACCTAAATAAATTTGCAAACTTCCAAATTACGGTTAAACAAGATACAAAATCTTATTCATTTTTGGCAATAAATAATCAAACTCTCGCGCGGTCATTGACTGACAATTCAGTAAGTGAAACGGCAAATCTGGCCGACGAATCAATTTTTGCCGACAAACATCAAAGTAATTTCTGTAACCTATATACAATTCAAAATTAACATATAATCATATATGAAAAGTTTAAAATATGAATAAACACCCACAAAAGACTGAAAAAAAATAATTTAAAAAACAAACCTGTCTTGTAAGAGATCCACAAAGTTCGACCGCTCCTGTGGCGTCGTCCGTTTCCAACCAGAGCATAATCGTACTTGTCAGTTTATAATGAGCAGATCTGTTGGTTTTTTCACGAATTTCCACCACATGCATAGCTTCCCAACATCCATTCTGGAAATCGCCTTCTTTAACATCTTTTTTGATACAAACAACGCCTGCAAATCCAGAATCCAGATCCCACATATAAACACTGCTAATTCCGCCATCGTAATATAGATCTCTGTAAGCTTCAAAAGCGGAATTTAATTCAACTTCTAGATTTCTTATTTTTTCAGAAGGAGTAACGCCGTCATCGAGGGGAGGATCGTAAGTATTCGACCACGGAGATCTGTAAGAATCTCCGTCTCTGTTGTAGTCGCACAGTATATATTCTCGTCCTGTTTGCTTGTCTTTTCTAACCTTCAGGGGTTGATCAACGATACTTAGCAAATCCTGCATCAAATCCGGACATAATTCACATAGATCGTTCAAATTCGACGAGCAATTTTTCGGCGGCATACGTCGCATCAAATCGAGGGAGGAATCCAGACGTGCTTCTGACATTTTTACCTAAAAAATCAATAATTAAAATTTTTCATATATAAATTCGCGATGATTCATACTAAAATTTACAAATATCATCAAATTCAAAATTAATTATATAAATTAATCCAATTTTGAACGTTTTTAGGACAAGTAAAAAAAACTAAAAACTTGTCTAAATTCGAGAGAAATCTTGGATATCCACAAGCGGCCTTTTCACACTTAAAAGCTCTTCGGAAAGCCCGTCTGTCCTTCTCGTCCGGCCATCGTTGCAAACATCTATGGAATCAATAACACAACAACCACGAACAAAGACTCGCAAAAATGCACTTCGTGGCGAGAAACCATTTTTGATATATCGAAACTGACAATTTTGTATTTACAAAACTCGAAAAAACATACTTTAAGTTAAAACTAATTCGATTTTCATATACAAAAACTTGAAAATTCCATATTTACAAAAACTTAAAAAATACATTTTAGGTTAAAACTAATTCGATTTTCATATATAAAAACTTAAAAATTTCAAATTTAATATTTCACGACAAAAATTTAATTTCTTTAAACTTTAAAAATTACAAAAAAATCCTAAAACATGGCAGTAGGAAAAAATATAAGAGAAAAAAAACATTAAACCAATTATAATATCCGAAAATCTTGCATAGTGTTGTTCTCACCATGGCCTAGATGCTTAAGCCAATCCCAAAACCCGATTTCCACGTATAATTAGTAATTTATCTCATACCTTATATTTCTTCCTCTTATATTTTTCATCTTGTATTTTTCCATCTTATATTTTTCCATTTTATATTTCTTCCTCTTATATTTTTCCATCTTATATTTTCTCCATTCACGTAAAATATACTCCACGGCAAAAAACCAACTTCAATATAAAAAACTACCATATTAATTCCAAATTTATAAAAACTCACAAAAACCTTTAATTTCCTTATAAAAATCACAAAAACATTTAAAACTAAAAATCCTAATTCAATCCTCTTCAGTTACAGCGTCCAATTATTCCCATTCCGTAGTTCCTGGCGGTTTTCCACTTAGATCCAGTAAAACTCTAGAAATATTCTTCACATGCATTCTGATTCTTTCGTCCATCGCCAAGATATGCTGAAATTAATATTTCCAGTACTGTCCGTAATTTTAAAATCATAATTGATTTCGTAATAAAGAAGTAACAAATTACTGTACATCTTTGAAATCCCCACAGTATACTTTACAATTTACAATATTTACGAAAATCCCGCTTCTGAAATTCAACGAAAATTGTGAAATTTTATGCTTCAAAAAATTTTGTTTTTTCCAACTTTCCAAGCATACAGTAATTCTTACCAATTTAGAAGACTTTCAAGGAGTCTATAGTTTAATTTATTGAAAATTACTGTATGCTTGAAGAGTTAGAAAATATAAAAATTTTCCGAAAATTGTATTTTCTAATTTTTGAAGCGTATAGTACACAGTAATCTGATAGGTTACTGTAGATCTCATTAAAACATTCAAAATTATTAAAAACTACAATATACAGTAATCTGATAGGTTACTGTAGGTCTCATTTAAAAATTCAAATTTACTAGAAACTACGGTATACAGCAATCTGATAGGTTACTGTAGGTCTCATTTAAAAATTCAAAATTATTAAAAACTACGATATACAGTAATCTGATAGGTTACTGTAGATTTCATTGAAAAAAATCCCAAAACTATACAATATTTTTCTATTACTGTATAGTAAACTAAATTACAATAAAATTTTTGAATTATACTGTATAAATTAAAACTTACTTCTTCAGGAATATCTCTTCCAGGAAGAGCTGCTTTACCAGTCATAAAATCTCTTGTTATAAACGGTCTCAAAACAATACTTCGTTTTTTACTTTTTTCTCCTTCATCAACATCAAAATCCACAGGTATAGAAATAACTGGCATTTGTTGAATTTTATCTATAATTTTGCTCAAATATCTGCTTCGTTCATCATGGACATCCAATCCAGCAAGCAAATTACAAACAATATGATCTGCTTGTTGTAATTCATGTACCGTATTTTCATTTAAATACGTTATTGTAACATTTTTAATTTCTTTTTCCACAATATTACCAAAAATATAGACAACTCTATTAATATTAAATACTCTATTTGGAATAATTTTCGCTATTTTATGAAGAATAACCCACGGAATCGGTCGTTCATTCGTCGACAATGCTGCTACATAACTATACGTTCTACAGTCTCCCTGAACACCTACCGATTTAATAGGCAATAATGTTGCTTTAATTCCAGGACCAAATTCATTTGTAATTTTTTGAATTTCATTTTTCGTTTTTTCATAATTTTCATCTATAAACGGTTTATCAGCACACAAAATCCTTATTGCCAATCCAGGACCTGGAAATGGATGTCTTTCAACAATTTCTCTCTTCAATCCTAGATTTCTTCCAAGTTCTCTAACTTCATCTTTATGAAAATCCTTCAACGGTTCCACAACTTTCCCCAAATCTCGTAATTTCCTAACTAATGCCGTATCATTATGATGAGTTTTAATCGTATCAGCAAATCCACTAGCCAAACAACTAGCAGATTCAATTAAATCCGGTCTCAAAGTACCTTGAGCGAGGAACATATCCGTATCCAATTTCAATTCCTCCATAATCCTGTCTTTACATTTGATAAAAGTATCTCCAATAATCCTTCTTTTATCTTCCGGAGACACCGTTTTCGACAACGGTGGCGTTTCTTTACCATTTTTGTCCACAAATGTTCCATTCATAAAATCATCAACACAATTAAATCTATGAATTCTCACACCCAATTCCTTCAAAGCCACCATAACTCCATCCGATTCATTCAATCTCATAAATCCATTATCAATATGAATAGCCACAATTCTATCCGATCCCAATGCTTTCGTCATTAAAGCACAACACACAGCTGAATCAACTCCTCCAGAAACCATAACAAGCACATTTTTGTTTCCCACAACTTTTTTAATTTCTTCAATACACATTTCTTGTCGATTATCCATCGTGTATGTCGCTTCAAGTTTCGCTATTCTTCTCAAAAAATTCCCAAACATCTGAGCTCCTTCTTCTGTCAAATCAACTTCTGGATGAAATTGCACTCCAAAAATTTTCTTTTCTGAATTTCCTATTCCAGCAACCAATGTTCCAGAACTAGCGATAATTTTAAATCCTGGAGCTACCGTTTCTTCAATAACACTATCACCATGAGTTAAAAGGACCTTCTGATCAGAATCCAGACCATGAAAAAGTTCACAATTATTATCAACATGAATCGTGATTTGTCCATCTTCTCTCAGGGGTTCTCGTCCAACAGATCCACCAAATTCTTTATTGATAATCTAAAAATCATAATTTGACAAAAATTGTCTCAAGAGGAATTAGAAATCAAAGTAATCTACGCGATAATTATAGTTTTGCGTGAGGATTTCGTAATCAATCATACTAGTATAAAAATAAGAAACATTTCTATAAAACTATCTGAAGGGGAATTTTCAAGAATTCAGAAACCAAAATAGCCTAAATTTCTGGTTTTACATAGATTGTTTCGGGATTAATGATATATTAGGAATTCATATATCAACTTCCTATGAAATAGTCTTAAGAAGAATTCCCAGGACTTTTTAGAAACCAAAATAGCCTAAAATTCTGGTTTTACCCGATCATTATTTCGAAATCAATGTTTTAGAATTATATTTCAAATAAATCTACAAAATCCTAGATTATAGTTCCATAATATACAAAACCAACTTTCTGGAATTAATAAATATATATAAAAGTATTAATAAATATCCAAGAAACCCTAACTGCTATCAAAAGTGAATTTTTTATAATTATGAAAATTAAAAAAAACCGACTTACTTGGAAACCGTAACAAATACCGAGAATTGGTAATCCAAGTTGGAAAATCTTAGGATCATACTTTGGAGCAGTAGGACTGTAGACAGAATTCGGACCTCCACTGACAACAATCGCATTGTATCCTTTTTCTTTCAATTCTTCAGCTGTCGTATTCAATGGCAAAATATCACAGTAAACAGAAGCTTCACGAATTCTTCTATCAATAACCTGAAATACCGAAATTATTAAAAATATCTAAAATACTAAAATTCCAAAATTATTAAAAAATTCCCAAAATTTTA
Organism: Halicephalobus mephisto; assembly: GCA_009193035.1. NCBI lineage: Eukaryota > Metazoa > Nematoda > Chromadorea > Rhabditida > Panagrolaimidae > Halicephalobus > Halicephalobus mephisto. The sequence continues at coordinate 947,883 of SWDT01000003.1, read as the reverse complement.
AAATTACTTTAAAAATTAATCCAAAATTTCAAAATTATTAAAAAAATAACTTAAATTTTAAAATTAATCCAAAATTATTTAAAAAAATAACTTAAATTTTAAAATTACTTTAAAAATTTACAAAATAATAACTTCAATTTTTAAAATTATTTTAAAAATTAAACCAACTTTTCCAAATTGAGCACCAAAATCCAAAATTGCAACTTTTTCTGTGGCAATTTTTTTGTCCATTTTTACAGCACCGTTTTTGAATTTTCCACCGAGCTCTCAAGGCACCTAAAACAAAAATAAATTTTTTTCAGAAAATTCAAAACATTCGAAGGCGGATCTCGGCAAGATTCGATATCTGAAAAAGAATTTTAAAACAACTTGGGAAATAATCTATTTGCTCGTCTAGGTGAAAATTCGAAACAAAAAGGTCAAAACAAAATTTGTTGTTGGAAAGGTTACTTGAAATTGGGATTTCCAAGAAAAAGCAGACATTAAGCGCGTCTAAGCATTCAAGCTAGTGTAATAATAATTAATAATCATAAATGTAACACGTAAATAGTTATAAAGGAACTTCATATATGGAAACTAAGAACAAAAAAATTGGTTTTTGGAAGTTACCTAAAATCCGAGTTTTTCTTTAAAAATAGCCCGTAAAACACGCCTAGACATTCAATCTAGCGTAGCAATTATGAATAACCAAATACAAGACACATAAATAAAGCTATAAAGAAATTTGATAACGGAAAAAAAGACATCAGTTCTTGAAAGTTACCTAAAATTCGAATTTTCTTTAAAAATCAATCGTAAAACTTATTTAAACATTAAAATTAGTATAATAATGAACAGATAAACGTATATATCACAAGTAAACAAAGTTATAAAGGAATTTAATATATGAAAAGTAAAAATAAAAACGAAAATTTTTTATGAAAGTTACCTAAAATTCGAATTTTCCTTAAAAATCAATCGTAAAACTTATTTAAACACTAAAATTAGTATAATAATGAATAGATAAACGTATATATAGCACGTAAACAAAGATATGATGGCATTTGATATATGGGAAATTAAAATAAAAGTTACCTACAAATTAACAAAGAAAAATATAAAATCCCAGAAATTATATAGAAATTAAAAACTTTATAAACTGATAATATTTAACAACGGCAATAGTATAGTGATGAATTCGAGATTGGAAGTCGACAGGATAAAGGATAAAATTCGACGTAAACTTTCAATAGTTCTTAGGTTGGAAAAAGCCAGGTTTTACGCTCCTTTCGCCAAGAAAATCGGTCAGCTGTGCCAGTCTTTCCGTTTATTTTTGTTTTTTTTTTGAATTCAATAATGTATTTTTCCAAAGTCCGATTACCGTTTCTATAATCATGGATGAAAGACAAAAATTCTTGGCCCAAGTGGCGAAGGAACGGGAGGACCGGATGCGACAGAATGCCGTCAGCAACGTCGTCGAGAAGATCCAAAATATTGCCCGAGGTTATCTCGCTCGAAAAAGACTCATCCAGAAGTTTGAGTGAGTTTTGTTTAAAATATATGTAAATTTTACCGAAAATAAATATATGAATTTTAATTTTCGATTTTTTCAGAAGCGAATTCGACGAAAAATTTGGGTTGAGTTACGTCGAGGGAAAGCAGGTCGTCGCGACCAATGGTGACCTCCTGAAGTTCGGAATGCTGCTTATCCGGCTGGAATCCCGGGTTGAAAGCACTATTGTAAGATTTATTTCGTGTAAGATAAATCAACAATTAATATGGAATCCTATTTCAGAGATTTGGAGAACTTTGTCGAAAAATCGCTCAATCCATGTTTTCCAACGACCCAAAAATCACTTTTGCCGCTTTGTTCCTGGATTCTGAAGACCGAAAAAGAGCTTTATCTTTCATGAAATTGCTCTTCATCAAGGCCCCGCAGATCCTGGCGACGATCGACGTGAGTTTTTTAAAATTTATTTTTGAACAAATTTCATATGAAAAATTTACTTTTGAACAACTTTCATATAAAAAAATTTATTTTTGAACAACTTTCATATAAAAAATTTACTTTTGAACAACTTTCATATAAAAAAATTTATTATTGAACAATTTTCATATAAAAAAATTTATTTTTGAACAAATTTCATATAAAAAAATTTATTTTTGAACAATTTTCATATAAAAAAATTGTTTTTGAACCAATTTTTACATAAAAAAGTTGTTTTGAAATGATTTTTATATAAAAAATGCTTTTAAAAATATCTTTATATGTGAAAAGTTAATTTTAAGTGAGTTTTTATGTGAAATTTTTACTGTTTTTAGCTGGACAAAGTGACCATCCACAAAGCAACCACGGCAATTGTTTCTTTTTTGGTTTTACTGACTTCGCCGAATTTGTGGAGTCTGACGAAAGCGGATCAGAAGACCCTACCGACCATGACTGACGCCTGTCGAGAGTACTCAGCTGGTCTTCTGGAGCCTCAGCAGGTTTCGAATCTTTCGTCTTTTTTGAATATCTGCTTGAGGAGAACGAAGCCGAGTCAGAATGCTGATTTTGTAAATAACATTGTTACGGTTATCTATCGGTGAGGCTTAAGTGTTAATTTTTAGGATTCCAAGAAGTTCTAGGGTTTCCTAGAATCCAGTAGACTTCTGGGATCACCTAAAATCAATCTTTTAGTAGTTTCTACAAGATTCTGGAGGCTCACGTTAGAAAAATTTGTTTAAAACAGTTTTTTCAAATTCCCGGGGAAAGGGAGAAAAATTTGGAAAAAAGGTAAAAGTGGGAAATCTGGTAAAATATGGACCAAAGTTGACCTGTTTTCTCCTCATTTGTGTTCTTTTATCAAAATTCTTGCAAGTCAAAAACGGTAAATTTGGCAATTTCTAAAAAACCAACTCGCTGCTTTTTAAGAAAGTTCTAAAAAGACAAAACTGGTAAATGTGGCAATTTCTAAAAAACCAACTCGCTCTGTTCTGACTCGCGTTTTTCTAAAATCCTAAAAATTCATATAAAAACAATTGTGTACAAAGTTTTAATTTTTATAAAAATACATAATAATTCTGAACTTTTAGGGTAATTAAAAATTGTACTTCTAATGATGAAAAACTGTCTGAATTGCTGGCGAAGAATCTTTACTCATGTCCCGGTTTGATGTTGTTGATGAATAATACTGTAAGTATTTTCAGTTTTTGCAGTGATGTGAATTTAATTTCAGTCTCTGAGTTTGATAAAAGAAGCAAAAACGTTCGAAAAAAATATTTCTCTACTTTCGTCGAAACCGAACTTCCTCGAACAGTTCACGGTCCTTCAGACGCTGAATTTTTTGGCAAATCTGGTCTCGATAAGTTCGCTCGAACAGGACCTGTTGGTGGAGAACTTGCTGGAATGGGCTCATGTGGTTAATAATTTTTTCTCGAGGATTCAATCGATATCGAATTCGAAACAGAAGTCCTTCGCTCATCTGATTTTAGGATTCATCCCGGAAAGACTGGATTCCAACGATGATGGATCAAGTTTGGCTGTTCAAGAACAATTGAAAAATTTCTGGAGTGAAAAAATGGTATCTTGTCTTTTCAGAAAAGTCCTAGGAAATGTGGATGAATCAAAAAAACCGATTCCTCAAACAGAAAAATTAACAAATGACTTGATTAATCGATTAATGAAAAAATTATCTGTGAAAGAACAACCAGATTACACAACGCATCTAGGTCCGGTGTCCCTGACGGCAGTTGTATGTCAATTGTATCAAAACGCGATTCTGACGTTCCAGAAACTCCACGACGACATAATCATCGGACTTTCACATAATTCAATATTAAAACAATTATGGAATTTTATTTGTACAAATTCCCCAAAAGGTCCAACTCACTATTTGCTAAGTCTGTTCTCAGCAGATCCTTCCGGAAGTCTCCCTCACTTTGCTCCTTTTTCGCTTTTTGCTCATATTGCTTATACCCAAATTTCGTAAGGTTTTGGATTTAAGAACTTTTAAAATTAATTATTGCAGATCCCTGGACGAATCAGAGATGTATGAAGAAGGAATTCCATTCAGCGTCCGTCAACTGTGTGATATCGCCCAATTCACCAATTCGTTTTGCTTCAAAGGCATCTGGGATAATGTGATCGGTGAGTGGTTTTTGAGGAGAGATAAATGTACATTCATATATGAATATCTATTTATATCTATTTATACGTACTTGTGTGTATTTATATGTTTACATGCGTTTATATATACTCGTACGTATTTATATCTATTCATATATCTGTCTATATGCATTTATGCATTTATGTATTTATGTACATATATATTTATATATTCATATATGTACATGTGGACTTGTATATGTGTGGATATGTAGTATGGCTTGTAATTTTAGAAACAACGACTTTAAACATATCATAGTTCAACTTGTAGGATCTACTGTAAGGGTTTTAGGGATATATACTTTAATTTTTGCATTATGAAACAAATTACAACCAATAGTTTTGAAATTACGGACTGTATTATACATATTTAGGTAGTCATATATATCTATATATCATGTATATATATCGTGTATATATTATGTGTATATCTGTATATCTGTATATCATGTATATATACTGTATGTACATACATATTTCATATGCATATACTGTATGTGCATATATGTGTATATACACTGTATGTATATATGTGTGTATATATACTGTATATATTGTATGTATATATACTGTATGTGCATATATGTGTATATATACTTTATATATACTGTATATATTGTATGTATATATCATGTGTGCCCATATATATGAATGTGTATAAGTTTTATATGCATTTATGCGTAGATTTACCTTCATGTGTACTATTGCTTATATGTAATGATTTTAGATTTTAACCAAGAAAAAGCAGAAAGTATTTTCTTGAGTCTTCATAAACTCTGCATGTTGCTTCATAATCGTGATGCTAGAAGAAGTTTCGTCAATGATAAGGATTTTTGGCTGGCTAGTGTTTCTAAATATTCTGGAATAATTATGGAATTTGAAAAACGTACATCACGAGGACAGATTTTGATGTCGAAAATGCCGCATTTGGTTCCGTTGAAAGAAAGAATGATGTTATTTAGGAGATTGGTGACATTGGATAAAAAAGAAATAGAAAAAAAATCAGGAATTACAACTTTGGTTACAATAGGAAGAAAAACTTTGGTTGAAGATGGTTTTCGTCAATTATCTCAAATGTCAACGAATGAACTTAAAACTGGATTTAGAATTAAATTTGTGAATCAACAAGGACTAGATGAAGCAGGGATCGATCAAGATGGAGTTTTTAAAGAATTTTTAGAATTGACAATGAAAGGAATATTTAATCCGGATTTGAATCTTTTCAAAGTAACGACAAATGGCCAATTTTATCCTTCTAATACTTCTAATATTCATGAAAATCATCTGGAATATTTTCATCATATTGGAAGAATGTTAGGAAAAGCGGTTTATGATGGATTTGTTGTGGATATTCAACTTGCTCCAGTTATTTTAGCCACAATTTTGAAAAAACGTCTATGTGCTTTTGATGAACTTGCGACAGTAGATCCGGATTTGTACAAAAATCTCACATATGTTAGAAAATACAACAATAGTCAGGACGTGGCTGATCTTGAATTAACGTTTTCTGTTGACGAAGAATTTCTTGGGGATGTTCATACTGTAGATCTTCCTGGAGGTGGAAGATACACGAAAGTTACTAATGAAAACAAAATGAAATATGTACATCAAATGGCGATTTATAGAGTTTTGACAAGAACGAAAATGCAAACAGAAGCGTTTGTGACTGGATTCAGAGCGGTGGTTAATCCCGATTGGTTGACGTTGTTTTCTACGTATGAACTTCAAAGTTTGATATCCGGGATTAAAAACGACATAGATGTGGCTGATTTGAAGAAGAATGTTCAATATTATGGTGGATTTCACAGTAATCATAGAGTTATAAAATGGCTATGGGAAATAGTTGAACATGATTTTAATTCGGAAGAAAGATCGTTATTTTTGAAATTTGTAACAAGTTGTTCAAGAGCTCCTCTTTTGGGATTTTCGTATTTAGAACCGCCATTTTCGATTAGATGTATTGAAGTGTCGGATGATCAAGACCAAGGTGACACGTTGGGATCGGTTGTGAGAGGATTTTTGGCGATTAAAAAGAATAAAAGTACTGCAAGACTTCCGACTTCTTCGACATGTTTTAATCTTTTGAAGTTGCCGAATTACAGTAAGAAGTCATTACTTTTGGAGAAATTGAGATATGCAATCAGAGCACAAGCTGGATTTGAACTTAGTTGAAAATATTTTTGTTTCTAGTCATTTTTTGTAAGTTTTTAATTTTGTATAATCTTGATTGAAATGAAGTAATGTGCTTATGGAAGAAATTAGGATTGTGAGGGGACAGGAAAGCGGAAAAAATGGATTTTTAGGAGATGGGGTGATTTGGGGACACTATGAAGGTAAACTAAATATGTGAGAATCTTGGTATTTTGATTTTACATGGTTGGATTAGAAGTAATTAAACATGTTTAAATTCTTACAGTATATAGTTGGATTGGAATTAGAGATGTTGATACTAGAGAAGTACGTGCGTATATTGAAAATATTTAGAGTTGTTTGTGTTTTTACAGTACATAGGTGAAGATTAGTTAGAGATGTTAATAGTGGAGAAATATGTATATATATTGAAAATTCTTAGAATTGTTTATATTCTTACAGTACATAATTGGATTGGAATTAGAGATGTTGATACTGGACAAGTACGTGCGTATATTGAAAATATTTAGAATTGTTTATATTCTTACAGTACATAATTAGATGAAGGTTAGAGATGTTAATACTGGAGAAGTATGTGAGTATATTGAAAGTATTTAGAATTGTTTATATTTTTACAGTACATAATTAGATTTAAATTAGTTAAGGATGCTGATACTAGAGAAGTATGTGTGTATATTGAAAATATTTAGAATTGTTTATATTCTTACAGTACATAGTTGGATTTAAATTAGTTAAGGATGCTGATATATCCACAGCACGTAATTATCCGAGAATACTAAGCTAGAAATTTATCTTTTTACAATACATAACCCCATCGAAGATACATGTTCAAAAATGTTGATTTATCCACAGCACGTGATTTCTCTCAAAATGTCAAACAAAAAATTTATTTTTTTACAATGTGGTTTGATTTTTCTTAGGTTGTTTCGTAATTAATATTTCCGAAATATACTTTTTAGGTAAATCTAGAAGTTCCTAAATTGGGATACGTACACAAAAAATGTAATTTTTGATACTGTAAAAATTGCGAAATATAATAATCGAAATATTTTTCATGAATATTTGGTATTTATGATGGAAATTACAACAAAAAAGTGATTAATATTTGTTACTGTACCAAAAGTTACACTTTTTGTGTGCAGAGATTTTGGATAGTGTCTATTTCCAACTCAAATCAGGACTTTAGTCACTATCCAAAAAAAACTCCAATACACAAAAAAAGTAATTTTTAGCCCTCGTAACAATTACGAAATATAATAATTGTCATATTTTTAATGAATATTTCATATTTGTGACAAAAATAAAAAATAATACTGATGAATTGAATTTTTATTAAATCAAAATTTTAATTTTTTTGTACATAGGGTATTGAACACCTTGTCCGTCCTTGGAAATTACTGATTGTGTTTTGGACGCTGAAAAGACCATAATTACCACTACAGTAATCCCTTCAAGACGATTTGAAATTCACAAATTTGACTACAGTAATCTTTGATAATAGATTTTTGATTTCATCGAGATTCGTATTTTTCGAATAAAACCGGTTTTTTGAAATAAAAAAACAGCCCCAGAGGCACTCTTTTTGAATGGAAAAGCTCCGGGTTATTCTCCAGACTTAATTAATTTAAAACCACGTGTAGAAGAGCTAAGCAACTTGCCCGACAAGATGCCTCTGGAAAATTGCCTTTTTTGCACATTTATGTTCGATATTCTGTTTTCTAAGGTATGGCAATTCAGAAAAAAAAGTGGACAAAAATTGTTTCTTTATGGTATTTCTGTCCCCGGAATGTTTGTTTTTTGAGAAAATTGGTCTCTTGGGGCAGTTAATCCTTGGGAATAGATCCTTCCTGAGGTAGTTGATCCCTGGGAATAGATCTTTCCTGAGGTAGTTAATCCCTGGGAATAGATTCTTCCTGAGGTAGTTGACCCTTGGAAATAATTTCTTCCTCTGAGGTAGTTGATCCCTGGGAATAGATCCTTCCTGATTTGATTGATCCTTGGGAATAATTTCTTCCCCTGGGATAGCTGGTGTCTGTAATAATTTTTACTGTAGGGTATTTACCCCCTGTAGCATTTGCTCCCCTCCGGTGGTGGACTCCTGCAATATTTCCCCCCTTGTGGTATTTATTCTTCTTTAATTATTTCTCCTGCGGGATATTTGTTCCCCTTAAATAGTTACTTCCCTACGACAATTGCTTTTTTGTAGTATTTCGTCTTTTAGGATATTCACCTCTCTAAAATGACTCCTTTCTTACGGTATTTACTCTGGTGACTTTTCTTTTGACATTTTTGTTCTCCCAAAATGGTTGCTTCCTTGTGACGGTTGATCCCAGGAAATATTTGTTCCCCAATTTCGCAACATGAATTTTTTTTTTCCTAGTTTCAGACCAGTCTTTGGTCGCTGAAATGGACCGACATTCCAATTAAGTGACCCAAGACTGGTCGAAAGTGAAAAATCGAAACCAGTGCGAGTTAACAAGGGGGTGAATTTTCCGGAGGAGCAACTGTCTTATGATTCATTTTTTACTTTTTTTAATTACTTTTTTTATTTCTAAAATTGGCCTAAAATAATTTTAAAAAATGAATTATAAAGTAATCGATTTTTCCCTGAGGCATTAGATTCATAATTTTATGAAAATTAATTTTTTTGTTTTGGGACCATTTTTGGTAGTTCTGAAGTTAGCCTAAAATAATAAAAATAAAATAAATTTCAAAAAGAAGAAAAATCGACTATACAGTAGTTCATTCCCTGAGGCAATGGATTCATAATTTTATGAAAATTAATTTTTTTTATTTTTAAGATAATTTTTTTAGTTTCAAAATCAACCTAAAATGATAATAATAAAATAGATCTTGAAACGAAAAAAATCGACTATACGGTAGTTCATTCCCTGAGGCAATGAATTCATAATTTCATAAAAATTAATTTTTTTTATTTTTAAGACCTTTTTTTAGTTTCAAAATCAACCTAAAATAATAAAAATAAAGTAAATTTCAAAAAGAAGAAAAATCGACTATACAGTAGTTTATTCCCTGAGGCAATGGATTCATAATTTCATAAAAATTAATTTTTTTTATTTTTAATACCATTTTTTAGTTTCAAAATCAACCTAAAATGATAATGATAAAATAAATTTCAAAAAGAAGAAAAATCGACTATACGGTAGTTCATTCCCTGAGGCAATGATCTCTTATTTTGTAAAATTAATTTTTTCACTTTAAGACCAATTTTCTTAGTTCCTAAAATTAGTCTAAAATAGTAATCAAGAAACTAAAAAAAACTAATTTAAAAATAAAAAAAAATTTGAAACCAGTGCGAGTCGAAGGACGGAACGCCCCAAGGGACCAACTGTCGTATAACATTTAAAAAATTCTAATTTTTTATTGTTCTTTTTTTTTCGGAAAAATTTTTTAAATTTAATTTTCAGAAAAAAATTTCAATTTAATTTTCGAAAAAATTTGATTAATTTTCATTTCAGTGATGGCATGATGGGGTTTCCGAAAATTTTCGATTACTTCGAAAGACTCATTGTAAAGGTAAGTGAAAATTTAAAAAAAATTTTTCTACAATAATTAAATTCAAAATTTAAAAATAATTTTAAAAATAATTAAAAATAAATTTTTATTTTAAATTGTGGAATTTTCAGGACCTAGTAGAGCCTGTTTTAGGACCTAGCAGGATCTACTAGTTGCTGTTCGGAGTTTTAGGATTTTGAAAAGTTCATTTTTAGGACATATTTTAGGTCTTTTTGGAATTATATAACCTAGTAGGGCCTGTTTCAGGACCTAGTAGGTCTTATTTATTAGTAATATTCTAGGGTCTAGAAGACCTATCTAACATCACACTAAGGTCACAGGACCCAGTAGGACCTGCCTTACACTAAGCTTCAAGGACCTAGTAGGACCTGGCTTACACTGAACTTGCAAGACCTTGTAGGACCTAGTAGGACCTGCCTTACACTGAACTTGCAAGACCTTGCAGGACCTAGTAGGACCTATCATTACTTTCATATTTTTCGACTTTAATGAATTTATTTTTTCTAAATTAAAACCCAGGTCCTGTCTTATACTGAACTTCCAGGACCTTACAGAGTCTATTTTCGCTTAGTTACAATTCTAAAATTTATTTTTTTTTGACGTATTGCCAAATTATAAAAAATAAAAAAATAATTTTTAAGAAAATTAGGGAGTAATAAAACTGCTGTATTTTATCCAGTTGCATGTTTCGTGACATTTTTACGAACAATTTTGAGATTTTTTTGTTTTCGACTTTAATTATTTTTTTTTGGTCTCAAAAAGAAAAAAAATAATTAACCTAAAATTTATATAATTTTAGAATTTTCGAAAATTTTTTAAAAATTAATTTTTTTTATTTTAAAGTTTTTAATTTTTTAACGAAATTATTCTAAAATTAATTTTTAATTTTTCTTGGAAAATTGTAAAATTTAGGTAAAAATGGAAAATGCACGTTGATTTCATTAATGATTTACCATTTTTACTTTCATCTGCACCTGTGCCAGAATTCAAAAATTAAAAATTTGTATTTTTACAAAAATTTTTTGACGCAAATGTTTAGTATTTTTTGGAAAATTAAATTTAAATAAAAAAATTTAAAAAACGCGAGTTGATTTTTTAAGAATTGCCAGATTTACCGTTTTTACCTTTTTAGAACTTTGGCAGAAGAGCGCGAGTCAGAACAGAGCGAGTTGATTTCTTAGGAATTGCCAGATTTACCGCTTTTACCTTTCAGGGGTTTTGGTAAAAGTGGTAGAAAAGCAGTGCGAGTAGGAAAAACAAGTCGATACTTTGCCGGATTTGCCGTCTTTACTTTTTTTGCTTCTTTTACGCGGGAATTCAAAAATTTACTAATTTTTTAATTATCATTTCCAAAGATTAAAATTTTTCACATCTGGACAAATTTAGAAAATTATTATTGAAGGACTTTTGAAATGTTTTACATAATTGAAGTAGTTTGTCTTTGAAGATTTCCCTGGATTACGGTCCCTAGATAGGCTTTCGGAATATCATATAAGATTATGGTATTTTCCAGTATCTACGAAATGTTTTTAGAATCTTTCAGAATTGAGAAAATCCAAAATTTTGAATTCTCTGGTCCTGAGTGGAAAATTTTGAATTTTCTGGTCTTGAGTGGAAAATTTTGAATTTTCTGGTTTTGAGTGGAAAGTTTTAGATTTTCTGGTCCAGAGTGGAAAATTTTGAATTTTTTGGTTTTGAGTGGAAAATTTTGAAAATTATTGCTAAGATAATTTTTCCCGAAATTATTTTTTTATAATTTTTAAATTGAATTTTTAATTTATTAGATATTTTCGAAATTTTATAAGAAAATAATAATTTTTGATTTTAACTGGAAAATTAAGAAATTTCATCGAGACAATTTTTTTTTAAAATTTATTAGATATTTTCAAAATTTTATAAGAAAATCATAATTTTTGATTTTAACTGGGAAATTTTTAAAATTTCGTAATATTTTTATATTTTTTACTTTAGTAATGTTATTTCCTAGATTCCATGAATGACTTGGAGACATTGTTGTGACACTTCTTGCCATTTCCATTCTTTCTGTTTTATCCAAAATTCTTCTACATTAAAATATAAATAATTTATTTTTTTCAAATACCTGCATTTTGCCTCAGGGTTCGTTTACAGTTGTCTGAATTAAATTTTTTTCGATCAACTTTTTGTTTTAAAAATTATTTTTTATTTAAAAATTTTCTAAAAAATAAATTTTTTTTAAAAATAATAATTTTGGTGGATTTTAGAAAGTTTCAGAATCCAGTAGAGGATTCTGGAGACTTCTGTCATGATTCTTAAAATTTTTATTTGATTTTAAAAAACTCCAAAAATTTTTTTAGATTTTATAAAATTCAAAAAGATTCTGGTTTTCTTGAAGATTTTAAAATTTCCTACTAGATTCTGGAAGATTCTACTGAATTCTGAAGAATTATTTTAGATTTTGAAAATTTTCATAAAATGCTAAAAAAGTTGAAAAATTTCGAAATAATTTAGAATCTATAAAATTCCCAAAGATTTCAGAATCCTCTATCAGATTCTGGAGGATTCTACTGAATTCTGAAAAGCTACTAAATTCTGAAGGCTTTGGATTTTGGAAATTTCTAAAAAAGTTGAAAAATTTCGAAATAATTTAGAATCTATAAAATTCCCAAAGATTTCAGAATCCTCTACTGGATTCTGGAGGATTCCATAACCTTCTCGAAGATTCCACTGGACTTTGGATATTTTGAATTTTAAAAATTTCAAAAAAGTCCGAAAATTTCGAAATATTCTGGAATTTCCAGACTTCAGAATCCCTTACTGGATTCTGGAGAATCTCGACACAGAAATTTCATTCATAAAATTCTAAATTAATAAATTTAAAAAAAATATTTTTGGAGAAAATTTGGTTTTTCGAAAAATTGTCGTTTTTTCTGTTAATTAGTCAATTGGGCCATTCCGTGTCTTAGGATTTCCCAAATTTTCCAAATTTTCCATTTTCGGACGGTTGTTGACTCAATTCCAAAAGTGTCAATTTCAAACTCTAACGTGTGAAATTTTCTGACTTTTGGCTCTTTTGGCGAAATTTAAAATGTATGACAATTTTGAGGACTCGGTCTTCTTTCATTACTGTTTTTTTAAAAACTTTTTTTATATTTTATTTTTTTGCAAAAATAGAATTTTTAAAATTTTATAAAAATTTGAATTTTTAAAAATAAAAAAAAATAAAATTTGAATTTTTTTAAAAATAAAAAAAATTGAATTTTTATAAAAAATAAAAAAAAATAAAATTTGAATTTTTAAAAATAAAAAAAAAATAAAATTTGAATTTTTAAAAATAAAAAAAAATAAAATTTGGATTTTTAAAAATAAAAAAAATTGAATTTTTTTAAAAATAAAAATAAAATTTAAATTTTTTCTTTTTTAAATAAAATTTTACTTTTTTTTATCTTTTTTATAAAAATTAAGTTTTATTTTTTTTATTAAAGTTAAAATTTTACTTTTTTTATAAAAATTAAATTTTACTTTTTATCAAAAATTTATTTTTTTTAATTAAAAATTAAATTTTAGGTATTTGAAAGACACGATAATTCCGTTTTGTCGGTCCTTATACTTTTTGCCGGCATTGCCGGAGGGCTTGCCTTTGTTGTTGCTGCCATTTACCTTTACAAATTTTGTTCTAACGAAAAAAACGATGAAATGTAAGTTTAAAAAAATAAAAATTCATTTTTACAGTAATCTAAATTTATTTTTATTTTTTTTATTTTTAAATATTTTTGAAAAAAATCACGTTTTTGTGAAATTTGAGCCTTATTCCGCCGTTTTGAAGTTTCATAATTATGTAAATTTTGTATTTTTTAGAATTTGTAAAAACTTTTATATTTTTAAAATTTATTTTTTAATAAAAACTCTAGGCACTAGTAGGATTTATTTTTTGTATTGGACTTTTGGGACCTAGATTCCAAATAAGGCCTTGTAGGACCTGAATTCTGAGTAGGACCTGAGTTTCAAGTAGGACCTGAATTCTGAATGGGACCTGAATTTCAAGTAGGACCTGAATTCTGAGTAGGATCTGAATTTCAAGTAGGACCTGAACTTCAAGTAGGACCTGAATTCTGAATAGGACCTGAATTTCAAATAGGATCTTGTAGGACCTGAATTCCAAATAGGACTTGAGTTCTAGGCAAAATTTCAGACACTAGTAGGACCTATTTCTCCTTCAAGTCGCCTTGTTGGATCTATTTAGAATTTTTTTATCGTATTTGTTCCAAAATTTTTTGAATTTCTTTGCAAATATCTTCAAAAATAAATTTCACTTTTTTCTTTATATAGTTACAGTAGTCTTTCGTTGTTCAGAGAGAAACCGGTAAAAAGACGATGTGATCTGCCGCCGTCACTGATGCAGTGTACGGTAGCCACGAATCCACTTTATCAGCACTTCCTGCCTCCCAACCAAGCCGAAAAAGAATCTGCAGAACAAAGAAGGTCAATTTTTTATTTTAAAAAATTTCGAAAAAATATTTTTCAATTTTTTCAAAAAATTCTTGAAAAAAAATATTTTTTAATTTTTTCAAAAAATTCTTGAAAATTATAAAAAATAAAAAAAAAAGTTCTTTAAAATCTAGAAAAATAGAAAAATTAAAACATTTTTAAAAAATAAAATTTTGAAATTTTGAATTTAATTAAAAAAGTTAAAAAAAATAAAGTTTTTAAAATATTAGAATTTCAAAAATTTTTATAAATTTTAAATTTAATTAAAAAAGTTAAAAAAAATAAAGTTTTTAAAATATTAGAATTTCAAAAATTTTTATAAATTTTAAATTTAATTAAAAAATTAAAAAAAAATAAAGTTTTTAAAATATTAAAATTTCAAAGATTTTTATAAATTTTAAATTTAATTAAAAAATTAAAAAAAAAGAAAAATTTTTAGTGTTTTGTTGGAGCTTGCAAATGACACAAAAAAGATAGCCCAGGTTTTCCCGCTGATGAACAAGCAGATCTCTGTCAATTGCCGGGTCAAAGAGCAAAGTCTGGCTTCGCAGGACATTCTTTCCTTTGAAAAAAAAGAAAACGAGATGTCTGGTCGATTAGTACCTCAAAATCAGAAACATGTTCAAAATTTTCTTCCAGAAGACCAGAATCCCGAAAGTTACAGTTCTGGAAAAATTCAGAATCAAAAAAATCTTCAAAAATTTCCTTCGATATGTTTGAATCCAGAAAATCAGAATCCTGGTCCTTCTGGAGCAGTTCAGAGAAATTTTTCAAATTTGCCTTCAATGACGCTGAATCCAGAATCCGAGATTCCCGAAGGCCACGGTCCTGGAGGAATTCAGAATCAAAGAAGTCTTCAAAAATTTTCTCCGATGTCCTTGAATCCAGAAAATCAGAGAAATTTTTCAAACTTGCCTTCAATGACGCTGAATCCAGAATCCGAGATTCCAGAAAGATACAGTCCTAGACTGTCCCAGAATCACAGAAATCTCCAAAAATTTTCCTCCGTGAATCTGACTCCAGAAATCGCAATTCCTGAAAGATTTAGTCCTTCTGAAACCCTCCAGAATCAGAATCAAAGAATATTTTCAAAAATTTCTTCAATTACTCTGAAACCCGAACACGAACAACACCCAGCTTACTACAGCAGATCAGGGTCCTTCAACGTCCAGTGCCCGAGTCCCCTACCCCAGGGCCCCTCTTCCTTCCTGACAGTCCAGCAAACCCAAACAAGGACTCATTCCGCCGAACTTTTGACTCCAATAAATCAAGAAGAATTTCGAAGATCATCTTTCGACGTTTTCCCTGGATTCAGAAGACCAGGAACAGGCCGAAAATTACCGTCAACCGAGCATCTAGAAAGATCAAACATCAAGGTTGGTTAATTTTTATGAGATCGATCAAAAACCAAATTTCTAAAATATGGCGGTGCACGAGATCGACCGTAATCCATGGGAGTTATTAGTTAAAGCTTCAATTATCTAGATACTTCTGAAAGCACTTTTTGAATATGCCAGTAACTGCTTCAGAAGCAGTACTAACATGGTAATCTGATCCCATTTTCGGGTCAGTTTTTCCGTGAAGTTGCTGCATATGTAATCTGATTTCATCTTCTGATTCTTGGACTTGCTTGCAGATTTTGCATCTATAGACGTGATGGAGACTTATATGTTTCGTCAAGCATTCCTTTTTCATCGAAATTGCTTTTTTACAAAGTCCACATTCGACTTCTGAAGCTTCTGGAAAATTCTTTTTCGTTTGATCCATAATCTTCTGAACAAGGTCGTGAATTCCATTCTTTTGTTTCGTCAAGCCGCTCCTGGGGAAGCAGATACTCAGAAGCTCCGATAGTTGAGTCATGTTCCGTCTGTCTTCGTAGTGAGTTCTGTGATTCGGATGAGCCGTTCCCATATGTTGAAACATCCGGTGGAGGTCTCCAGTCGAGTGAGAGCAGAGCTTACAAATCAGAATACTTGCATCTGCGTGGGAAGTGACATGGGCCCTGACGTCATTTTCGATGTTTTTAACAGATTCCAGACACAAACTACATTGGAGGTTTTTTTCTCGGTTTCGTAATAACTTTAGTTTTCTGTAGAATTCAATATGGGCTTTCCGTTGAGCTTTGGTTTTGGGAACTGGATCCCCTACTACGTCGATGAATTCCTCCACTTCTGTGTCAGACTGACTGTTGGATTGTTTCACTGGGCCGGGAGGTTCTGAAAGATTTAACTTATCGATTTAAATTTCTTCAAAACACTTACGTGGAGTAGATGGTCCAGAGATAACGGGAGTGGCGAGAGAGGAAGACGAGCAAGGTCGTTTAGACTCGCATTCCACTTCTAAGGGGCTTTTTCTCTTTTTGGGACCTGGTGATTCTGCTGGAGATTCTTGGACTTTTTCTACCTTCGAGGAAATCACAGCTTGAAGGGATTCCTTGGACGGAGTCAGAATCATTTGCTGATAGATATTCAATAGATCTTGAGGAATCTGCTGTTGTTGCAATTGTTGGAAATACAGATATTGTTGCTGCTGCTGGACAAGGTTAGAGTAAAAAGCAGCGATATAGTCATTTTGAGAAGCTTTGGGGATTTGTTGAAGTATTAACTGAAGCTGCAGATAATTCAATTGTTGCTGATTCATCTGGGGGAGCATCGTCACGAACGGAAATAGATTCGAGTCATCAAGGAGTAGTCTGAAATGAAGGTCATTAATGGTTTTTTAAAGGACGATATATATCACGAGACTACCACACGGCCGGTCTTTAGTAATAGTACCTGATTAGCATTCCTTTAATAATCAATGTATTTCGCAACACACAATAATGATGGAAAATTATAAAAAATCACAACATTGTGGGGAAAGTTCGTTTAGGATTCGCGCACGGGTTTTCACTGCGTTGGAAACATGTGAAATTGACATGGTTATCAGGGGCTTTCGCGTCAGGACCCGAGGTTAATCCTAGGTTGCCTTTTGCACGTTTCATTCGCACTGGTAAAAAACGAGTAGTTATGGTCTTCAGGGATTTTCGTGGCGAAAGTTAATTTAATTTTTTTGTTTCTACTCATAGTTGCGAAAAAATAAGTTGATCACGGTCTTTAGGGATTTTCGCGGTGAGAGTTTAATTATTTTTCTTCTTAGATTACTTTTATATTTTTACCTAAAAATAAGGATACTAATTATGATCTTCAGGGACTTTCGTGGCGGGAATTTGGATTTTTGAATTTTATATAAAATCTAAATTAAATTTAAAAAAGAAAAAAATTATAATTATTAGGTAATTTTGGGATGGGAATTTATTTTACTATGTTTTTTGATTATTTTTTATATAAAAAAAACTAAATTTAAATTTAAAAAAAGAAAAATTACGATCATTGAGAAATTTTACAATGAAAATTTACTTTTAGATTTTTACCTAAAAATAAATAAAATCACAATGGTCTTCAAGGACTTTCGTGGCGGGATTTGGGTTTGAATTTTATATAAAAATTTTAATTTAAAAAAATTACGATTATTAGGTAATTTCGCGATGGGAGTTTGTTTCCCATTTCCAGACAGGACAAAACACGTGATCTGTCTTGTTTGGACAGTCGAAGTCCGACCTTGCTGGAATGACCTGGAATACCGGACCAATTAGGTCGATTCAGAATCAACTAGTCAGCGATTTATATACTCTCCAGAACCGACCAATCATTCCATTTTTATACTTTTTCGACGGGGGGAGTTGACGTTGTTCGTCCCATCGAGAATGCGCGAGATAAGCTATCAGGGTCTGTCCGGTCTTGTTGGAGTGTTATCAGGCGCCGGGCCAGTCATCACGAGCTCCATAAATACAGCATCCGACTCGATTTATGCTAATTTCAAACTAAAATGACGAATTTTATTTTTGATTAAAAATGAAATAATTTTATTTTTCGATAAATTTCAGTTGATTTAATTCGTCATTTTATTATTCATATATAAATCGCTTTCAAGAATCGATTTTTGTACTTTTTTAAAGTGAGAAATATTTTAGGGACACTCCTGTTCCGCTATACGCCTTGATAACTCACCACAAAGAGCTAATTCTAAAAAATGATGGAATTTTTGTGTTTAAGGTTTGAACACAAAGATAAAAAATAAAAACAACCTAAGTCCCGAGGCAAAAAAATTGAAATCAATTTTCGTTGTGAGAGTAAGATGATTTAAAAAGTAGAAAATCCAGGTCCCAACACGAAAAAATTTCAACCGAAAATTTTCGTTTTAAAAGTAAAATTTTTTTTAAATTAAGAAATTCGAAAATCCAAGTCCTGACACGAAAAAGTGAAAGATTTTCGTTGCGGGAATGAAAAAATTTTAAAAATGAAAAATTTCAAAAATTTCGGTCCTAACGGGAAAAAAGTGAAAAATTTTCGCTGTGGGAATGGAAAAATTAAAAAAACGAAGAAATTCGAAAATCCAAGTCTTAACGCGAAAATGTGAAAAAATTTTCGTTGTAGGAGTAGAAAAATTTCAAAAATTTCGGTCCTAACGCGAAAATGTGGAAAATTTTCGTTGTGGGAATGAAGAAATTTAAAAAACGAAGAAATTCGAAAATCCAAGTCTTAACACGAAAAAAAATTAAAAATTTTAAAAATTTCGGTCCTAACGCGAAAATGTGAAAAATTTTCGTTGTGGGAATAAAAGAATTTAAAAAATGAAGAAATTCGAAAATCCAAGTCTTAACACGAAAAAAAAATGAAAAATTTCGAAAATTTCGGTCCTAACGCGAAAATGTGAAAAATTTTCGTTGTGGGAGTAGGAAAATTTGAAATTAAAAAATAAATAAAAACGTCAGATTCGAGCAGAAAAAACTTTAGCAAATTTAGTGGGAGTGAAGGAATTTGAACTCTGAACTGCTGCTTGCGGAAGTTCGTTACCAGACAAAACAAAGTTTCCAATTTTAAAGTTGTAAAAACACTAGATATTTTCACACACCTGTCGCTCGGTTTTTCTGACAAGTGAAGTTCCTAAAACCTCCTCTTGAACTTTCAAGTCTCAATTTCAAAGAAATTTATTTTTAGATAAAAAATAAAAAATACAAAGATTCTAGAAAATTCAAAAATAGAAAAAATTTAAAATTCAAAAAATCAAATTTTTCAAAAACTAAAAAAAATTTTAAATTAAAAAAAAAACAAAAAAATAAAATTTTAAACAATTTTTATTAATTTTTTAAAGTTTTTTAAAATTTTTAATTTTTTTAAAGTTTTTTTAAATTTTAAAATTTTTTAAGTTTTTTTAAATTTTAAAATTTTCTAAGTTTTTTAAAATTTTTAATTTTTAAAGAATTTTATTATTATTTAAGTTGAAAGATCGGTGATTTGGTTTTTGTATTTTTTAAATAATGGGGATTTTTAGGAAAAGTAGATTATACCAATTAACGATTTTGCTGGATTAAGTTGCAGATAATTATCGAAATTTTATAAAAATAAAACAAGTAACAGATTTTACACTTTTTGCAGCGAGAAAAGTACTTGAAAAAGACGAAAGTCATTGACGAAAAAATCAGGAAGTGGATTTTGTATTATTTATATAAAAAATTCTAAATTATAATTTTATAAAAACAAAAATAATTTTCTTAAAAAATTTTTAAAAATTGAAATTTTCGAAAATATTTTAAAATTTCTGAGATTTATAATTTTTTTAAAAAATTTTAAAAATGTTTTAAAATTTCTGAGATTTATAATTTTTTTTAAAAATTTTTAAAAATTGAAATTTTCGAAAATCTTTTAAAATTTCTGAGATTTATAATTTTTTTAAAAAATTTTAAAAATGTTTTAAAATTTCTGAGATTTCGAAAAATTTCAGAAATTTAACAAAGATTTTGGAAAATCCTAAAAATTAAAAAATCGAAATTATTCAATAATATTTATTTTTAATTTTCTCAACACCAAAGTTAAAATTTTTTACTTTTACAGAATCCTAGAAAGTTCCAGAATTTTGCACAAAATTTTTAAAATTCTTCAAAATTTTTTGAAATTTTTTGTAAAATTTAAAAATTTTTAGAAATTTGAAAATCTTTCGAAATTTTTTAAATTTTCTAAAAATTAAAAAATTTTTAAACTTTTTAAATATTCTATAAAATTCCAGAATTCAAATTTTGCGAAAATTTGAAAATATTTCAGAAATTTTAAGTTTTCTAAAATTCTCTGATTTTTTTAATTTTCAGAATCCTTTAGAATTCTCTAAAGTTGTTTGTAAATTTCTAGAATCTAAAATTTTCTATAAAATTTAAAAAATTATCAAAAATTTTTAAGATTTTTAAAAATTTCAAACTTGTCCGAAATTTTCAGAATTTTTTAGAATTTTCTAAAATTTTAAAAATTTTAAAAATTATCAAACATTTTTAAGCTTTTCAAAAATTTCAAAGATGTCCGAAATTTTCAGAATCCCCGACTAGGATCTAGACATGTTAAAAACTCCCACGAAATTCGAATAATCTCAAAGTTGAACAAATTTTGTTTGAAAATAAAAAACCAAATTTCCCAAAGTTCGGGATCAAAAAAATGAAAAGTAAACTTGGGACCAACGAGGGACAACTGATGACGACAATGTTGTAACAATTCTAAATCTCTCCAGAAGCGATTTTTGTTTAATTTATTCGTTCCAGTTAATAGATATTTAAAAAAATTTTATTTGAACAAAATGGAAGCTGATTAATCATAGTCAGAATTAACAATAATGGCGGAAGAGGTCAAGAACAGATATTTGACAATCGGTCTCTGGGGGAGTAGTTCCTTAGAATCGTAATTTTTTTAATTTTTTTGTTTTTTTCTAAATTTAAAAATTTTTTTTTTTTGATTTTTTTTTTTAAATTTCTTTAGTTTTTTTAAAATTTTTTTGATTTTTTTTTAAATTTCTTTAGTTTTTTTAAAATTTTTTTGGTTTTTTTTAAATTTTTTGGTTTTTTTTTAAATTAAAAAAATTTTTTTTATTATTTTTGGTTAATTTTGAAACTTAAAAAAATGATGTTAAAATGAAAAATTAATTTTATAAAATAAGTGATCTACTGCCTCAGGGGAGGAACTACTGTATAGTCGGTTTTTTTTGCTTCAAAATCTATTTTTTTTATTTTGGATTGATTTTGAAACTTAAAAAATGGTTTTAAAACGAAAAATTAATTTTATAAAATCATAAATCTAATGCCTCAGGGAGTCAACTATTTCGTAATCCACTTTTTTCGTTTTAAAACCGATTTTTAATTATTTTATTAATATTTTAGGCCACTTTGGAAATCAGAAACTACTGGTTTTAAAACGAAAAAATCAATTTCGTATAATTGAAGACCTAATACCTCCAAAGGTCAACTACCTTAATCTTTTTTCGTTTCAAGACCAATCTTCTTAGTTACTTGATTTGGATTCTAAGTTACTTCGAAAATTAAAAAATACTAAATTTAAAAAATAAAAAAATAAAAAAAATATTAAATTTAAAAAGTATTTATTAAATTTTAAAAATTTAAAAATATTAAATTTCAGAAATTAAAGTATTTATTAAATTTCAAAAATTTAAAAATATTAAATTTTAAAAAGTAAAAAATATTTATTAAAAAAGTAAAAAACGGAGCATAAAACAGTCAGTTTTTTTAGAATTATAATGTTTTGGATTTTTTCACTTTCGGACCAGTCTTGTTGGTTAATTTTGAGACTAAAAAGATTAACCTAATAAAGTAAAAACTTGTGAAATTTTTGTCCACTTGAACTCACATTTATTTCATTATTTTGTTTTTAAACAACTTTTTAAAAATTTTTGATTTTTAAATTATTTTAAAAAATTAATTTTAGAAAATTAAGGACCTAATGCCGCAGGAAAAAAATTGTTTTTAAATTTTTTTTGGTTTTTAAATTATTTAAAAATCGAAAAAAAATTAATTTTAAAACGAAACAAATTAGTTTTGGGAAATTAGGGACCTAATGCCTCAGGGGATGAGTGTTGTAAATCGGCAATAGCACTGATTACAAAATCGAAAACGAATTTTATTTGAATATTTATAATTTTTCGCGCATTGGTCCGATGGGACGTTTGGAGAAGGGTCTCGACCTTGGATTCCTCTGAAAATAGTGTTGCTTCGTTTCATCAAAATTAAAACTCAGAATTCAAGATTGAAATTCTAATTTTTCGTGTTAAGACACGATTCAGAAGTCATATATGATTCAAAAAATCCAGATATCCGATTTTATCAACTTAAATGAAAGAATATTTTACAGTAAGAAAAATCCATAGATGTGTCTTGACACGAAAAATTAGAATTTCGATTTTGAATTTGGAGTTTCGATTTTGATAATACGGACCACTGTGCTTAGTTCTGGCAAAATTAAAACTCAGAATTCAAAATCGAAATTCTCATTTTTCGTGTTAAGACAATTCATAAGTCATATGTGATTCAAAAAATCCAGATATCTGATTTTATCAACTTAAATGAAAGAATATTTAATAAGAAAAATCCATAGATGTGTCTTAACACGAAAAATTAGAATTTCGATCTTGATAATACGGACTACTGTGCTTAGTTTCATCAAAATTAAAACTCAGAATTCAAGATCGAAATTCTCATTTTTCGTGTTAAGACACATCTATGGATTTTCCTATTTCGAAAATCTGTTTCATCTAAATTGATAGTTGAAATTTAATTAGATTTTTCCAATTCAAAGATCATTCATAAGTTGCATTTTAACATAGAAATCCAAATTTCGATCTTGAACTCTGAATTCCAACTTTGATAATATACAGTACAGGACATAATTTCCATTCGGGAACATTTGACAATTTTTTGATTAAAAATTGATTTCCATTTTTTCAAAATTAATAAAAATAAAAATAAATATTAAAAAACTTATTAAAAAAGATCCTAATGGAATTCCGAAGAAATTTTCCGTTCGAAAACCTTTGAGAAAATTTTTGTTTTTCAAATTTTTTTTATATTTTTCAAAATAAATAAAAGTTAAAAGAAATATTTATTTAAAAAATAAAAAAATTTCAAAAAAGTTTAAAAATAGGAAATAAGAAAAAGTAAAAAAATTAGAAATTTTAAAATTTAAAAAAGTTAAAAATTTAAAAAACAAAAAATTTAAAAATTATTCTTATAGATCTCGAACGGAATTTAGGCCTCTATGTCGAAATAATTTGAGGACCGTTTTTCCTTCCCCCTGTCAGACCAGTCCAGTGTCGGTCCGAAAATTATTCTGATTCGTTTCTGTTTTACGATTTGTTTTGGGAGCGACGGAATGGACGTTCTTTACAGACTTTGCTTTTATCAGAAAGTGCACATCATGGGACTTTCCTTATTTGGAAGCAAAAGTTGGGGCTTCCTCTGAATACAGTAATTACAAGTAAATCAGAGATTAAGCATGTTTTGAACTTTCATTAAGACACCGGAAAGTGATTAAAAACCGAGCAAAAATAGGGAAAATTAGAAGTCAGGGGTCAAGGCAAAAGCGAAAGTAAAAGTTAGGGTTGGGTAGGGGTTGGAGTCAAACTTAGGTTTAAGGCAAAATTAGAGCTGAAACTAGAGTCAGGGTCAAAGTAAGTCATAATCAGGTTTAGGCCTAAGGATAAGTTTAAAGTTAGTTTCAGACTTAGGCTTGAGGTTTCCATTAATTGGAGTTAGGATATAAATTGGGGTTGTAGGCATAGGCTTACGGATAGGTTCAGAGTTATCTTCAGACTTAGGCTTGAGGTTTCCATTGGGGTTGTAAGCATAGGCTTACGGATAGGTTCAGAGTTATCTTCAGACTTAGGCTTGAGATTTCCATTGGGCTTAGGTTACAGACTGGAGTTGTAATCAGACTCAGGCTTAGGTTTAAATTCAAACTTGTTTTTACCTTTGAATTTACATTCGAAATTATTTTTATTCTTAGAACCACATACTCCAAAGTCGTAAAAATTAAAGCAAATTAATTCATTCAAAATAGTCAAATTAGGCGTTTTAGAAAAAAATTGTTTTCTAAGATCAAGAACAAATCAGGACAGAAAAATTTTTCGCATTTTATAGAAAATTGGTGCATCACCAATCACCTGGTTCTGATGAAAAGGTTAAATAAAAGTTGCTGATCTTTGGGGTGAACGTCACTGTATAATCTGATTTTTGAATTTAATAAATAAAAGAATTTAAAAAATCATAATCCCGCAAAAATCAAAAACAAATATTGCTACGTGATTTTTTCGAAATGAATTTTCGGAATTTTTAGAATTATTGATTTTTGAAAACCGAATTTTTTAATTTTTATAAAATTCTAAAAAGTCCTAGAAATGCTTGTAAAATTCTATAACTTTTGAAGTTTTTAGATTTTTTATAAAACTCTAAAATCTTTAAATTTTTAAATTTTGTTTAACTTTCTGACATCTTTAATAAAATTCTTTAAAATTTTCAGATTTTTATAAATTTCTAGAATTTAAAAAAAATTCCGAAATTTTCCAATCCTCTTTAACTTTCTGACATCTTTAATAAAATTCTTAAAAATCCCAGAATCTAAAAATTTCCATAAGATTTTTAAACGCTGCAGAATTTCCTAAAAATTTATAAATTTTTTAAACTTTTTTAATTTTTGACTTTTGGAATTTCCTCAAAAATCTAATGTTGTAAAAGAAAAAAAAGTTTCATCATGCAAGTTTGCCTCGAAAAATTTAATCAGAAAAAAACAATCGTTGTTGAATGAAAATTTTAAGTGACGAAAAGTCCGGTTTTAAAACTCCGACTTCAACGAAGGCCGGCCTCAGTGTCGATATCTGACGTATATCGACAACTAAATTATCAGTTTCGATGACGACAGACCACAATCAATTACAACAAAAACATAACAAAAACGACTCAGATTGAAAGTACAATGAACAAATCAAAGGCCATAATCGTTTAAACTTTGAAAAAATAAAAAATTTTCCTTTTGGGAATTCGTGGGAGTAACTTGATTTTTAAGTTAGGTCAATTAAATTTTTTATTTTTAACTTATAATCAACATTTGAAGGGGCTTGAAAAAAATGTATAAAAAAACTCTAAAATTGAAAATCGTTTTTTATAAAAAGTTCTAAATTTTAAAATAATTTTCATTTATGAAATTTTTAAATTCTAAAATAATTTTTATATATGAAAATTTAAAAATTAATTTTTATATAAAAACTAAGTTTCGAAAATAATTTTAAAATCAATTTTGTATATGAAACTAAAGATTTTTAATCTTTAAATAATAAATTTTACGTATAAATCTCTAGAGTTAAGCGAATATTGGTTTCTTAATTCTAAGATAGGATTTACAGAAGGATTAAAGGAAATTTAATATATTAATTCAAAAAAGAATAGATATAATGACTTAAAAAACTTTTGTATATCAATTTAAAAGTTCATATATTAATTTTAAAAGTTCATATATCAAGTTGAAAAGTTCATATATAAAGTTGGAAAGTTCATATATTAATTTTAAAAGTTCATATATCAAGTTGAAAAGTTCATATATCAATTTAAAAAGTTCATATATTAATTTTAAAAGTTTATATATTAATTTAAAAAGGCCATATGAACTTGAGAAACTTTATATATCAAGTTGAAAATTTCATGTATGGATTTTTAAAAAACCTATATATCAATTTAAAAATTTCAATATATTGATTTTTAAGAAATCCTACATATGAACCTGAGAAAACTTCATATATGTAGTTTAGAAAATACCCAATAAAACCGAATTAAGGTCAAGACTGGCCAAGGTAGAAGCTGCTCTTGACTAGCCAAGTGTACGAAGCCAAACTTTCCTTTAAGGACATGAAACAGGAAGAGGTGCGCGGAATGAGTCAGCTCTAGGCCAGTCATTCCTTTTCTAATCAAGCATAGGTGGAAATTTCGAAACAAAGCTGTACGACAGTTCTCCTCACTGACATTTACTCCCTACTTTTCGATTTTTATTGAATTCGAAATTTTTCTAAATTAATTTTTCCTTAACTAAAATATTAAAGTGATTTGAATATAAAAAAAATTGATATAAAAATAGAATAAATGAAACAAACTTAGCGAAAGGGAGGGGAGCAGACTGGACGACAGTTCTCCCCAATGATATTTGTTCCCTACTTTTCAATTCTGACTGATTTTGAGATTTTTCTAAATTAATTTTTCCTTAACTGAAATATTAAAGTGATTTGAATATAAAAAAATTGATATAAAAATGGAATAAAAACAAACTTAGCGAAAGGGAGGGGAGCAAGTGTCGCTGGGGAGCGACCGCCGTGCAGCTTGGGATTTCGAAATAATCGGTCAGCAGCAACGAGCGCGAACGTCGGCTCTCGAATTTCGAAATCTGTCTGTCGGATTAAAACCGATTTAAACTGTAAAAATTATAACGGAAGCTTTGTCTGGAAGGAATAGGATGAACAAAGAACAAAATTATAAAAAAATAAAAATATTTTCGCCGTTTTAAAAGTTCGAAAAAATTGTTTTTTTTTGTTAACCAGATTGCCGAAGTGACGCTAAAAGGACAGCTTTTCCTTTTTGTACTTGGCACCTGTCTGTCCGTCAACACCTTTTGACTCGTAAATAAACCGTCCTGATCGGGAAAAACTGGCTATTCCGGCTTTGAAGAATTTTAATTTTTAAAAATTAAAAAATTTGAGAAAAAGTGGAAATTGAAAGAATTTTCAGGAATTTTAGGACTTGATAAGTCTTCGGAATCCAGTGAGGAGTTCTGAAATTCACGAAAAATATTGAAATTTAAAAAAATTGAACTTTTTAAAATCCAATTCTGATTTCTAAAATTTTCGGAAATTTTATATTCTTAAGAATTTTCAAACTTGGAAATTAAAAAAAAATCTAAAAATGTGATAAATTTGTGGAAATATTTCTGTGCTTCACATTATGAAAGTTGATGGTCAAAGTTCGAAGTTAATTTTTGAGGTCAAACTTGATTGTCAAAGTTGGAAGTTAACCTTTGAGGTCGAAGTTGAGAGTCAAAGTTGGAAGTTAACTTTTGAGGTCGAAGTTAAGGGTCAAAGTTGGAAGTCAAAGTTGAAAGTTAATATTTGAAGTCAAAGTTGAGGGTCAAAATTGAAAGTTAATATTTGAGGTCAAAGTTCGAAATCAAAGTTGAGAATCAAAGTTGGAAGTTAACTTTTGAGGTCGATCTTTGGTATTTTGGTGTGGAAATACGGTTCGAATTTATTTTGACTCGAGGAATCCAGATATCCAATTTTACCAACTTAAAAAAAGAATATTTTACAGTAGGGAAAATTCATAAATGTTATCCTACCACGAAAATTTGGAATTTTGACCTCCAACTTTTACAATACAGAGCACTGTGGTCAGTTTTATCAAAATTGGAACTCAGAATTCAAGATCGAAACTCGGATTTTTCGTGTTGAAAAACATTTATGAATTTTCTATTTCAAAAATATATTTTATCTAAATTGATAAAATTTAATATCCGAATTTTCTAATCCAAACACGACTTGCGAGTCTATCAGAGCACAGAAAGTCAAAATTTCGATCTTGAACTCTGACCTTCAATTTTTACAATTCGGAACTTTGATCATTATAGATTTCGATTTTCATTGTTCATTGCAGAATTAAAAAATCACGTAAAAGACCTTGTCAGCAAAAATTCGATAATTGACTGGATTGCTCACTTTTATTAAACAATGGTAATTCATCAAAAAAAATTCATTCATAAAACTTAGGTTCATTTAAGAAGTGCGAAATTCCATTCACAGGGGGTTATCACAGGATATCCGGGGTTCAATTATGGAAGAAATTCGGAAGTCATTCGTAGGGAATTCAAGAATTTCGAGGGTTTAACTACAGAAAGTTTTGGGAATTCTGAAAGTCGTTCGTAGAAGCCTCGAGATTTGAAAACTTATTCGTACAGTAGTTTTGGGGTTCGGAGGTTAATTTATAGAAGATTTAGAAAGTCATTTGCAGAGGAGTTTAGAGTCTTGAATTCTCATTTGCAGAAGGTTTAGGGGCTCGGGGGTTCGCCCGTGAAGGACCTTGGGGAATCTGAAAGTTGTTTGTAGAAGACTCGAGATCTGGAAACTTATTCGTACAGTAGTGTGTGAATTCAGAGATTTGATTGCTAAAAGAATAGAGATTTCGGAGTCTATTGATAGAGTAGTTTAAGAGTTTGAGAGTTCATTTACAAAAGGTTATTTACTGAGAAGTTTTGGATGGGATCTGAAGGTTTGTTTATAGAGGGGGCTTAGGGGTTCAGTAATCTGGCTGTAGGGAAATCTAGAGGTCTGGGGGTTCGGTGATCTGGCTGTAGGAAAATCTAGAGGTCTGGGGGTTCGTTTGTAGAAAGACTTAAGGGTTCGGTGATCTGGCTGTAGAGAAATCTAGAAGTCTGGGGGTTCAGTAATTCGTTTGTAGAGAAATTTAGAGATCTGAGGGTTCGTTTGTAACAAAACTTAGGGGTTCAGTAACCTGTTTATAGAGAAATCTAGAGGTCTGGGAGTTCGTTTGTAGGAAGACTTAAGGGTTCGGGAACTCATTTGGACGGAGTTCGAGAGTTTAGTTGCAGAGAAACTTAGGGATTCTGAAGTTCATTCATAGAGGGTTTAGAAGTCCAAAGATTCGTTTGTAGAATAGTTTAGAGAGTTGTTTGTAGAAAATTCAAAAGTTTATTAATAGGGAATTTAGGAGTTGGATTCATCCACGGGAGATTTCAGAAATTTGGAATTTCATCCACAAGAAGATTCGAAATGTGATGATCATAAGTTTTTTAAATAATTTAAATCCATGTTTTACATTTACTAGAAAATCCGTAGTGAAACAGAAATTTATGTGCATATCCAAGGTGACGAGAACGTCAATTTTAGGAATATTTCTTTATAAAAGTTCTGTGCTCTGTATTGTAAAAGTTGGGGATCAGAGTTGAAGATCAAAATTTCAAATTTTCGTGGTAGGATAACATTTATGAATTTTCCCTACTGTAAAATATTCTTTTTTAAGTTGATAAAATTGGATATCTGGATTCCTCGAGTCAAAATAAATTCGAACCGTATTTCCACACCAAAATACCAAAGATCGACCTCAAAAATTAACTTCCAACTTTGATTCTCAACTTTGATTTCGAACTTTGACCTCAAATATTAAGTTTCAACTTTGACCTCAAAGGTTAATTTCCAACTTTGATCCTCAACTTTCATAATATGGAGCTCTGGTCAGAAATTTCAATAAAAATTGGATCAAAAGAGTGAGATTCTTGGTTGTCTTGTGAGTTGAAACTTGTTATGTAGATATTAGGGCAGAAGCTAGACTAGAAAGAGAAGATTTGAAGGGACAACCTAAACATTAGAGAACTTGGGATACTGTAGGGTATGAATCAGACAATTAATTGTAGTTGTGTGAATGGATATAGAATAATTGTTATCTGTGTCTTATTGCCTTAGTGAAGATTATCAAAATACTTTTTTTATCCTAACGATGACTTATGAAGGATGAAATTTCAGAGATTTGATCTACCCCAAATAGTCATGCCGACGAGGGACGTGATCGAGAGCACCAGTCCTCGGTCGAGGAGAGCTTCCTTCTTGCCCCGGGAGGACGCGATAGAGTCCAAAGTCCCCAGGAAACAGAACTCGTCTCCTTTACCCCAGCAGAACCACAGAATCTACGACAGAGGCCATGTTTACTCCAGAAGCTGGAACACAGAGATGAATGAAGACAGATATCCAGAAGCCGTCGAGGACATCAGAAGGCCCTATCATGTAAACTTTTATTTTTAAAAACTTATTTTTCATTTTTAAAAATTTATTTTCTATTTAAAAAAATTTATTTTTTATTTAAAAAACTTATTTTTTATTTAAAAAGGCTAATTTTATTTTTTAAGAAATTTATTTTTTATTTTTAAAAACTTATTTTCTATTTAAAAAACTTATTTTTTATTTAAAAAACTTATTTTTTATTTAAAATATCTTTATTTAAAAAGATTAATTTTATTTTTTTTAAATTTATTTTTTATTTTTATCTTAAAAATTTTCCAGATTGAAGAAGGTCCACCTCGACTTCTGGAGTCAAATTCGAGACGGAATTTTTCCAGAAATCAAGCCAGAAGTTTCGACAATTCATCCAGGATCGTGAAAACTGCCCCAGGGCATTATCTGAGTTTAGATCAAAGATCAATGTCGGAAAAAAACAAAAAAGAATTACTTCGTCAAATTACGGTTCAACTTCTTCAACCAGAAAATACCGTATCTAGAGATTGTCAAACTCTGTGGCAAGAAAGAAAAAAATTCGAAAAAAATTTAATTCAACAAATTTCGACGGATTTTTCAGATGAGGTTCCTTCGGCCGCCTCGACGAGCTTCGAATCGAACACCGAATTCGTTTTTCAATCAGAAAAAAATTCGAATTTTTTTTTAGAAATTCCAAAAAAAACAAATGCAGAAATTAAAAGACAAAAATACAAAAATTTACTTAAATACAGAAGTCCCAAAAAAACAGAAAACAGCAGTTTCGAAAGTGTCGGAAGCGATTCGACTTCAGGAAACAAATTTGGAAGTTCTTTGGAATCTGCAGATCAGGCCAAAGTCGTCGAAGATGAAGAACATAGGTGGACTTTTTTAAATAAAAATTTTATAAAAAATTTTGAAATATTTTTAATTTTATAAAATAATTTTAAAAATATTTTTAATTTTATAAAAAATTTTAAAAATATTTTTAATTTTATAAAAAATTTAAAAATATTATTAATTTTATAAAATAATTTTATTTTTATAAAAAATTTATAAAATATTTTTAATTTAATAAAAAATTTATAAAATATTTTTAATTTTATAAAAAATTTTGAAATATTTTTAATTTTATAAAAAATTTTGAAATATTTTTAATTTAATAAAATAATTTTATTTTTATAGAAAATTTATAAAATAATTTTAATTTTATAAATTTTTGAAAATCTGAAATTTTTGATTTTATTAATTTTATTAAAAAATTTTTGTTTTTTTAATTTTTGATTTTATATGTGGATATTTTGCAGACCGATGACGGCTTTCTCGAAGAAGAATCCTACTGTACAGACGGCTTACCGTACTTTGTCTGTGAAGTACAGTCCTGCAAGGTCGCGGATCCACGGCCGGACCTCGTTCGACCTCGAGAGGGACTACAGCGTGGACTCCAGGTCGGATTCTCTCTTCAGGACCTTCTCGAAAGTGGACCCCAGGTACGACCGGCTCCAGGGGAACACCGCACAGTACCCCGAGGACCTCAGTCAAAGACGCAGAAGCCCTCAGGCCATCCCGACCTACAGATCCGCAGATAATCCTTATTTTTGTTAAATTTTATTTTTTAAAAATAAAATTAATTTTCTTCGTCGTCAGAATACGGGAAAAATCCACAAATTTCACAAGTTTTTCTACAGTACTTTTTCATCCGGATCGTCGTGTAAAAGTGACTTTTGCAGAATCCATTCGACTTCCATTTCTGACAAGAAGGATGAAAATCTTCACAGCACATGTTGCAGGTTTTAGGACAAAGTTTTTGAATCATTTCCTTAAAATTTCTTAAATTATCTAAAAAAATTAAAAAATTCCAAAAATTCTAAAATTTTTAAAATTATCTAAAAAATTCCAAAAATTCTAAAATTTTTTTAAAAACTAAAAAATTCTAAAAATTTTTAAAAAACTTTGAAAATTTTAAATTTAAAAAAAATCGAAAATTATAAATTATGAATTTTTTTATGAAATTTTGTAAAAAATTATTTTTAAATTTGAAAATAATAATATTATTGAAAATTAGAACCTGTTTTGAACATAGGGGCTTCAGACGGTTGCAGTTCCAGGAGAGATTTCGACATTTGGCTTCGACTGAGATTTGGATTAAAAAAATCAAAAAAATTAAAAAAACAAGCTTCAGAAACATTTTCGAATTTCATGAATGACCATTTTAAAAAAGAAAAACGGTCAACTTTGAGCGTGAACAACTGATCAAACAACTTTCAACTCGAAAATCCAAATTTAGCATTTATAATATGAAAGACAATTGGACTAGTTTACATAAGTGAAATATTTAATATAAATTCAGAGATCGTTTATGTCATTTACACGACCGAGGAAAATCTGGTCCCTCGGCCAGAGCTGAATTGAGCCCTCCCCGAGGCCGGCAATCAGGTCCGATCCGGTTCCGTACATTAGCTGAAAAAATCGAAGTTGTTAAATATTATAAAACTTGAAGAAAAAAATTTTTACCATAAAAATTTAAAAAAATTAATTATAAAACTTGGAAAAATGAAATTTTTATCATCAAATTAAAAAGTATTAATTATTATAAAATTTAAAAAAATAAAATTTTAGAAAATCTTGAAATTATTTTGGAATGCATTTTATGATTTTTAAAGGAATTTTAGGATTGTTATGGAAGAAAGAGAAAAAAACGCGAGTAAGGACAAGGCGAGTCAACTTGTTAAAAATGCCCGGATTTGTCACTTTTGCCTTTCTACAATTCCGGTAAAGGAGCGCGAGTCAACTTGTTAAAAATGCCCGGATTTGTCACTTTTACCTTTCTACAATTCCGGTAAAGGAGCGCGAGTCAACTTGTTAAAAATACCCAGATTTGCCACTTTTACCTTTTTACAATTCCGGTAAAAGAGGTAAAAAAGGAACGCGAGTGGAAAACAGCTAGTTGATTTGGTTGGCACTCTACCAGATCTACCACTTTTTCCTTTTTTGTAATTTCTTTTCCCTTGGCGCGGGAATTTGAAAATTTTTAGAAAATCAAATCTGTTTTCAACTGTTTAAAAACAAAAGACTTACGTTATTAATCCTGTGTGAAAATGTTGCTTGTGTGATTTTCCTCGGATTTAGACCAGCTGTGAAAATCTTTATGTCGAAAGAATCGGCGCAGAAATATCCTCCGTAAGTGGGAATACATCTGAAAGGAACGGATTCCGTCTTTTGGGTGAAATCGAGCTCAGTATCCAGCGTGGCCGGGTCGAGCAGAAGACACCCGTTGGACGAACAGACGGCCAATTGTCCAGAATTGAAGGTCAAAGTTCTCAAATTGTCGAATTTCGTTAAAGATTTCGGTTGAGAGAGATTTCTTGGATCAAAAACATAAACATGACCATTTTCGGATCCTATTATTATTCCGTTATGCTGATTATCGTAATGTACCTCAATTGCTGGCGATTTTTTCTTATTTTTTAATTGAAAAAGTTTTGTATCAATTTCCGCCAAATTTTTTTGTGGAATTTTGAAATCGAGAATGAAGACTTTTCCGCTGTAATTCGACGCTGCAACACAAGAATCAAAACAAGCAAGTTTCAGAAACGCTTGTTCACTTTTGAATCTGTCTTCCATCTGAAAAAGTTAATTTTAATCATAAAAAAATTTAAAATTTAAATTTTAAAATTAAAAAAACCGCGAGTCGATTTTTTAGGAAATGCCAGATTTGCCACTTTTACCTTTTCACAATGTTGGTAAAAAGAGCGCGAGTCGACTTTTGGAAGTTACCAAATTTGCCGCTTTTACCTTTTTACAATTCCGGTAAAAAGAGCGCGAGTGAGGAAATCGCGAGTCGATCTTTAAAGGTTACCAAATTTGCCGCTTTCACCTTTTTAGAATTTCGGTAAAAAGAGCTCGAGTCGACTTTTGAAAATTGCCAAATTTTCCATGTTTTCCAACTTTTTAAATTCTTATCTTTTTGCACGAGAATTCAAAAATTCCGAAAAAATCACTTTTTAAATTATGAAATTTTAAATAATTTCCTACCACAGCCGAAGGTCCGTATCTCCAGAGCTTCACCGACCCATCCCAACTGGAGGTGTAGAAGTCGTACTGACCGCTGCTGTTGATGTCCCAAATCCATCCACTGTGAGCTTCATGAATTTCTGTTTTTATTCCTTTTTGGAGATTTTTTGCTTCGACAGCATTCTGAAGATCCCAAATTACGATTTTGTGATCTCTGGCCCCGGTGAACAAAATTCTTCTGTTGTTGATTTTCCGAGTGTGGAAGGCATCCGGAGTCCCGATATGTCCAGAACAACTCAGATAATCCGTCAAGCAATCGTTTTCATCGAATCTTTGTTTGATTTCTTCGACTTCGATGTTTATTCGCAAAAGTTCTTCAAGTTTTTTATTTTTTTTAATTTCTGGTCTGACAATTATGTCATGTTTGTCCTAAAATAATTAAATTAACAAAAATCCAATCGTCATCTGAAGAATGTAAATTTGGTAAAAAAAATAAAAAATTTCCATCAAAAAAATTTAAATATTTTTGCACGCGGCATTTTTTGGCAAAATGTTCTGAAAAAATTACTTTGTATCGAGTACGAATCAGCCCAATCATTCACTTTTATCAAGAAAAAAACCAGTGCGAGTCACTTTTGGCAATCTGCTCAAATGAGCCATTTATTCCTATTTTAAGCGCAAATCTGACTAGTCATTCCTTTTTAAAGAAAAAAACCAGTGCGAGTCACTCCAGTTATTCCTTTTTTACAATAAAAACCAGCGCGAGTAAATTTTAATAAATCATTCATTCCCATCCTACGTGCGAGTCATTCCTTTTCCACAATAAAAACCAGCGCGAGTCACTTCAGTCATTCCTTTTTTAAAATAAAAACCAGTGCGGATAAGTTTATTTACCGATTTTCACTCTTGCGTAATTTTACATAAAAATCATTTTTAACTTAATTTTTTAAATATTTCCATAAATACACTAAAATTTCGAAATTGTATAAGTTGTAAAATCTTATGTAAATTTGATTTTTAAATTTAAATTTTAAAAAACAAGTGATGGAGCTTGTTTTCGATGACCTCTTTGATTGTGTACACAGATAATTTGCAATCAGGGCTAACTGAAAGCAATTTTCAATAGATTGGATTCTAAGTGAGTGTAATCTATGGTGATGATTCCAATCAAGCAAAGACTGATTATAAATGGATGCAATCGAAGGTGTTTGAGACATTCAGTTAGTGATGATTGCAAATTACCTGTGTAACAATTATGAAACAACTGTCACATTGCAGATTTTCTGAAATTAGGCTTAACTAAATGGAATCAACACGTAAGAACTGCTGACCATAGTTTTCACATTATTTGATTCTAGCTGAGCACAATCGATAACAGGATGACATTCCAACAGAAGATTGATTATAACTAAGTGTAATCAACGTACTTGGACCACGTTTGCTTCCAGTTGAGAAGATATTAGTACGTTGATTATACTCAGTTATGATCAATCTTCTGTTGGAATGCAATCCTGCTATCGATTGAATTCAGTTAGAGTCAAATAATGTGAAAACTACGGTCAGCAGCTCTTTTGTGTTGATTCCATTTAATTAGGCATGATTTCAGAAAACGTGTGGTAAAACCAATGCACAGGTTACTTTGGTTCTTATGAGATTCCTGATATCCGCATCGAGGCAATTTCATAATACAGTAGAACTTGGATATCAGATACCCCTGATATAACATATATTTTGTTATAGTATACAGTGTGAGTGAGTGATTTCGGTAAGTTTGCCTTCAAATTGACCCCTGCTATGATATATCCTTTGTTATAACATACGCTTTGGCCGGTCCTAAATAGATACCTTATATCCAAGTTCTACTGTAACGTCCATTTCCGTTTTTTTATAATCTAAGATATAAGATATTTGAAATCGAACCTTGAATCTTCTAAGCCAGTACTCCCTGCTGGCAATGAAGGAATGTAACCGTCTGTCCAAAAGCCTGACTTCAGTCCAGAGTTGTCTCGAAGGGACGTTGTTGAAGATGGAGTAAATAATTTCATTCGGCAATGTTTCCAAATTGGTCGTTTTCGTCATCCCAAGACAAAACTAAACCCGAAAATTAAAAATAAATTTCAAAATTATCTCAAAACGAAAATTCAAAAAATCTTCAGGATTTTAAATAAGATTTCTGAATTCCCTACTGGATTCTGAAGATTCTAGAACCTTTCGAAAGTCCTATCAAGATTCTAAAAACCTTCAGAATCTTCTATTAGATCCCAAAAAGCTCCAGAGAATCCCACAAGCTTCTGAAAAGTTCCAAAATGAGGATTCTGAAGTTCTTTAAAAGCTTCAATAGGATTCTGAAGACTTCCAGAAGCTTCTAAAATTCTCTACCAGATCCCAAAGTTCCAAAATCAGGATTCTGAAAACTTCTAGAATCTGCTATAGAATTCTGAAGACTTCCAAAAACTTCTAAAATTCCCTACCAGATCCCAAAGTCCCAAAATCAGGATTCTGAAAACTTCCAGAATCTGCTATAGAATTCTGAAGATTTCCAGAAGCTTTCAAAAATCTCCAGAATTTTCTGGATTTTAAATAATTTAAAAAATAATCATCGGCAAAAAACCGATTAAAATCAAAATCAACAAAATTTTTATTTTTTATTTAAAAAAGAGGTATTTAGTAATCATCGTCGTCAGAAGAACAAACATAACGATCATTTTGTTCTTCATTAGGATCAAGTTCAGGTTCCCATGTTAATTTCTCTGGATTCAATGCCCTTCTTCTCAAAATCCGGATGTCCGTGAACCAGGCCTTGACGCAATCGACCAAAGTTTTTCCGTCACTCGGTTGTTTGATCATTCCGTTAGCTAAGACGGTCGAAACGATGTCGTCGATGTATATATGGGTTTCTTTACTTATATCTTCGAATGAAATTTTTTTTTCATTTCTGTGTTTTCTTAAATATTGAAAAATCACCGAAGTCCAATAAGATCTATAAAGATAAAGTCCGTCGTCGCTCAAGGGATGTTCCGGTGATCCAAATTTTTTTTCTTTTTTCGACAAAAGATAACTCAAATCCACCAGTAATTTACCGTAACCAGATTGTCTAGACTGATTGAAAACCAAAAGACAACTAAGATTGTTGTTTTGACTCGGTTTGTTTTCCTTCGAAAAAAATCCGGCCGGAATAAATCCCCAATTTTCGTCAAATTCAGTAATAATGTAAAATTTGAACATTTCGACTTCATTCGTCACCGATTTCGCTGGCAATAACGCTGAGGCTACAGTACACAGTCGTCTACAGTAATCCATTTCGTCTTCTCCAACAACTTCGAAAAATGAAATAATCTTCTCAGTGGCATCTGGAGCCTTGATTCTGTCTCTGTAGATCTCGTTTCCAGGTGGATTACTGTACTCACACATGTTCTAAAAAGATTACTGTAATGCAAAGTCAAAAAAGACATCCTAAGGATTACTGTAATTCAAAAAAGATATTTCGAGGATTACTGTAATTCAAAAAAGACATTTTAAAAAGGCTACTGTAATTTAAAAAAATGAACTGAAACAAGTTTTAAAAGGTTACTGTAATTTTAAAAACTACTGTAATATAGACAAATAAAAACATGTTTTCGAAGATTACTGTAATTCAAAAAAGAACATTCCAAGGATTACTGTAATTCAAAAAAGTCGAAAAAGACATTCTAAGGATTACTGTAATTCAAAAAAGACATCCTAAGGATTACTGTAATTCAAAAAAGACATCCTAAGGATTACTGTAATTCAAAAAAGACATTCTAAGGATTACTGTAATTCAAAAAGAACATTTTAAAAAGGTTACTGTAATTTTAAAAACTACTGTAATATAGACAAATAAAAACATGTTTTCGAAGATTACTGTAATTAAGAAAAATAAATTAAAAAACATTTAGGAAGGTAAAACATGTTTTCGAAGATGACTGTAATTGAAAAAATTCCTAAAATTACTGTAACTTTGAAAAAATAAAACGAACCAGATGAAGTCGGAATCTGAAGGGACTCAGAAACAGCCCGAAGCACTTGTGACAGGCAAACACTAGTCTGGCGTTCCAGAAGTCGGGATTCTGGGACGGGACGGATCTCTTGGCCGGGACAATGTAACTAGGACCAAAATGCAAAAATTGAGAAATTTCGTCATCATAGCCTAAGGCGTCAATCATAGAATTGTAGACTTCCATATCGGATTTCGAAAGAGATAGAGCTTTTTCCTTGATCTTGACGTAGTCTTCCAGGACATCCGGAAACGTAAATTGCGAAAGATATTTGAATAATTTTTTGTTTAAAAATTGATTTTTTTTAATTTTTGATTTTTTGGTATTTTTCTGATTTTCTAAATCCTTCATGTAGTCCTCCGTGGGCCAGACAGTCTGGTACGGTAGTAAAGCTGGTTGAATTTCTCCGTTTATTTCGACATCCAAATTCGAAAATTCTTCCGTAAGGTCTTCAGAAACGGCCTCGACTGCCTCGGTTACGAAATCGGCTTTTTTTAAAGCTTTTTTTAAATGATTTTCGTTAATTTTCTTGTTTAACATCCTCAGTCCGGTTCTTCTTCTGTTCAATTTCATACAGTAATCAGAATCCATTTTCTGGGGCACTATTAGGGTCCTTCCGGGGACTTCCAGATTCATCGACCTCGTCAAAGTCAGAATTTTCTTGAATCTCGTCCATCTGGTTCGATTTCGGACATCTTTCACCTTGTTTTTAGGGACGAAAAAAACACAATCCTTCTGATCTACAGTATGACCTGATTTGATTCGTTTTTTTGAAAATTTTGTTTTTTTGAATTTTTCAAGTTCTCTGGAATTTTTGAATTTTTTAATGCATTTGGCACAATGCCAATGATCGAACGGATATCCGCCGACACTCCCGACAGGCTTACAGTATCCATGGTAGGCTCTTCCGCATCTTGTGCATTGGACGTTCTCGGGATCGTCGATGTAACCCATGCATTCTGAACATCGAAGACAGTCAAAACACCTCCAGGACGTGTTGGAATACTTGATTGGGAGACTTATCTGGATGCAAATTGGATGAAAACGATATTCACATACATTACAGCGGATAAACGGTCCATCTGTACCTTCACAAACAAGACAGAAATTCAGCGAATCCGCGTCCGTCGAAGTCACGACGCCGCGGGTCTTCACCGGCGACCTTTGGCCTTTCTTCTTGGAATCTCCCGAGGACAAAGTTCTTTTTCTTTTTGGAGTGCTTGGATCCAGTTTTCTTCGTTTACTCAAAGGTTCGGATCGGACATCCAGAGCTCGGAGTTCTTTCGTCATCGTGGATTTTTTGTTTTTCGAAGAAGTCCTAGAAAATCCAACTTGATCTTCGGAATCTTCGTTTTCTGATTCGTCATCTGGGAAATTATCAAATTTGAAATCCGGATCTGCCTTGATTTTCGTCAATATCTCATTCAAAAAATCGAAATCGATCGATGTGAACTTGGTTTCCATGGATTTCACGTGATCAATAATCCGTTGTGTTTGAAAATCGTCCATTTTGGGATTCTTCTGTGATTTGGAACCTTGTTTTGGAGAATCAGAATTTTTTGGAATTTGTTTAATTCGAGAAACTTCGTCGTTTAATTTTTTCGGAGTTCTCGGGGAGGGCGGTTCGTCGTCGATTTCGATGGATTTCCTGAAAATTTCATATATTAATTTCCACTAAATATCAAAACCCGAACAATATTTTCTTGGATGAAGGAGATTTAGACCCAGTGGAGCTCTGCACACTCGTCGAAGGAGATCCCCAATTTCGTAATCTGCCAAACAACGAAGTTCCGTTTTTTGATTCTTTCCCGCCAAGTCCAAACCAAGAACCGAATCCTAAAAATTATATGAATTAAAATTTTTGTATTTTTACATACCTGAATTCATCCAGAAATCCTGGTCAGTCAATCCATAAAACAACAAAATTCAAGATTTCACAATGTGCGGACAGATTTCCCCGAAAAAATTCAGCGCGCCTCATGCAAAGTTTTCGTTTCGAGACCACTAGAACCCGGTTCGTTTCGTAAACAAAAATTAAACCAAATTTTTTAAATTTTTAAATTAAAAAAATAAAAAAATAAATTTTCAAAATTACAAAACACACAAAAAACAATAAATTTACATACAATTTACAATGAAAGTAGTAATTAATAAAATTATTTTTTAAATTAAAAAATCGATGATTTTATATAAAAATTTTGGGATTTAGAATTTTGTGAAATGTTTTAATTTTTTTTGAAAATTGGTGGAATTTTGGAAGTTTTTAGAATTAAGTAGAAGCTTCTGGAATTTTGTAAAAATTTTAGGATTTTCAAGAATTTTAGAAAAGTTTTAATTTTTTTAGAATCTTGTGAAAAATTTTAGAATATAATATAAACTTTCTGAAATTTTAGGATTTTATTGAATATTTTATAACTTTGCAGAAATTTTAGGATTTTTCAGAATATAGTGGAATTTTCTGAAATTTTTAAACATTTAATAAAAAATTTTAGAATATAATAAAAACTTTCTGAAATTTTAGGATTTTATTGAATATTTTATAACTTTGCAGAAATTTTAGGATTTTTCAGAATATAGTGGAATTTTTAAAAGTTTTTTAACATTTAATAGAAAATTTTAGAATCTAATAGAAGCTTTTTGAAATTTTAGGATTTTCCAGAATATAGTGAAATTTTCTAACATTTAATAGAAACTTTTAAAATCTAATAGAAGCTTTCTGAAATTTTAGAATTTCATTAAATATTCTGTAACTTTGCAGAAATTTTAGGATCTTTAAGAATATAGTGGAATTTTTAAAAGTTTTTTAACATTTAATAAAAACTTTCTGAAATTTTAGGATTTTATTGAATATTCTGTAACTTTGTAGAAATTTTCCAAACTTTCCAGAATCTAGTAGAAGCCTTCTGAAACATTTTAGAATTTTTTAAAAACTAGAATCTTCCAGAATCCAATAAAAATTAACAACCCAACTTCTAGACTTTTTTAAAAACATTCTTCTCAAGACAATTTTGTAAAAAATTATTTTTCTTTTAAATTTATTTTTTTTAAATAATTTGAAATTTCAAAATTTATTTTTTAAAAACAGTTAAAAATCACAAATCTCCTTTGAGGTTACGGTGGTCGATGAGATAGTACTTGAAGCAATCTCTGATCTTGTCGAAGTCGTGAAGACAAACGAGGTATTTGACGTAGTCCGTGGGGACCCCGTTGGTGGTCTGACAGTAAGCCATGCACCCGGGCTGGACCCCCTTGGCCCTGCAGCACTCCCTGTGGTCAGCTCTGGAGGAAGCACAGTCCCACATTTGTCCTACTGTAGGTCCCCTAGAGGCACAAGTCGAAAGGAAGAACAAAACCTGGAAAATTTCAAAATTTTAATTTTATTTAAAATAAAAAATAAAAAACTTCAAATTTTTAAATAAATTTATTTTTTCAAATCCTAAAAAAATAAAAATTTATTTTTAAAGAAAATAAAAAAAAATTTAAATTTTTAAATAAATTTATTTTTTTTAAAATCCTAAAAAATTTTAAACTTTTAAAATAAATTTTTTTTTAAATCCTAAAATAAATTTATACTTTTAAAAATCCTAAAAAAAAATTAAACTTTTTACAGTAAAAATTTATTTTTAAAGAAAATCCAAAAAATTTTTATTTTTAAATAAATTTTTAAAAAATTTTAAAATCCTAAAAAACTTCAAATTTTTAAAATAAATTTTTTTTTTTTAAATTCTAAAATAAATTTATTTTTTTAAAATCCTAAAAAACTTCAAATTTTTAAAATAAATTTTTTTTTAAAATCCTAAAAAATTACCGTATTAGATGACAAAGCATTAAAATCACAAAATCTTCTTTTACAATCCGGATCTGCTTTATGAAGTTTACTACAACAAGCTTGAAGTTTCTGATTTGGTGTTCTTCCAATTCCTTTTTTATGTGGTAATGGAAAATTTTGTTGATTTCCTTGAGGCATTTGAAAACCTTGAAAAATATTAAATAATTGTTGAGCTTCAACAACAATCAAAAAAATAAAAAATAAGAAAATCAGTTTCATTTTTGGGAATCTTAATCCGAACAATTTCGAAAATCCCTTTTATCTTTTTCGGTTATCGGTTTAACGATCCCCTCAGGGCGTATGTCAAACCACCTCTACTGATCACGTCTCTTAAAAATTGGCCAGTAACCTGTTCTTTTTATGAGTCATTAATTAAATCACTGGAACAATGACGTTATACAAAAATAGATAGAAGAAACAAAGTATATCACAAGCACACTTTTCCGATCGTAATTTTGTCAAGTGTCGAGATCGAAAACAAGTGCATCGTAAAAACTCCATTAAAAATTACGCTTTT
This sequence comes from Halicephalobus mephisto, assembly GCA_009193035.1. Classification (NCBI taxonomy): domain Eukaryota; kingdom Metazoa; phylum Nematoda; class Chromadorea; order Rhabditida; family Panagrolaimidae; genus Halicephalobus; species Halicephalobus mephisto. The sequence goes on along the minus strand of SWDT01000003.1, from coordinate 905,569 downwards.
TCTCCTTGTTCCTCTTGCTGACTTTTCGCGTCTGGAACCCACAAACCGGACTTGATACATCGATCGAGATGATATTGGAAGACTTCTCGATCCATTTTCTCAGCTATATCCATCAAAGCTTGAACACTTTGAGAAGCAAAAGCTTCACGCATTTCATCCGGAAGACTGTTAAAAACTTCCTGAGGATCCAATCCACCAGGACTAGCTTCAATTCTCTTCTGTCGTTCTTCAGCTTCCATCTCCGCCACAGCTGTGTCGATCTTATCCTTGGCTCGTTTCCTCAAGCGAGCTTGGAAACTTTCCACTTCATCACGATACATCTTCATATAATGAGCATCAGCAGCACGAATCTTCTTGAAAAACGTCTTGATAACGTTAGGATTAGTGGGAAGAGCTCTCAACGACTTGGCCAGTTCCAGGAGATATTGAACAGTGATGCACTGTTCAGTCATTTTCTCCATAACGGAGTAGTTCTGATCAATGGTCTGATTCAAAGCCTCGATCGTCATCCAGCTAGTGGCATATTCACTCGCCAAGTGGGGATGTTCCAATAAGTATTGTTCTGTTTTGTCAAATCCACCATTAAGTTGGGAGAATTCCTTTAGGAGTGATTCATTTTGATTGAAGTAATCAAGCTGAAATTCAAATATTATCTAATTGTAAAAATCAAAAGTGATTATTTTTAAGAAATAGCAGAAACTTCCAAAAACTAAAGTGGTTCAAATTTCGGGTTTTTATAGCTTTTTTGCAACTTTACAAGTTTTAGAAACGTACTTTTCTTGGATATATCTAGAAACTCCTAAATTGAAGTCATGCAAAGTACAAAACTCCTACCCCTTCTTATGTGTTGAAAATTACACATAAGGAAACTAATAGATATTAAAAATCACGACTAGTACTAAAGTACTCCATTGAAAACGAACTTTTTTGCCTGTTATTAGACACCAATATATAGAAAAAACTAACCATTCGCTTGTTGTCTTCCTCGTCGTCGATTTTGGGCTTGGGGGGTTCCTTCTTGTCACTAGCCTTGTTAATAACACTCTTACTCCAGGTTTCTTTTCCAATAGTGTCGACGTTCCACGGGGCCAATCTTTCCTTGTCGGCCAGTTCTTTCTCCTTCTCAAGGAATTTTTTCTCTTCTTCCTCGATGTCGTGCTTTTCAAGTTCCAATTTGATCCTTTCTTTCTCATCAAGGTCAGGATTAGCTAGCTTTTCTTCAATTTGCTGAAAATGTAACATTACGATATATCAAGTTACTGTATAAATTAGGAATGGGTGCTTTTACAAATTCATCTTGAGACCAATTTTCTAGAAACTAAAAATCCGCAAGTGTAATTTTAATTTTGCACGATTATTTCGCAATTTTACGATTTCGTGATTCATTTCCTGGAATTACATCGTGTTTTGATGGTTTTAGAGATTTCTAAACTGGATATATGATATAAAAGTTTTTTCATTTCTGAGAGTAATAGTCATATATGAAAATGCTAATGAATATTGAGAAGACTAAGTAGCACCAAATAAGCCGCAGAAAACGAGTTGCTTGGATATTTATGAAACTACAAAATTACGAAACCGACCTGTATCTTCGTTTTGACCTTGTTCTTGCCGGATTCGACCTCCTCTTTGGCCTGCTTCATCTCGGCCATCCTTTCCAAACGAGCTTGATGTCTCCAGCGGAAAAGCGAAGGAGTGTCGATGTTGGGATGAGTGTCGTCTTCATCGTCGGACACTTCGATGTCCTTCCACTTGGAATAATCAATCGGCATATTGATATCTGAAAAAGCACATAACCACTTATTTAAAAAACAAAATATTCACGAAAAAAGGAGAAAAATAAAGGAAATTTTCTTCGAGAAACGGCTTCTGGAAACTTCTGGAAGCTTTGAAATCGTTCACAACAAAGATTAGCATTTTCGCGGCGAGAGTCGCGAAGTGAAATCACGCACAACTTTGCGCTTTTTAATTCCTAATTTTCTTTTTTTTTCGACTTTTTTTAGTTATTTCATATATCGAAATCCAATGGGATTGACCAAGGATTATCAGAAGTTTGTTCCGGCAGGTGTTTGTAACATTGTTAATTCTCAAAACGGTCATATAAGTGCTGTCGATAAAAATATTTGTGCCGTTTCTGCTTGTGAAAATATAAATTTTTACAATCTTCGAACAGGAGAAATTGTATGTTTATTTTTTAAATTGTATTTAATGGGGTATTTTAGGAGAAACAAATTCGACGTGATAATCATCAAGTCACGATTTTTGCGTTTTCGCCAGACGGCCGGTATTTGGCCATCGGATACGACGACGGCGAAGTTCATCTTTATGATCAACAGAACGGCAATGACAATTTCACCGTTTTCGCCGGTCACAAACGTGGTGTCAACACCCTGGTCTTCAGTCACGACGGATTCACGTTGGCTTCTGGAGGAAAGGTAAGAATTTCCTAAATTTTCATATATCAACTTCCAAACTAACTTTTCTACAATAGAGGCGTTTCGGTATTGCAATTTTTCGGAATTTATTAATATTCGCATTTGATTTTCAGTCCTAAAAACTTCAACACCCTGCATAACCCTAATTTAGAAATCCCCAAGTCCGTCCGGGTTAAATTCATTTTTGAAACATTAATCTCGGAATTTCCGCAAAGAAACGAAAATTATTATATGAAATACTCCGACTTTCTAGAAACTTGACTGTAAAAAATCCTCTTAAAACAGTTAATTTTTTACTTTTTTGTGTAGCTACGAAATCACGGAAAATCAAAATTATTTTAATTTCTAAGAACTTCTAAAAATCTACTTTGAAGTTATTTTTTAAAGGTATTTATTTTTATAATTATCCAATTTTCTTGCAATTATTTAATTTTTTACTTTTATCAATTACAGGATTGTGTGATTATCGTCTGGGATATTCTCTACGAAACCGGTAAATTCCGTCTCAATGGACATACGAATTCGGTCACTCAGATGCAGTTCACCAAAGATGACAAGTACCTGATTTCTAGTTCGAAGGATACGCAGATAAGATTTTGGAATCTTGCTACCCATTCCTGTTTCTACACGATTTCCGGAAGTACTTCAGAAATTTATGGATTCGCATTGATCAAAAAAGACCGGATGTTGGTTGTGGCTTCGGCTGAAATCGAGTTGACGATTTATGAACTTTCTTGGTTTGAATCAGACGATGAGGAGGAGAAATCTGACGACGAAGACAGCAATCCCAAAAAGAGAAAGTTAATCACCGAAAGTTTAACTGGAGCAGAATATATCGAGAACGAAAACGACCAAGGGAACAAAATTGTCCGGTCCAGGAAACGAGGAACCCTGATTCGACAAGCCAAAGGCAGAGCTATCCAGATTACCGTATCTCCGGATGAGAAACTCATCAATGTTCTTGGAGGCGATCTAGTTGATGTTTTTAGAGTGTATTCTGATGACGAAGCGAAAAAAAGACTAGCAAAGAAAGTGAGAAAAGCGAAAAAGAAACTCGAGGAAAAAAAGAATGAACAAGAACAACCTGAAATTTCCGAAGTTGATGTTGCTAAAGATGTGACGTTGTTTATCTCCAGAATAGGGGATGTGAAGTCAAATTCGAAGATTAAATGGATTTCTTATGCTAAACAATGCTCGAAAATTGGAGAAAATGGGAGAGAATACAGAGTAAGTTTTGCATTTTTTATCGAAATTAATAGTTGACATTTGATATCAGAGTTGATAGTCAAAGGTTAGAATCAGAGTTGATAGTCAAAGGTTAGGATCAAAGTTGATAGTCAACGTTTTATATTAAAGTTGATAGTTAAAGGTTAGAATCAGAGTTAAAATTTTAAACTTTCACATTAAGAGAAAAACTGAATTTTTTCTGCTTCAAAAAATTCATGTTTCAATTTCTGTTTTGTATTATCAAAATTGGAAGTCAAGGTTCGAGATCAAAATTTGGATTTTCTTTTTAAAAAACATTTATAATTGTTTATTTTAAAAATCTGTTTTATCTAAATTGATAGTTGGAACTTAACTAGACTTTTAAAGTTCAAATATGATTCATAAGTTGCGTTTGAATAAGGGAAATTCTAATTTTAACTTCTAACTCTGATCGTCAACTTAGATTGTTTGAAGTCACAGAATTCCAGGTTAAAATTTGAACTTTTTGCACTAAAACAAGATTAGCAAATTTTTTTATTTCGAAAAATTACCTCAATTGGTAAAATTTGACATTTAAACTCTTCAAACTAAGAATTACTCGAAAATCGTTTTCTAATGGGGGAGATTGGAATCTGAACTTTAAATTTTGACTATAAATTTTGATAAAACTACATGGTAAATTTTAATTTTTAAATGTTATTTTTAGTTAATTTGTATTCAAAATAATAATACTGTGAATGGTATGATTATAACGGCGGATTTGAAGACGAATGAACTCAAATATGAATCGGTTGTCAATTTGGACAAAAGAGGCCATAGATCGGAAATTAGGTCTTTGGCAATTGCGGGATCTGATAATGCATTCATTACTGGATCTGAGGATTCGGCCATTGTTTGGAATATTGAGACACTTTTACCGGTTAATCGCCTAGAAACGGAAGGAATGAAGGAATTGACTGCAGCGTTATATGCTCCTGGAGATAAGTTTGTTATTTTTGGAGCTAAAGATGGAACTATTTACATATTTGAATTGGCTACTTGTGAACTTGTGAATGAGTACAAGAAAGTTCATGATGGAGCTATTTGGTCTCTATATCTGCTTCCGGATAAAAGTGGATTTGTGTCGGTTGGATCTGACAAGAAAGCGAATTTTTGGGAATTTGAACTTGTGAATGAACCTGGATCGAAAAGTAAAATTTTAAAAATTAATAATAGTCGTTCTACAGAATTGGAAGACGAAATTTTGTGTTGTAATATTACTGCTAATGGGAAGTTTATTATTTTTGGTCTTTTGAATTTCACCGCTAAAGTTCATTATTTGGACAGTTTGAAGTTCTTCCTAAGTCTTTATGGACATTCGTTGCCGGTTATGTGTGTTGATACTGATATTGTGAGTTTTAATATTTTTAAATATAAGTGAATTTTTTGGAAAATGTTTTTTAATATTTTTGGGTTTTTAATTATTAGTTTTGTAATTTTTAACTTTAGAGGATTTAGTACTTTGTGTGATTTGGAAGTTTGCAAGTCTATTTAGGAAAAATATAAATCTAAAATATTGCGAAATTATTTAAACTTAAGAAATAATTTTCTAAAATTATAATTTCAAATTGCTTTGGTTTTTAAAAACAAATTCTTTTTGAATTAATTTCGGGGGAATTTTAGTTTTAATTTTTATTATTGATTACGAAATAATCACATGAAATTCAAATTTTCTGAGTTTTGAGGATTTTCTGAATTTTGTGAGAAATTCTTTAATCTTTATAATTGTGTACTTTTTAGGAGTCAAAGTTACTAGTAACAGGATCGTCAGATAAAGGATGTAAAATCTGGAGTTTGGATTTTGGAGATTGTCGTCGATCACTATATGGTCATACTGATGCCGTTACGGCTGTTAAATTTAACAGATCTGTAGAGGAAAAATTGTTCTTTTCTGCTGGTAAAGATGGTCGTATTATTCAATGGGATGCAGTTAAATTTCATAAAATTCAAATTCTTGAAGGACATAAAGCTGAAATTAGAACTCTTGGATTAGCTATGTCTGGTAAAACTTTGGTGAGTTAATCATTTTTAAAGTTTTTGTTGAAAATAAGTGTAATTTTGAATAGTAGTAAGTTTTTGTATGAGCTGAATGGAAGTAGGGAAATTGTTAGATCTGGTACTTTTCTATGAAAAGTGGTTTTTTTAATTTTATTGTAGAAAATTTCTAAAAATTAAAAATAATTTTGAAAATATGTGAAATTTGAGATTTTAAAAGTTTTAAACAAGTTATAGAAATTTGTGTCGAGATAATTTTTATGAAAAAATTTATTTTTAAATAATGATCGTTTTAGATTTCGACATCTCATGATAAATCAATCAGAATCTGGGAAGAATCAGAAGAACTTGTTGTTTTGGGAGAACAAGAAACCGCTCAAGTCGAAGAAGATTATCTTGAGAAAATGATTGATGCAGAAGATATTGTTCCTGGAGAATCTAATGATCAAGAATCGGAAATGGCAGCGAAAAAATCACTTGAAACTATTAAAGGAACAGAATTAATTCTGGAAGCAGTGGAAATTATGAGAGCAGAAAGAGAAGCAGAGAAAAATGGAGATACTAAAAGAAACCCTCATCCGTTGATTACAGCTTATGGAAGTAGTAACTTGGATTATTTTATTCTAGATGCTATTACGAGAATTAGATCATCAAATTTAGAAAAAAGTTTACTAATGGTTCCTTTTGGTTTCGTATCTGATATACTGAAATCTCTAAATGAATGCATCAAACATCACTACAAAATGGAAATCGCCACAAGAGTTGTTATTTTTCTACTTAAAATTCATCACAATTACATCAGTAGAGCTCTGCATTTATTTCCAATGATTCAGGATTTAAGATTAGAAATTACAAAAGAACTTGAAGAAACAAAAAATCTTGTTGGATTTAACTCAGCTGCTTTGAAGTTGTTGAAACTTGAACTTGAAGAACGAGATAATGTTAAAATTTTCAAAGATGTTTCTCAAATTGAACGTAAAAAGAAACCAAAAGAAAGAATGGCCTTGATGAGGACTTTGATGTAATTTTTGTTGTTTTTTGTTGAGTTTGATAATAATTTTTATTTAATATTGAGGAATTATGACAAAAAATATTTTACAAATTACTGTAATTTTTCAAAGATATGTGAAAAATTTACAGAAAAAAAAAAACAAAATTTAAAAACCGTATTTTTGTTTTGAAGCAATTTTTGCTGCTTTATTTTGGGCCCATTGTTCTTTCAATTGTTCTTCTCTAGCAACAGCTAATCCAGCAAGATGAGTAATTTGATGTTTCATTTTTGCTAATTTTTGAGTTTCATCTTTAGAAATTGGTTTTTGAGGTTTACCAACAGCAAAAGCAGTAACATTTTTGTAATCTAGATTTCTTAATAAAGTTTCTTTAACATTAGGTCCGATTTCTTTGTCTACATTTACATCGACAATGTTCATCACAGCGTCGTTTGCGAAGACACTACTAGTACCCCATTGTTCTATTTCTTGTTGATAGATTAGTTTTCTTGCTTCTTCGTTAGATATAGCTTTCATGTTGAGATTTGTTTCTGATTTTTCTGATTCTTGAATTTTCTGAGGTTTAACAGGACCTATGTCTTCATCCACGACGAACATATTAGGAAGATTAGCTTCTGATCTGGGAATTTTCCTAGCATCCAGAAGATCCTTCTTCGTGACAGCCCCAAGACCAAAAAAGTCGTTATCCACACTTGACGACGATGTTGATTCTTCTTCGTCGTCTAATTTCCTCTTTTTTGCTTCTGGTTTCTTCACAGTAGATTTGACAGTCGAAGGAGTAAACGACAAAGTAGAAGTCTTCGGTTTTTCTACAGTACTCATTTTCGGAGGGGGTAACATAGACAACAACGAAGACTTAGCATTGGTCGTAGGCACAGGTTTCTGAATTGGTTTCTAAAAAGTAAAAATCAGAGAATTTTTAGATCATATGAAATTTAAAAAAATTAAAATTATAAAAATCAGAGAATTTTTAGATTATATGAAATTAAAAAAATTAAAATTATAAAAATCAGAGAATTTTTAGATTATTTTAGATGTTTTAAATTTTCGAATTATTTTAGATTTTTTAAATTTTTCAATTATTTTAGAGAATCAAAAATTTTACAAAAAAGTGCGAGTTGACGGTGAATTGCCAGATTTGTCTTTTTTGTGATTTTGAAAAAAGAGCGAGTTAGTTTAACTACAAATTGCCAGAATTTCTGTTTTTCCCATTCTCACATTAGCTGTGCGGGAATTTAAAAACTCCGGAAATTCACACATTTGTAAAAATTAAAAACCAAAACTTTTACGGAATTACTTCAATGTGGATTTCTAAAATTAAAATTATGACGAAAACAGACTTAATTCCTATAGAAAACTGCTTATTACTTTTTAATTTTTATAAAATTCGCTCGCGCGAAAATTCAGAAATAAAAAAGTCGTTCTTAATTTTAATATTCAAGAAATTTAAAAGAAAAAAGTGTTTGCGTCTGGGGGGAATCGAACCCCCGTCGAATGCTTGGAAGGCATCCATGCTAACCATTACACCACAGACGCAGTGAGGGAGCGCACAGAGCAAGTCGAGACACTCCGAGAGCGGAAAAGGATCAATGGAACGAACCTGGACAAAATCATCGTCGTTCGCAGCGACGTCCAAAGTTTTCCTCGAAAGTCCGCCAAAAGCGTCAATTTTCTTCTTTGTCTTCTTGAATTCCTTCTTTTCCTTTTCAGCTAGTTTTATCTCCCAATCCTTCCTCAAAACAGTGGTGTCGAGCTCGTCTTCTTTTTCTGAATCCTGTCGCGGCTGAATTTCGACATTCGAAGCCGCGGGCAGATTCAAACTTGGTTCTTTTGCTGTAATAACGAAACATTTACAACACTACAAGAAATGGTAAATCTTACGGATTTCTTTCGGCGGAGGAATGACGACTTTGGCCGGCAACGGGATCTGTCTCACGGGCTGCGGTCGGGGCGCCGCTGTTTGGACGACTACTGGAGCCGATTCCGAGTCTGATCCTTCTGAATCACTTCCATAAGCTGCTAACCGATTCATCGGAAATAAATAAAAATAATACAAGAAGAAGTTTTATATAAAACCAATGAGAAAACGCGGAAACTGGAGCTGAAGAAATCGGACTTCTTTCGTAACCTACTAGTGTCGTTTCGCCAATTGCGCGGGCTTTCCAATTTTCAAATATGATCAATTGTGGTTATTACGTCGAAATTACGAATTGATATATTAAAAATGAACAACAACAACGGTACAATGGAGATTTTCATATGAAATCAGCACTAAAATGAAGAAACTTTTCTTTCAGACCACTTTGCCAATTGCGCGCGTTTTTGAATTTTAAACATTAATAATTTTAATTATTGTTTTTAAATTACGAAATTACTGACAGTAGTGCAATGAGGGTTCATATGTAAAATCAATGTCGAAATAGGATGAAAATTTTTATTTTTTAAATTTTTTTGTTTTTTAAATTTTTAAATTTTTTTTATTTTCGAAATTTAATAATTTTTTTAATTTCCCAAATTCAGCCCCGTGATATCATGTACTTTAAAAATCCGTAAGTAAGTTAATTGGCCCGAGAAAAGGAATGTTGCTATGGAGAAAAAATTTTTAATTTTTTAATTTTCAGCTGTAGATTTAAGTTTGAAAAAAATTTAAATGTTTAAAAAATTAAAAATTATTACTGAATTATTTTTTTTAATTAATTACTGTATTGGAATAAACCTGAATTCCGAGGATGTTTCTGGATGCGGAATCTGGAAGGGCTGCTTCTTCGTGCCCCCAGGGTGTGAAGCCACCAGGAACTCTTCTGGAACTTCCAACTGCACCGGAGCTTTTTTGTTTACTGTAGACGACGTCGGGATAAAGTTCACTTTGATCGGAACGGAGCTGGATCTAGCCGGAGCCGGGATCTCGCCTCATTTCGTCGCCGTCGGTTTCTCCCTCGATCACCACATGGTTCGTTTTTTAATTTTTAAATTTTTAAAAATTGTTTTATTTTTTATTTTAAAAAATTGTTTTATTTTTAAATTTAAAAAAAATTGTTTTATTTTTAAATTTAAAAAAAATTGTTTAATGTTTAAAATTTTCTTTATTTTTAAATTTTTAAAAAATTGTTTTATTATTTATTTTAAAAAATAGTTTAATGTTTAAAATTTTCTTTATTTTTAAATTCTAAAAGAATTGTTTTATTTTTAAATTTTTAAAAATTTATTTTTTTTTGTTATTTTTGAAATTTCTTAAAAGTTGTTTATTATTTTTATTTTTTAAACTTGTTTTATTTTTTTAAGATTAATAGATGAAATTAATTAAGGGAGACGATACAGTACTTACTTGTGTCACCAATGGGACTTCTGGATATATTTTTTCTGCTTGGAACGACAAGACCCGAGGCTACGTCGACAGGGAGGCCACGAGGAGGTACATTGACCCCGGATCGGTCGGGTTGGTGGACTCCGACATGCGGTGTTCCGGACGATGGAGATTCCAGCCGAGACCCAAAATTTCAAATTCTGCAGAATATATTTACAATTTATCTTTTCCAAATTCAAATTTTTTTTTATTATTTGCCCGAGGATATGCAAATTTTTATTCTGGTGAAATCCTAGGTCATGCAGTTGTTGACGGATCTGGATTTCCATGGATATCTGAAAACAATATAACTTTCTGCTACAGTAATACTTGCAATATTAACAACACTGATCAAATTTTATTTTTAAACAAAGCTCATCAGTCACCAATTCCGAGAATTTTGAAGCACTTCTTCGCCGTGGGACACGCGGTGCTCTGCATGGGGGCGTTCTGGGTCCTCGGGGGTCCTGGGATCCTCACAGCGAGGTACCTAAGATGTCAAAAATCATCTTTTTGGTTTAATTTCCATGGATTTTGCATGATTATTGTTTTTATTTTAATTTCAATTGCATTTTTTGGGAATTTTTATCAAGCAGAATGGAGAATTTTTACTTGTACAAAATTGTGTAATTACGAAGAATACGTAAAATTCGTCCATACAATTATCGGAATTTTCACGTATAGTTGTCTTTGTCTCCAGGTTATCCTTGGGATTTTTCGTCCAAAAAAAGATTCTGTTTTTCGACCTTATGTCAACTGGTTCCATACCGGATTAGGATTCATCACCTGGACTGCCGGAAGCACTGCTTGTGTCTTGGGCTGTCATTTGGGAAAAACTGGGCTTTATGAGAACTTCGGACACTATCCTCAGCACGCCATGACCGTGGTCATAGCGACCTTCGTGGGAGTCGCTTTCCTGTGTGAAGTGTCCTCCAGAAGACACAACTACGTACCTGAAGGCGGGAAACAACCGGAAAACCTCACTGGAGGATGCAACGGCTTCAGTGTGTTCTTGGTCATCGTCTACTTCGTCGTCGCTGTTTTAATGGTCGCATTGCTGACGCTTTTTCTTTTTACTACAATGTATACTAGAGGATTCAGATGGTGAATGCAAAGATTTCAAGTTTTATAAATAAAAAGTAAACCAAACAGTCCAATTACACAAAAGAGATCCGTGAAAGTTATGAAATTCGTTCTTGAGGTTCCATCAGAACAATTGATCCGCCGCGGATGACGACCATGCCGATGTCCTTGGTGGCTCCATTCTGAAATTAATCAATTCGAAAGTTATTGCAAGAATATTCACAAACCCTCAACTGCTCGGTAGCTTCATCGACAACGATGTTCATGAAAGGATCGAATCCACGAAGAATACCAGTAACACTTCTAGAAAATAAAATTTATATAAGTATTAATTTAAAAAAGTAAAACTGATATATAAAAATTCACATTTTAGAAGGGAAAAGTGAAATTTGTATATAAAAATTCACATTTTAGAAGGGAGAAGTGAAATTTGTATATGAAAATTCGGATTTTAGGAGAAAAATATATAAAAATTCCAGTTCAAAAAACTTACCGACATCCATTGAGTTTGAACGTGATCTTCTTGTCCATGTATTTCTTGAGTTCTGGAGGATGGGCCTTGCTCATTTTGAGTTTGACAAATAAAACAACAACAGGATAAACGCAGGAATCCAAAAACGCTAATTTCGAAATCGAAGGCGCGAACTAAAGACAACTTTTCGTTTCGAGAACCCTGCGACAAAGAAATCTTTGATTTGTTTTTGACTGTCAAAAAATGTTTTGAAACTTGTTTATTTGGTCCTGATTGAAAAAAATAATTTTTTTGAATTTTCCGAATTACATAGTGGATTCTAGTTCTGTTTGGTGGTGTTTGACGTAATTGTCGAAGACTTGATCGACTTTCTGGATGACTTCTGAAAACGGTTTATTGGCGTCGATTTGAGCGCGGAGTCCTATATGAGAATAGTGCTGTCCGACTTGTTCTCGCGGAGTGAACACTTTGTCGAAAATCCACTTCCGGCCTTTGTTGAGTTCGATGACGGCATCCAAAGGCAAATGATGTTTTTCGAGGACTTCATCGACGTCTTTGGCTTCCTGAAGTGTCCTTGGAAATCCGTCGAACAGATATCCATGATTGCATTCTGGTCTTTCTAAATTATTCTCCAGAACTTTCATCATAACTTTCTCCGGAACGGTGATTCTGTACTTTTTGTATTCTTGGACAATCTTGCCCAATTCACTGCCTGAGGCGATTTCTTTGTCGAGCATCTCTTCTGGAGTCAGATGGCAGACACAGTACTTGTTGGCCAGCATCGTTGCCTAAATTCAAAAAATCAATAATTAAAATTAAAAAAATTAAAATTCATATATGAAAAAAAGCCAAACTTGTTCCTTTCTTCCAGAGGAAACCGGTCCGATAATGGCGGCCCGGATTGCCCCTTTGTGAGCCGGGTCGTCGTGGCCAGAAGTCTTTTGCCCTTGAGTAAGTTGGATTTTCGGGTCCTGGTGCTCAATAGTGTGCATAATTTCGATCATCTGAAAATTTAAATTATTTAAAAAAAAAACAATAAAAATACAATTAATAAACAACAAAAACACGAAAAATACAAATAAAAATAAAAATTGATATAAAATAAGTTATTAATAAATAAAAAATAAGTAATTCGATATATAAACTTGATGTAAAATCTGCAATTGATAAAAACACGAAAAATAAAAATAAATAAAAGTTGATATAAAATAAATTATTAATAAACAATAATAAACAATAATAAACAAAAAATAAATTAAAATTGATATAAAATTCTTTAAAAATAACAAAAAACAAGAAAATCAGCTAGATCCACTGGATTTCGAAATTTCTAAGGTTATTCTACGCTTCTGAATTTATGAAAACACCTAATTTTTTTGTTATTTATTTATATTTTCAAAGAGATTATGATCGATGAGTTTCAAAATACCGAGAAATCAACAAACGCTGAAAAGTTTTACTTACTTTTTCGATAATCCTGCATATATCAATTTCGCAATTTTCTGGACCTCATGTCGTCCTTTAAATACATAGCCCTTAGTGGAGAATCCGAGTAACAAAAACAATAAACACTTGGTTACTTTCGAAATCTAAATTTTGTTGACTTGTTTTCCATTTTCGTTTTGCACGTTTGCGAAGATCAGAGATCTTTCCCATATATTTTTCACATTTCATATATAGATTTTTAAATTTCATATATTATTTTCTAAAATTACATATATGTCTAATATTTCATATATGGATTTGAACACTTCATATATGAATTTTTAAATTTCATATATTACTTTTCGATTTCATATATAGACTTTTAAATTTCATATATTATTTTCTAGAATTACATACATGTCTAACATTTCATATATAGATTTGAACACTTCATATATGAATTTTTAAATTTCATATATTACTTTTCGATTTCATATATAGACTTTTAAATTTCATATATTATTTTCTAATTTCATATGTAAATTTCGAAATTTCATATATTACTTTTAATATCTCATATATGAATTTTTAAATTTCATATATTATCTTTTAAAACTACATATGTTTCCCTATATTTCGTATATTTTTTAAGAATTTCACATATTGTTTTTTGAATTTCATGGATAATTTTTTTGATTTCATTTATTTTTTTAAATTTTATATTTTAAAAGTTTGTTATTTTTAATTTTAAAGACTATAAACCACATATTTTTGTCGAAATTGGATTAAATGTTCCGTAAATTCGAATCGAAAATAATGTTTTTCAACAAATACGTTCAAAAATGCACAAGTTTACAACTATTTTTGCATTTGAATTTTTTCTAAATTTGGATGACTGCCTTCGAACGGCCGGTACCGCCAGATGATCTCTTTTAAAATCAGAAATCAAAGTGTCAGATCGGTCACATGCAACCACTTGACCCTAATCAATCTCTCAAATTAAAAGTAATATTATTAATTACATTACTGTAAAAAATAAAAATATTTTTATGAAATTTTTTCGAGGATTTTCGAAATCCAGAATTTTAAATTTTTCTAAAAAATGGTCCTGACAGGAATTTTGAAAATTTTCGAAATTTTTCACAGAATTCTGAAAAATTTGAAAATCTAAATTTATTTGAATTTTTTGTTTCAAAATTTACGTTGTAATTCAATGAATCACGGTTTTATCGTAAACAAGTTTATTCTTTTTGTTCATTGACCGTTTGTGGTTTGTTCAAATCAGATTCTAGACGAATATTTTTTATTATTTTTACGTCAAGAAAAAATAAAATAAAAGTTATTTTTACGTCAAGAAAAAATAAAATAAAATAAGTTATTTCTACGTTAAGAAAAAATAAAAATTATTTTTACGTCAAGAAAAAATAAAATAAAATAAGTTATTTCTACGTTAAGAAAAAATAAAAATTATTTTTACATCAAGAAAAAAATATAAGTTATTTTTACGTCATCAACGATCTTGTTGTGGTGGCCAGTTGACGGGATTTCCATAAATAGAAAGGGCAATCGACCAAGATTTTTGAGTTTGAAGAGGTTAATCGATTTAGGTGGAGACACGATGGAGTAGTGACGTCGAATGTATTTTCAGTGTTGTTTAGTCTATGAATCAATTAAGATTTGATTGAAAATGATGAAATATGTTCAGATGCGATAGAAAATAAAATAAAAGTTCATAAAACATCATAAAAATAAATTTTTTTAAACACGTAGGACTTTGTTAAAAATAAACCCAAAAGAAAAAATCAACTCCCGTCGCGAAAGTTCCTGAAGATCATAACAAGACCATTTTTCTTTAATATGATTGGAAACTCGGTCAAAAGAAACCTCAAAGGAAATTTCAACTCCCGTCGCGAAAGTTCCTGAAGAATACAAAGAACTCATTTGTTCGTAGGTGTGAGGTGCAACCAGGAAAGGAAGATCAACTCCCGTCGCGAAAGTTTCTGAAGAACACAAGGAACTCATTTGTTCGTAGGTGTGAGGTGCAACCAGGGAAGGAAGATCAACTCCCGTCGCGAAAGTTCCTGGAAACCACAGCAAAGTGATCGTTTACCATTGTGAGTGAGGACTTTCACGAAAATAATCTAAAATAGCAAATTCGACTCCTAGCGCGAAAGTTCCTGACTACCATGTCATGTTTTCTAATGTAAATGGAATTTTGTCCAAAACAACTAAGAGTTCTGAATTAGAAAGTTACTTTTAATTAATTTTTTTTCTTTTTTTATATTCTACCGTTCCTATGCACGTTTATTTCGGGATAAATCCGTTAAAATTCCTGCAGATCAAGTACCGTGTGAAAACGCGCGCGTCATAGGTCGCAACCCCCGGGCGGCCTGGGGCGATTAGTTCAGAAGCAGTTGTTCTTCAAGCCCGGAGGCGCTTGTTCGCCAAGAATGTATGTGATCTCTTTGTAACCTGAGGCTATCGACTTAATGACCTAAATCAGCTGTCCTTTTTCGTTTGTCATCGATTAAAAATTTTTCAATTTTTTGTGTGGCGTCAGATTGACTAATGTTCGCTCAAGATGGAATTCTTTCACCTTCCAAATTGTCACAAACAACTCGAAGGAGGAGTTTAATCAAGATGGAATGTTTATTTAAAGGAAATTCCGAAGCCATTCTCCAAGACGAAAATGAAGTTGTTCTTTGTTCTTGCTCTCATCGCGGCTTCTGAAGTCAGCTCTGTGCCGGTCGTGCCTCACGTGGACGACCCGGACTTGTCTTCCTTGACGGAGACTCCAGAAGAGACGTTCCTGAGATCCGACGCCGATGGAGATTCCGAATTGATTTTCGACGAGTTTCTCCACTCAGAACTCGCCTACGTCCAATTGAAGAAGGGAGAATTCGACATGCTGGATGCGAACCAAGACGGAATTCTGTCCCACGACGAATATTCAGCTTTCTATGCAGAACAAAAATCAGGTGCTGACGAATCCCAGAAGAAGTATTATATCGGACTTTTCAAGGAATTCGACGCCAACAACGACAAAAGATTGAACAAAACCGAAGTGAAAAAAATCCTTTCGAAGAGATTCCTTCTCCAGCCCAAGGATAACTTCCCTCAGCTCTTCCAGCAATACGACGAGGACCACGATGGAGGACTCGATCTTGATGAATACAAAAAATTCGACCAGACTTTCCCCTTCTACGAACTTGAACCAATGACCGTAGTTGTTTGAATTTCTTTATTTTTAGATTATCGGGTTGTACATAAGAAATAAGAAATAATAAATAATGGATAATTTCAAATTTTCCGTATGTTGTCCGAACTGGGAATTGTCGGTTCTGGCTGGATTTTACTTGGATAGCTTGGAAAATTGGGATTGGTCGGAGTTCGTTTGAGGAAATAGGATTCTCAGTTTTTCGAAGATCTCTGTTCCGAATTTAGTCTTCTGGTTGCCTCCACGAGTTCCGTTTTCGACTGATTAGATTTCAGAAAAACTAAATTATTAAACTTAAAAAACTTCCGAAAGTTGATATATCCAAATTTCTCATTTCTTCTCCAGAATCCTTAGAATCATGATTTTCAAGTTTTTAGGTAATAAAAGTCTAACAAGGATTCTGAATGTAACTGTTAAAATAGAAACAGGAAGAACATCACTAATCTTTACTCAACAATAAGACACAGACAACAACTATACATCTTACATCTTATATTTTACATCTTACATCTTACATCTTACATTTTACATTTTACATTTTACATCTTACATTTTACATTTTACATTTTACAACTGACAAAAGATAACCGAGTATCTTTCTCATGTCCTACAGTATTCCACGGTCCCTGATGTTCAGCTTATCTCTTCAAATCCTCTCTAATTTACTTTCCTATTCCAACAATAAATTTACCACTAAAAATAACAAAAAAAATTTACAAAAGTTGATATATCGAAATTTCTCATTTTTCCTCTAGAATCTTTAACAAAAAAAACAAAAATTAAAATTAATTTTTTCCAATCCACCAGCTAACCCATACCCGTTTCATAAAAACAAAACTTTTATTTTCAAAACAGACTAGGAATGAAACAGCAACCCATGGAAATACCTATCATACATGAAATACAACTTCAAGCTCAAATACGAAAAACGGCGATAATTTTTTTGGTTTGTAACTTTGGCAGTCAATTATTCATTGCTGACCGAAAGATTTTTATCACTTTTTTTAGATTCATGCAAATTTTTCAAAACTGCTCTGTTAGACGATCCAGAAGACGCAGGTGAACATGCCAATTGATTCAAATCAATACCATGTTTGGGAGTAAACGCCGAAAGCAAAGCAGAATCAACTGGTTCCATGCACGAAGGACATGTAAAAGACCGAAGAAGCCAGTCATCAATACATTTAAGATGATAAACATGATTGCATGGTAATTTTCTGATAGATTCACCTACTTCAAAATCAACCATACAAATAGCACATCTGAAAATTTTCAATAGATAAAAATTTACATATAAAACATACTCATCGTCTTCTTGTCCTTCTTCAAATTCGTCTATCCTCAGCTGTTCTAGTAGTCCTTTCACTCTAGCTTTCCGTTTTTCTTCTTGTTGAACATGAATATTGACCTCTTCTCGACCAGACATGGCAGAATTGACATACAATTCATTTACATAGGCACTCTAAAATAAAATAAACTTTAACATTATATAAAATTAACATTTTTATTATTTCGGTGAGAATTTTCTAGAAATTAAAGTAATTAATCCAACAATTTTCATTTTAAATGATTTTTTTTAATCATATATCCTAAAAATTCGAAATTAACATTTTTATAAATTTTCTCGACACAAATTTCTAGAACCTAAAATAATTTATAAAATTCCAATTTTAGTAGTTACTTCGTAATCAATTTTTTTTAGAAATAAACTTCCAAATTGAGACTACATAATATAAAACTTTCTATGTTTGAAAATTAATTATATATAAAAATATTAATAAAAATTGAAAATCCATAAATACTGACAAAATAAATTGTAAAAAATTAGTTTTTCATATATGAAAAAAACTCACAGAACTAGGACCAGATCTAGAACTCCTAGTTCGATCAATAGTCACTGGATTTGATTGTCTATGTCTTTCAGCTGCAAATCTCATCATTATCTCAGTCATAATATCATCTGACATAATATTTGACAAATCTGGTCCTCTATCTCTATTTGAGGATCGAGATCTAGAAGATTCCGCAGAATTAGCTGCCGTAATAGCAATGTCATTTGATGTCGATTGAGAAGCTCCCATTTTTGATTAAAAAAACTGGATTCAAAATTACAAAATCGGGGAAAATTTTACTTTCATATATCAGCACAAATGAGCACAACTGCGACCGGGTGTGTGAGGAACCATTTGGCTGTATCCTAAAATGGACTATTTAAAAAAATAAATTAGTCTCGAATTGATAAGAAAACGCGAAAATTCGGTCAGCTGACATTCAAAGTTCTAGAAATACACAAAGGAAATTAAGGTGAAAAAAGTAGACGAACATAATGTTGAGTAAAAAGTAAAAAAACAAATCAATGATATTTGAAGACACTTAAAAATAATAAAATGAGCTTAAAGCGAAAATAAAGAGTCAACCAGCACGAAAAGTGGATAAACATGAAATTAAAATGCCGGTATTTGAAAAAGAAGATTCAATGAAGACGGAAAGTACATAAAGTTGGTATTAAAGTACATATAAAGACGAAAAATTAAATAAATATCAAAATGCTAACGACACTCACATATAAATGAAGATTTAGTTGACACGAAAAGTAAATGAATATAAAAATGAGAAGATTAAAGAAAGATGAGTCAATGCGAAAAGCAGACAAACGTGATTAAAGCATATATGAAGATTTAGTGAAGATAAACGTAATAGTAAAATACTGACATTCGCGTACAAATACAGATATAATCAAGATGGAAAACAGAGCGATAAAATATTGAAAAGAAAGATCCAATCACTGTAAAAAGTGGAAAAACGTGATATCAAATGATATATGAAGATAAAAAAGTAGATAAATGTGAGAATAATGACAGTATTCACGTATAAATACAGATACAATCAAGATGGGAAACAGATCAATATAAAAGTAAAACGAAAATAGTCAAAAAAAGAAGATTCAATCATCGTAAAAAGTGGAAAAACGTGATATCAAATGATATATGGAGATAAAAAAGTTAAATGTGAGAATAATGACAGTATTCACGTATAAATACAGATACAATCAAGATGGGGACAGATCAATATAAAAGTAAAACAAAAATAGTCAAAAAAGAAGATTCGATCACTGTAAAAAGTGAAAAAACGTGATATTAAATTATATATGGAGATAAAAAAGTTAAATGTGAGAATAATGACAGTATTCACGTATAAATACAGATACAATCAAGATGGGAAACAGATCAATATAAAAGTAAAACAAAAATAGTCAAAAAAGAAGATTCGATCAATTTCACAGTTGAATCTACGGAGGCAACTTGGAGACTTCAAATGACGCAGCTGTTCAGCGCGACGCACAGCTCTCTTGGCTTTGTTTGTCCGGCATCGACGAGGTTCAAAAAACCAAAACGATATATCTAGATTTCCCAAATTCGTCCACCAGATAACTATCCCGATTTATAACCAAGTGAAGTTAATCAAAATTTAATATTTTAATTCTTTATTCCATATTTTCTCTAATCAGAAAGATCAGTTTTACGTTTTAGGATCCGGCGGTTCCCTTATCGAAATGACTATGACTGACCTTGCGAACGACCACGGTGCGGAAAGTAAGGCCGAGTTTCATATATTAATTTCCTAAATATCAATTTTTGCACATCAGTAATTATTTTTATATATTAACCACGGTTTTGCAGGAACGATGAAGGTCGACTCGACGAATATCCGGACTTTCCATCCGGCGAAAGTGTTTTCTGAATCCCAAGCGGACGTGCTCTGTGTCGAATTCCATTCTGCCGGAAAAATAATGGTTGCTTCGTCGAAAGACGACACTATGACGTTGTATAATTGCGAAACAGGCACAAAATTGAGGAATGTCAACAGTAAGAAGTACGGAGTCGGACTCTGTAGGTTCGATCAGGACGAAGGCGCTATATTGCACGCCTCCACCAAAGTCGACAACACCATCAGGTACCTCAGCCTCAGCGACAACAAATACGTGAGATACTTCCTCGGACATACAAAGGAGTAAGTTCTTCACATATTAAATTCAACTTCCATATATGAAATTTCTATTTTTATATATGAATTTAATTTTTCACATATGAATTTCGATTTTTATATATGAATTTAATTTTTCATATATGAATTCCGATTTCCATATATGAAATTCCTGTTTTCATATATGAATTTAATTTTCCACATATTAAATTCAACTTTTGTATATGAGATTTTGATATTGATATATGAAACTACACTTTTATATATTAATTTTAACTGTCCGTATATGAATTTAATTTTTCACATATGAATTTCGATTTCCATATATGAAATTCAGATTTTCATATATGAATTTAATTTTTCATATATGAATTTCAACTTCTGTATATGAAACTACACTTTTATATATTGACTTTAACTTTTCATATATGAATTTTTGATTTTTAGTGTAATTTCGTTGAGAGTTTCTCCAACGTCGAATATATTTGCCAGTTCGTCCAAAGACAAAACAGCGAGGATATGGGATCTCAGACTTAACAACTGCCAAGGATTAGTTCACTTCACAAATGAATCCATCGTGTCTTTCGATCCAGAAGGATTAATTTTCGGAGCAGCTTGTGCAGAAGAAGAATCAATCAAACTTTTCGACATCAGAAGTTTTGACAAAGGACCTTTTGCTGAATTAGAAGTCAAGAATCCAGTCAAAGGCAGTAACTGGCACGAGATCATATTTTCCAACGATGGCGCGGTTATCATGCTTTTAAGTGACAGTGATTACGCTTTAGTTCTGGGTTCTCTGGACACCGGACCAGTCCAAGTATTGACTGGCATCGAAAACCTCGAGGTTGGTTGTTTATGATTGAAATCATTGAAATTCAAGAAATCACTATTTTTATCTCCAAAAACCATTATTTTTCTTTAAAAAACTATTGTTACTCTTTAGAAATCACTATTATTGTTTAAAAATCATTTGAAAATTATTATTACGAAGAAAAATAACTTTTTTCTGTGGTAGTTTTGATCTTTTTAAATTCCTATGGAAATTTTGATATATGATTATTAATCCTAAAGAGTAGGTAGGAGGTTTACTACTTTATATAACTGTAACTTAATAATTTGAAAATTAATTTAGGTAAAATATATCTAAAAAAGTGATTTCGAAATAGTATAGGATTACGAGATTATAAAAAACAAAATTTTCATATATGATTATTAATCCTAAAGAGTAGGTAGGAGGTTTACTACTCTATATAACCATAACTTGATAATTTGAAAATTGATTTAGGTAAAATAAATCTAAAAAAAGTGATTTCGAAATAGTATAGGATTACGGGATTACAAAAAACAAAAATTTTCACATAAGCTACTGTAATTTCTAACGATTCATTTCAAAAGTATTTACGAAGAATTTTGATATATAATTTCTGTAATATTGTTTTTTAGAAAAAGAACATTGGCGGAACTCTGACTCCTGGAGGAAAATTTGCGATTGTCGGATCTGCAGGAAAAAATTTGAGTCTTTTTGAAGTTGACAAACAAATTCTTTCTGGAAAAGGTTCCGGAACAGCTAGTTCATTTGAATCTTATGCTTTTGAAACTATATCTACGCCGAATCACAAGAAATCGATCACGAACGTCGTCTTCAATCCGAAATATATGATGTTCGCTGCGGCTTCGCAAAATGTTGTAAGTTTTAAATTAAATTAAATTTTTTGATTTTCGAAGGTTTGGAGAATTAAATTGTTTTTTGAATATGGATTTTCGAAAATCTAAGAACGGATTTCTAAATGCCCTGAGGGAAACTGAATAGATTTTTCAAGATTTTTGGATTTCTTGAAGTTTTGGAGATGGAACCCTAACTCCCCTGGAGCCTTATGAATGAAGTTTTGAGGATTTTTAATTTTATTCTTAGGGTACTAGAAATAAAACCCTAAATGCCCTGAGGGGAAATTCCCGATGAATTTTCGGACACTTGAAATTGAACCTTTAAAAATCTAGAAATGGGCCCCTAACTCCCCTGGAGCCTTATATGAATGAATTTCTGAGGATTTTTATTTAAATACTATGGTGTTAGAAATGGAGCTCTGAAGGAAAATTCTTTCGAATAAATTTTTGAAGATTTTTAATTTAATTCCTAGGACGCTAGAAATGAATTTCTAGATTTTCTTGAACCTTGTAGATGGATTTTTGAGGATTTTTATTTACATACTATGGTGTTAGAAATATAACTCTAAATGCCCTGAGGGAAATTTTTTCGAATGAATTTTCGAAAATTTTTATTCAAATTCCTATGGTTCTAGAAATGAACCTCCTGAATCTCCTGCGAATGAACATTTTTGTTAATTTTTTTTATGTAATTATTAAAGTTAAAAATGTTTTTCAGGAATTCTGGATTCCCGAGATATACGAATAACGGTCATGGTGACATATTCAAGTTGTTTTTGAATTTGATCTCGACGTATTTGTGGATCTGTTGTTACATAAATAATCTCATTTTATGGATTCAAAAGTAATTTTTTCATTAAAATTATAAAAATAAAAAAAATAGAAAAATTTGATTTTTTGGATATTTGACCAGAAATCGGAATATTGCAAAATTTCGAAATTTCAGGATTCGGCCGGATTTCTGAAGCTAATTTCGAAATAAAATCGATTTCGCACTTTGACTGGGGACACCCCAAGAGGGGTCCGAGGTCGGTCGGGGTCCCCAGGGTCGGGTCTTGGATGTAATAAATTTTAAAATAAAATTCAAAAAAATTATTTTTTTTCCATAATTCTATTAAAAAACACGAACCAAATTTAGGAATTTTATTTTCAAAAATATTTGTTTTATTAAATCCGAAACCTTTAAACAACGCCATTAACGTTATATCGTGTCCAGAAAATCCAAAAAATTTTTGTTTTTTTACAGTAATACAGTAATTTTCTGTTGAATTTTCACATTTTAATCGAAAAATAAATTTATCTATAAAAAAGTTTAAAATTGATCCTGAGAGGATTACCGAAAGTTCTTTCTCGAGATCCAGGTCAGGACCGGGGTGGTCCGCCAGGTCCCCGAACCCCATTAAGGACCCCATGTAAGTCGCGAAAATCCGACTGAAGTCCTCCAAGTACGGTATTGCCCAGGATACTGTAGGCAATCCCAGGGTCGATTCTACAGTAACCGTGTCGATAACGCCCAAGGCCTCGAAAATACCGTAATCCAGTCCTGTGTGGTTGTTGATTTCATCGATGAATGGCATTGATTCATTTATAAAATTACTGTAGAAAGAAGTAGATTCTAAAATTTCCCAAAGTTGGTCTTTTCTGGAACAATTGGAGTAAAACGGAATCAAAATCTCGTCTTCTAGCGGATTTACGTGGATCGGAACAGGAACGAAGCCCTCTGGCCAGCCGGTTACGGACGGATAATCCGCTCCAGGGAGGGATTCAGACGAGTACAACCCGGCTAAAACGCTCTGAGCCGAGATTAAAGTCCTGTTGACATCGGTGGATCTGACGTGGATTTCCCCCGGATCGTATCTGGACGAAACAAATCCCATCGAATCCACATACCGACTTCGAAGTTGAAGTCCAAGTTCGAAAAGTTGATCCATACCGTTCTAAATTTTAAAAATTATTTTTAAATTTAAATAAAACAAAACTAGAGTAATTTCGCCTTCGGGAAAATCCTCAGCAGTGTTGATGTCTCCTGGGAAGAATTCCACAGGATACCGTTCTCCATGACGCCAAGTAGCCGCAACAAACAAGATTTCATCAGCAGCATCAGAGGATGTGGTTGTGGA
The DNA here is from genome assembly GCA_009193035.1 of Halicephalobus mephisto. NCBI lineage: Eukaryota > Metazoa > Nematoda > Chromadorea > Rhabditida > Panagrolaimidae > Halicephalobus > Halicephalobus mephisto. The sequence goes on along the minus strand of SWDT01000003.1, from coordinate 881,575 downwards.
AGATCCTCCTACTGTCGATGACGTCATCGAAGGACTTGTTGGATTAGATACTGTTGAATTCCCATCCTGAATACTCACTCCAACAGTCGATCCAAAAAACACAGGAATCCTCGGGGTTACTGTATCCACAGAACTCCCGATTTTAGTTATTCCCAACGAATCCATCGACTTAGTTGTAGTAGCATTCTGACATTTCCCATTTCCAACAATAATCATAGCCCAAATACAGTAAAACCACAAGTCCATCCACTTTAGCTCCAGAATACCCATTTTTGGATTCAAGATACTTCAGAATTCAAATGACTACTCCAAAAACCGTGAATATTGGATAAAAAAGAACAAAAGAAAGTAATTGCAAAATACAAATTCAGAATTTTCTTCAGACAGCACTTAAACGGGCAATTACCTAGCTTCCTGTGGGATTTCTCTAATGACAACTAGCTTCACTCCATGGCAGCGGAACTAACTCAGTAATTGCCGCTTATTTAACCTCCAACAAGTCTAAAAATATAAAAAACGAGAAAACTCCGTTTCTAAAAGGATTTCATTTCCAATCCTAGTTTTGATTTTCATCTTACACAATAGACCTTGAATAATCTAATTCTCAGTAACGAGTCAGACTGAAAACATCTAAACTTGGCCGGTAGCAGCTTTGACAAGAGCTTCCGCGACTTCCGCACGAATCTGGGCTTCAGCGCGATCGACCTCGCTTCCACCTTCGGCAGCTTTGCGTTGAGCAGATTCTAATTCTTGACGGGCTTTCTGGAAACATTGTGATAAATCGAAATTAAACGATAATGAATGTCAAAGACTTACAGCTTCGTCGATGTCTTCAACATTGAGAGCTTCTTCAGCGAGAACTTGAAGAGTGCCATCGATGTTCATGGAGAGGGTTCCGGAGGAAACAAACAATCTCTTGACATTGCCATCTGTCTCGGTTACTTGAACAACTCCCGGCTTCAAAACACCCAAAGTAGGGACGTGATTGGCGAGGATACCGACGGTGCCTGCTAATGTTGGAACATCGACTTGTTTGACAACAGAATTCGTGTAAAACGCCTGAAAACAACATGATGCATACACCGAAATTCATTGTCAAGGTTGTGACGAACTTACCGAAGTCGGGGATGAGAATGTAAGCAGCAATTCATCACTTGCAGCCCCGGCGGGAGCAGCAGCAGCGTAGTAACGCTTGGGAATGACACGAGCGATCGCCCTGATGCTGCGAGTCACCGAAAACATCACCTGAAACACGTTCCAGAGTTAGTAAATACTGTCTTCTACAAATCAAAATAAAAATCGAAGAATATTAAAAGGAGGAAAATCTCAAATTCTTATATAAAGCGAACAAGTTGGTGAAAATGAAAGTCGACTGCAGGCGTTCGCGGCGGGAGCATCGGGAACCGACCAGGCAAGTCTTTCAAAGAGCACAAGAAAACGGGCAAAAGAAGAGTAGTTTCCGGTGGTTCGGGCCATTTGTCGACTCTCCACTTTGTTCAAATGTGAATTGATTGGCCGAGAAATATCCATTGTCTCTATCCTTCAAAAATTTAAAATCACTTTTATTTTATTTTTTCGTGGACAAAAATGGTTTGTTTGCGAAAATTAACATGAGTAATTGTCTTGAAATACGAGCCAGTTTTGTTTCGGTAAACTGCAAATCCAGTCAGAGTTTAATCTGGTCCTACAACCATGAACTGGCAGCTGCAGCCGGAATTGGTTATTCGGTTTAGCGCTTTTGAGACTCGGGAGCGCGAGTCAGAGTGTTTGGCTCGTCAGTTCGTTCCTTGTCCACTTGGCAAGAGAGAACTGGCCAAGAATGAGGTATTGATTGGCTACTCTGGTTTGTATTCGAATGGTAATTTTTCAAATTTCCGACATAACCGTCCGAAATTTGATGTCAATTGATATAACTGGTTCGGACTCGGAATGGTAAAAGTTTAAAGTTTTGATATATCTGACTGGAAATTGGAATGGTAAAAATTTCACTTCTTGACATAACTGACCAAAAACAGGATATTAATTGACATATTTGGTTTCAATTCAGATTTAGAATTTTGATATATCGAACTGAAAATTGAAATGGTAAATTTCTTTAATTTTTATAAGACTGTCCTTGAAACCCCTTTTGCCGTAATCCAAGTGTCAAAAAACCGATTTCCACCGATATATTGTTCACATTGTTGCCCATTAAAGTCACTTGATTCCTTTCCGATTCATCTTCTAGATGATGGTGAAGACTTCCGGTCGTCTTTCTACTCAATCGATCAGTTGTCAAAACCCCGCGCGATCACCAAGCCCGACGGACGTGTGTTTTCTTTTCGATTTAGATTTCCACTCAAAGTTTGTTTCGACGCCTGTTTATGGCGACCGCAAAGATGAACGATGGCGTCTCCTGTAGGTCTACAAGATCAACGTGTCACCTCAGGGTTTGATTTTTGTGTTTTAATAAGCATCTCCATTAATTAACATAATTTAGGCTTACTTACTGTTTATTTCCATGTCTGAATTCCATATATCTTCGTACTTACTCCCATCTATATCTGTTTATTTATCTCTTTATATATCCCCATATATACTTTTATCTTTATCTCCATATTTTTACACATCTTTTCATATATGAACTTCATACATATCCTCTTGTTTATTCTTATCCTTATAATTTTATATTTATTCGTATTTTTTAGATAAATTTTTACGTCTTTTAATACATCTTTATTTCCGTATTTTTACACATCTTTTCATATATGAACTTCATACATATCCTCTTGTTTATTCTCATCTCTATAATTTCCATATTTATTCCTACTTTTTAGATAAATTTTTACGTCTTTTATAATTTTCTTTTTCATATCTAGTTCCCTATGTTTTTGTATATTTTTCTATTTTCTCATATATTTTAGTTTTTTCATATATAAGTTCATATATTTTTTATATATAATCCCACACGTGTTTTTACACCTATTTTCATTTATCTATTTATTTCCAATATATAATTTTGATTTTCCAATTTAAAATTGCACGGTTGATCGGCTGATTTGATCAATTATTGCAGAAAAAATTTAAAAATTTAAAGATTTTTTTAATAAAAAAAATTGTGCGTATTTCTGATGACTCAGCTGTAAATCCCTAATTCAAGCGAAAATTACTGTTGCAAACAGCAATTTCACAATCGTGACGTTGTTTGGATTCTTTGTTATTTTTTGACCGGAAACGAAAATCGATCTGATTCGAATCATGGGTGGAACTCCTTTCTGGCGCCTTATTTTTCATTTTGTTTGATGTTAAATTTGAAAAAAGATTAATTTTAAATAAAAAAATTTAATTTTTATTTTAAATTTAAAAAAATATAATTTTTATTTTAAATTAAGAAAAATATAATTTTTATTTTAAATTAAAAAAAATTATTTTGAATTTAAATTTCTTAAAAAAATTTATTTTGATTTTAAATTTTTTTTATTTTTAAAATTTCATGTAAAAAATTTTTCTTTTATTTTTTGAATTTTTTCTTTTATTTTTCGAATTTTCTCTTTTGTTTTTTATTTTTACGAATCTTATTTTTCAAATTTAATTTTATTTTTATTTTAAAATTTTCTTAAAATTGTATATATCTACTTTAATAGAAAAATCCCGATATTGTCAATGATACCGTGATTTATGACGTTTCCCAAAGACCGATTTTTCCTTTTACGATCGAGTTTTATTTTTTTTCCTTATTCATAATTGTTTTTTAAGATTTTTTAAAAAGAAAATCGATTGCTGAATAGCAGCGATATTGCCAGTAATTTTAAAAAGGCAAAAATGAAACCAAGGATCCTTCAAGCTGACTAGAAGATCAAAGTCGGCAAAAATGAAGGAAGTATTATTCCTACTTTTTATCTTGATCTCAGATATCCACTGTACTGAGAGACAGAATCAGAAAGGAAAAACTGATCTCATTGTTTCTAAAACTGCAGATGATTTAGGTAAGTTTTTTGGGATTTTATTTTTAATTAATTTTCGCATTTTTCTAATTTTTAAAATTTCATTGTTTGTGAATTTTTAAAAACTTTATTGCTTTTAAATTTGTTGATTTTTATATTTTTTAAAATTTCAGTATTTTAGAAATTATTTGATCTTTTAAATTTCGTTATTTTAGTTTTTTGAACGTTTTGGTTTTTCAGGAACACCGGTTTGTGATAACGATAAGCAATGTACGATTGGAGGAACTTGTCGAAAAGACGCCTCGGGGAAAGGAAGATGCATGTGTTCAGCGAGTTGTTATATGAGTAATGTGATTTAAAAATGTTTTTTTATTAATTTAAAAATTTTCAGCTGTTCCTGTAAATTGTAAAATAGACAATCCAGTGAGCTGTATGACGATGGGAGAAAAATATGTAGCTAAATACAACGTTTCATTACCGTATTGTTACGAAAATAGGTGTGTTTGTCCTCCACAGTATGATCCGATACCAGTCAGGCCGTCGGAAGCAACTCCTGGATTTTCGCACATGCTTCCTATGAAATGTGACAAAAGAGATTTGAAAATAATGATGGCGATTAGTCCAAAGGATTCTGTATACAAAGGCGAAGAAGCTACAATATACTGTTGCATTAATTTGGACGCGAGAGAGTTCATTCCTAAAGATGGAGTTTTATTTATTCAAAATGAAACAAGGAAAATAGAACCGACCCAGACACCGTACGACATATTCTCGACGAAAGAAGACACGCTTTTTTCAGTAGCAACTTGCTGGTCTATAACGTTGTTTAATGTCCAATTGTCTGATTCTGGATTTTACACATGTACAGTACAACCTACGAGCGCGACATATTCGACGATAAATGAAACGATTAATTTTAACGTCAAGAGTAAGTATGAAATTCTGACGTCACATCAAAGGACATTACACAGGAGAGAATTCAAGAGTAAGAATTAATTTTTTTGGTTTATGTGGTTGTTTTGGAAGTTGTTTATTTTTGATATTTTATTTTTGGTTTTTGGATTTCAAAATTTTTGTAATTTGTTTTCATGTCCTGTGGTGTGGTCGTCAGTCGTTGTTTTAATTTTCATAATTTTATTTTTTAAAAATTTAAAATTTTTCTGATTTTGAAATTTTAGAAATCTTTAAATTTAAGATTTTTTGATTTTAGAGTTTTTTAAAATTTCTAAAATGTTGATATTTAAAAAACTGCAAAATTTAATGAATTTTGAAAGTTTAAAATTTTTAAAATTTGTTTGAAATTTTTTTTATTTTTTATTTTTTTCAGTTCCACGGATGATTCAGAATGTGACGATAATTCCGAATGCTACAGAAGCGATTATTAGATGGGACACTCAAGAAGGGCCTATGCTGAAGATAGGGATTGAAGTTTACAAGAGATCTGAAGGAAAACGACAAATTTGGAAATCGGAAAATGTCAAAAGTCCTGTGAAATTGACAAATTTGGAACCAGCTACACCGTATACTGTATTTATTACCGTACAAGATGGACAAGCTGGACTTTCTAAACTTGCAGAACAATTTCAATCGCTAGATGGACAATCAGAACCACCCCAAAAAGAAGACATAAGACTGACGAACACGATGAATGGACTGCAATGTGAGGTCGAATGGAGAGCTCCGTTGGTTACAAATGGACAAATTTTAAAATATTATGTCCAATTAAAAGGTGAATTAAGATATAGATCAGACGAATCAACAGATACGGTAATTGATTATCCGCCAGCTCTACCACCATGTCATAATTACGATGGATCGTCGGAAAATCAAGGAGTCGATGTTAAATTAAGTTTTTTTGCATGCAAATTTGGCCCGTTAAAACCGAATAGAAATTACACAGCGACGATCTGGGCCGAAAACAAGGCAGGCAGGTCTGTTCCAGTCACTTTTGAGCATCATTGCAGTATGGATTACGCGGAGCCGGACGAGATAGAACCTCCTGAATCTAATCCAAGCCAAAATTCGTCGTCTTTTACATTGAAGTACAGTAATCCACCCAAGGAATTAAACGGACCAATTGCGTGTTATTATTTGGCAATTGTGCCGTTGCCGAGTAACGCATCTGTTCAAAAACTTCCAAAACCTAACGAAATTGTGATGGATTCGTTCGAAGCGGCGATGATGAACAACGTCAGATCTACAGGCGATAGATATTTTGCATATATTGCTGAGAGTTATCTCAATTTTCCCAAAGAAACAGTTGTTGGAGACAACAAAGGACCGTCTGACGTTGAACCTTGTAATGCGTTGTATTTGTCGAGATACAAAGCACGTGATCCACCGCTTCAAAATGATTTAAAATATACTGGATTTTTGATTGTTAGAGTTGATAGAGATCCAAAACTTCATTCATCAACTTACGAGAGAATTTTAACACCAAGAAGAACGAGAAATGGATACCGTAATCAACAACAAGGTAGCTACCGTAGTCCTCGTAAAAGTGGATTTGTTAGTGAGTACCGTAATCAACAACAAGATGACTACCGTAATCCCCATAAACATGGCCACCGTAATCCTCGTAAAAGTGGATTTTTCAACGGCTACCATAATCTCCATCAAGATGGATTTTCTAGTATTTACAGTAATGGGGTTAATTCTAATTCCCCTTGGATGAATATCAATGTAGGTCCGAGATTTTCAAGACAATTGTCGGTTTCAGACCCTGCATATGGATTTAGTGACTACTTTAAGCCTGTATTTTTGGAATCTTCGACTGGATCAACCTCGACTTTCCAGATATTCGGATTTGTTTCTTTATCCCTTATTGCTTTGTTGATGTTAGCTGGATTTTTGCTGTATTTACTGTACAAGAAAGGACTTATTAGACATCTATGTCCTGTCAAGAAAGACCACAATCTCCTAAGACAGGCTTTCCAGCCGATTCCTGTGGAAGATCTGGCTTCCGAATTCGTGATCAGACACAGAGATTCAGATTTTCTGTTCACTTCTGAATTTGATGCTTTGCCGAAACCGAGTTTGCCGTCTACTGTATGTGATAAAAAAGAAAACGAAAGGAAAAATCGTTACCATGACATCAAGGCTTGTGACGACACACGAGTTAAATTAAAAAGTGCAAATTCAGACGGAAGTGACTACATTAATGCTAATTTTATCAAAGGATATAACGGAAAGAAGGTTTTTATTGCAGCACAAGCACCTTTGGAAAACACTATGAATGATTTTTGGAAAATGATATGGGAACAAAATGTGAAAATAATTATTATGGTGGCTAATATTAACGAAAGAGGAAGAAAACAGGCTTCGAAATACTGGCCCAACGTGGATGAAAATAACTTTATAATTAATAATGAATTGGAGATTAATTGTAAAAAAATAGAAACATATGCGGATTATGTTAAAAGAGAATTTGAGTTGGTTTTTGGAAATATTAATGAAAAACAAGGGTTAATGAGGTCCGGGAGTTTCATAAGTCAACCCGAGAACGATTACGCCAATGTTCCTGTCAGACCAAATAGTAAAAATTCGAACAAAATTCCATTGTTGGATTTCGATGTGAACAAGGAAATAAGAAAAATTGTTCATTATCATTTCACGAATTGGGTGGATCTCAAAGCTCCGGATTCTACTTGTGGAATTCTCCGGTTGATGTTGAAACTTCGAAAAACGGAAGAATATTTGGAACATCCCGTGTTGATTCACTGCAGTGCTGGAGTTGGAAGGTTGGTTTTTGAAATTTTTATTAATTTTTTACTGACTTTTATAATTTAAAATTTGATTCATAATTTCTTTAAATTTTATAATTCGAAAATTAATGTATAATTTTCTGAGTTTCGAATTTGCACGCAGACAGCGAGTAGGTTTTATGAAATAGAAAAAAGTGGTAAATCTGACAATTCGCACTTAAACAACTCGTTCTGCCTTACTTGCGTTCCTTTTATCAAAGTTCTAAAAAGAAAAAAATGGTAAATCTGGCAGTTCTTAAAAAATCAGTTTATGTTTTGACTTGTGTTGTTTTCTATGAAACCTAAAATTCTCTTGAAAATCCTAAAAATTAAAAAGGAAAAACTTATTTAAATTTTTACTTTTTTAGAACAGGAACATTCATCGCGATAGATACACTGATGGACCAATGCATGAATGAAGGCAAAGCTGATGTATTTGGGACAGTGGCAGCTATACGTCAACAAAGAAACTCAGTGATGGTTCAGACGATGGAACAATACGCGTTCATATATAGAGCTATTGCTGAATACTTTCTTTTTGGAGATACAGATGTACCTGTGGAGAATTTCTGTGATTATTATGCGAGATTGCGATATACCCCGAGGGAAAGGAGAACGTCAGGAAGTAATGCTATAAGAATGAGCACGATTGCTGTCAGTTATGATCAGAACGGCATCAGTACGCCCCCGCCGACGATTTCAGGGATTTCAGTGGGTTCCAATTCCGTCGGCGCTGCTCTAAATGCAAAACTGAAACAATGGAAGAACGGTCTGCCATTGACGTCAAAGGAGAACGGAAAACAGTCAGGAATAGAGACGGAATATCAGTTGTTGTTTGCTAATCTTGATCCGGCGAGAACGACAACAATTGCACAAAAAGAAGAAAATATAAGGAAAAATCGATATATGGAAGCAATACCGTACGACAGATATAGAGTCATGTTGACGCCGAGAATAGGATGCAACTCGAGTTCTCAGTATATCAACGCCACTCCGCACAAAGGATACTGGCAGAATTTCATAATGACTCAAGATCCGCTGGATTCTGAAACTTGCCACGAATTCTGGAGGATGGTGGATGACGGTAAGACGAAAACGATAGTAATGTTGTCGAGAGAGGAAGACTTCACTTCGGGAGAGAAATACTGGCCAGAAGAACCGGGAATTCCAAAAATGCTGGGAAAAGACAATGATTTAACTGTTTCGTTGTTGTCAGAGAGGATCCATCCTACATTTATAGAGAGGAAAATCCAGTATAGATTTAAAAGAGAAGAAGAAACATGTGAAGTAAGTCAATTTGCGTTCACAGGGTGGATGTCGGGGTCAGTTACACCAGCTTCGACAGGGCCGCTGAGGGAAATTGTGATGAAAGTCCTGATTAGACAGTCGAAATTTACGGAACCTGGTCCTATTGTGGTTCATTCACGAGATGGGTCGTTCGAAACAGGAGTATTCATCGCGATTTCGAACTTGCTAGAACGTCTGGCAGCTGAAAATATGGTTGATGTGTTCAAAACTTGTCGAGCTATCGTACAACATCGACCTCTTGTCTTTCCCAAAATTGTAAGTTTCTATGGTTTTATATAATCATATCTAGTCGATATACGGGTACATATTGATATCTAGGTATAAATATACCGGTATATACGTTGATATATCGATGTATATTGATATATTTGTATGTTTACGAATAGATACCGATACATCCATATGTTGATATATTTTTGCATATATTGATGTTTGATGATGATTGTTTATATGGAAAATTTTTAGGAGCAGTACACATTCGTCTATGATGCGATTGCAGAACATATTCGAAATATTTAACTGCTTCAATGGCCGAATAGAACCTAGATTTGAAAGCCTTCTGTTTTTAACCGGTGCGAATTGACAAATGCTGACGGAGAAAGTCCCGCCCGAAATTTTGGAGCTTTTCTTTAGCCGTCGGTTAATTTTTCGCCGTTTTTCCTAGTCAGAATTTTGTATTTTTTATTATTTGCTCATTTTTATTGGCTCACATTCCAATTGAGTATAGCTAGATTCAATCCTTTCAGTCACATAATCAGATTTTGGAAGTGAATCCAAACTTTTGGCCATTTCACAAATGCGAGTACTTCTGAATTGTAATAACGTTATTGCATAATTTGGACAAATCAATGAAGAATAAAAGGACTTAAGTTCAACAATGGTTTTTTGGGGATTGTGGGATGGTTGAGAATTTTTGATTTTAAAAATTAATAAATTTGAAATTTTAGAATTTTGTGAGTTTTTGGAAATTAATAAATTTGAAAATCTAAAGAATCTAGAGTTGTCAAGGATTTCGTGATCTTATGAACAATTCTAGAATCTAGGAAATTTTCAATTTTTCGAAAAATTCGGAACTTAGATTTTACAGAAGATTCTGGAATTTTTGAAAATTTTAGTTTTTAATGTGTTCTAGAATTTGAAGGTTTTAGAATATTTCGAAATTCTATGCAAATTTTTCAGACTATTTGAAATGAAAATTTCGAAACTTCGCGTCGAGAGTATTTCGTGGCAATACTTTCACAGGTTTTCTGAAATCACACCTAAATGTATGCAATCAATATGTAAGAACCTCTAACCGTAGTTTTCACATTATCTGACTCTAACTGAATTCAATCGATGGCAGGATTGTAATCCAACAGAAGGTTGATCGTAACTGAGTATAACCAACGTACTAATATCTTTTTAACTGGAAACAAACGTGGTCCAAGTACGTTGATTACACTTAGTTATAATCAATCTTCTGTTGGAATGTCATCCTGTTACCGATTGTGCTCAGCTAGAATCAAATAATGTGAAAACTGTAGTCTAGGCCTCTTACGTGTTGATTGCATACATTTAGGTGTGATTTCAGGAAATCTGTATTTTATTTTGACAGTGTCCTGATATATTGATATAGTAGTAGTATATATAGGGGGTTTCTAGGACACCCTTTCTCCCCACTTACCCATTCCTGGGTATACGGGGTATTATGTGTAATTTCAACAAATATATAACTTTACTAAAATGGATACGTGCCCCTTACGTATAAATCCAACAAATATATTTATTAAAAACGGATACGGGGCATTACGTGTGATTTAGAAAAATTTTAAAAATTTGTTGGAATCACACGGGCCCTCCACTGTTCTTCTAGAATTCCATTCCAGGGCTCCGACAGTGGTTAGGTATTCTATGCAATTCGGGGCAATTTTTCTTAATTATAAATATTTATTAACAAACCGTTGACTAATTACGATATTACAAAATTAGCTAAAAAATTAAAAATTTTAGAGGAGTTTTTATGAGGTGAGATATCATATGCAATTCATTAAAGAGGCTGTCGTATGATCATACGCTTCATCCCCATAATCACGGCGAATGTTGCAATATTTTGTAAAGATTCTTTTATGGATTGCCTTTCTTCTTCATTAAAACCGAGACGTATGAGATTTTCATCAACCCATTCAGCACTAGGTAAAGTGTTCATAAATTTAAAATAAACAGCTAACAGTTTTGCGAATATATCAGGTAGATTTTTTCGAGAAATACTATACGGTTCCTCAGCGCACATATTGTCGATTATTTTCATAACATCCTCTTTCGATTTAGCACGTAGTTTCTCATATATTTCGGCAAGTGGTCCATCTCGTTCTTGTGCAAAGCAAGAGCCAATCATGTCATCGAATTCCATTTCATACTTTTTTTCTAAATCCCTTCTATTATTATTAACCCATTTGTTAAGTGGATCATCACTTTCACATCTTGTCACAACGCAGAGGACGGGAATTTTCTTTGCTTTCATATGATTGATGAAAAGTTCATAATTTTTCTTAATTGCTTGTGAAATACCGCCTTTCAACATCACCATAATATAAAGATTGAACCCTTCCTTGTCATTGGCGACTTCATATAAATTGGATAGAGCCTCTTGGGATGGTACATTTCCTCCAGAACTTTCGTCTAGACCAGCAGTATCAACAAATTGATATATTTTTCCATTATATTCAAAGTTTGGGAAAGGCTGTGTCTCAAAAGTGGTACCAACTGCTGCATCGCTAACTTTGAATTTTTCACCAGTGATTGTATTCAACATAGAAGTCTTGCCAGCTTTTGAGCATCCAAAAACGAGGACACGTTTTTTTGTTGGATTTTCCATACTGAAAATTGAAATGGATCAGTATATATCGACAAAAAAATAAAAAATGATGGCTTTTTAGGTCAGAAGGAAAATACTGAACAAAGTAATATATTTTTAATAAATTTATTAATATAGGAAGTTCATTCACGAAGATTTGGCACAGAGTTCTGGAGGAAGGAGAAAGGAAGCAAACAGTGAATGAGAGGAGGCAGCCAGACTCTCAGAGACTAGCTGATTTAGTGGTACAAGTCATCGGCCACAAATGGTGCTACTCTGAAAGATATAGCTACTTTTCTTACTTATATACACTTTGTTTCATCTTATTTTCCTTTATTGACTGCTGATAAGGTGGGACGATCCCTCTTTCCTTTTGATAAGACACACATCAACACATTGACAATCGCGAGAAATTATCTCATATATTCTACTTTAGAGAAAAAAATAAACGTGAAACTTTTCTTAATTAATAAATGATGATTTTCATATTGCAACTAACATCTAACGATTTGACTTTTGAGTATTCATTTCCTCAAGAGGTTTTGCACAAGAAGTACAAAATAGGAGTTATAAAATTAGATGGTGATCTAGAAATTAAAAGTAAAATAAATAAAAATGAACAAAATAATAATAATAATAATAACGAGAAAAATAATAAATCCTCAAGTAATAATATTGATAATATTTTTATTACTTGTAATTTAATTGAAGATTGTTATGTTAATAAAAAGACATTCAATTCAATTTATAGATTTAGGCTTAATGATGAAATCACAATAGAACCAAAAAATATTATTTATCATGAAGTAACTCACAGATCAAATAAAATAAATTTAAAATTGGTAGATATTAACAATACTTTGATTGATTTTAAAAATATTAACGTTTTTATTGAATTGGATTTGAAAGAGATAGCATAAAAATTTTTATTAATTATTATTGTTTTCAGTGTGTGGAGGAATTGTTTTAAATCCAGAACCCGTTACATTTTTTCCAACTAAATAATCGACAAATTCTTTATTTTTCTTTGTTAATTTCTTTTTTTAGACTTTTTTGAAGAAATTATATTTTCATCTTTATTCGCTTTATCATTTATTTCATCATTATCATTAATCGATTGCTTACTCACTTCATGATTCTTATCATCATGGACTTTGATTACTCAATTTTATTAATATTTTCATCTAACAGTTTATATTTATTATTTTTTTCAGTCACTGAAAATACCATAACCATTTATTACATTAAATTTTAACTCTTATTTAATGAGAGAACAGATGGAAATTTAGTTAAACTTGCCTTTCTTTCAATTTTAAGAGGTTTTATTTCAATATTTTCAGTCGGAGTTGATTCTTCGTCTTCAATCGAAACTAATTTAATTCTACTTTGTTTCCTTTTACTTAAAGAAAACTGTGGTGATACAATATAAATCAAAGATCTAGCAATAAATACATAAATTAGTGTCGAAGCAATTGTTACATAAATTCTCCAGTACTTCAAGTAATAAGAATTGAATAAACTATTCAAATCGTTTATAATTTTATGAGGAATCGCCGAATTTTGCTCATTTTCTTTTAATTTCACATCAGCATTTGACATTTGTCTCATCTCAATTAGTAATTCTTCCTCAATGTCAGTTTTCACATCATTGAAAATATGTTCTTTAAAAATTAGTTTCTTTTTCAAAAACCGTAAGTTATAATTATTCTTTATTTCAACATTTTTTAAACTAGAGATATTGCTCGCAACAGTTCGTTGTAGCGAATTATCATTAGTAATTACATCATCTTTCATATACCAAATTTTATCGTTATACTTGTAGTAAAGATAAGGGTAGTCAAGGTGGTTATAAGAGGGATGTCGATGGAGTGACACCTTGGAAGCTCCTTGATTGGGAGGAAAACTGTTGATTCCTACTGTTAGCAATTCAAGCCTGTTTATCTTAACATAAACATAGAACAGAGAGAGGAAAGGTCCTTGTCTGACCGGAGTCAAACTCGAACCAGGTTAGAGTTGGATTTTCTCAAAGGCTGATTCTCTAACACTCTAGTCCCACCTCCCGGGCGTCGGCTGACTGGGCGGAGCTTTGGGCATTTTCTCTAGGCCGTTTCTGGTTTAACTCCGATCTTTATGCCTACAGCAGTAATCAAAAAGAGCTTAGCCATCTTCTCATCGCGGTTGGCGTGTCGGTTTTACCAAAAATCTTAGCAATTGGGACTAGAAAGAGAAAAATATGATTTTAGAAAAAGTAAACAATAATAACCACAATAGTGTGTATTAAATTTTTGAATTTGAAAAGTTGACAATTCAATCTTATTAGTATTTAAATAATTCTATAATTCTAATGGAGGATCCAGTCCAAAAGAATCAAAGTAATAACTCCTTTCTTTATTTTTATAGTAACACACCCAATGAGTACCATTATTTCTACTCAAATCTAAATTTACAACCCCACATTCTACACTCCAAGGACTACCCGGAAGAGTACCCTTTCATAAAAACTCCTCTAAAATTTTTAATTTTTTAGCTGATTTTGTAATATCGTAATTAGTCAACGGTTTGTTAATAAATATTTATAATTAAGAAAAATTGCCCCGAATTGCATAGAATACCTAACCACTGTCGGAGCCCTGGAATGGAATTCTAGAAGAACAGTGGAGGGCCCGTGTGATTCCAACAAATTTTTAAAATTTTTCTAAATCACACGTAATGCCCCGTATCCGTTTTTAATAAATATATTTGTTGGATTTATACGTAAGGGGCACGTATCCATTTTAGTAAAGTTATATATATTTGTTGAAATTACACATAATACCCCGTATACCCAGGAATGGGTAAGTGGGGAGAAAGGGTGTCCTAGAAACCCCCTATATATACTACTTATAGTCGTGTTAAATTTTACCAAAGATTATTTTACAATAGATAGAAGCTGGATATCGAGTATTATGGAATTCGGAATTGGGCTGAAAATTAAAAATCAAATTTTGAACCGATTAAAATTCGAAAATTTCGGAAATCCAAAATTCAGGGAGAAACCCTCATTAGATCCAAGTTGTCCCCAAATGCGATTTCCGGGAGAATTGTCGAAAGATTAATGCCCCTTGTTGAACCAACTCAGTCAGGACGTTGACTTTGATCCTTGTTTAATTCCACTTCCGAGTGCAGCTGCCAGTTACGCTAACTCGTCCAGTCCTGACTTGCATTATAATGACCTTGAGTCCTTGGCAGAAACCTTGCTTTGTTTTTTCGAGTGTAATTTGATCCATCTCTTTATTTGAAGAACAAAATCCTATTAATTTCACTATATATGTACATGCATCCATATTTAAGCCTACACACATCGATATATATCTGCTGTGTCATGGCCCCGAGCCAGAGACATTCGTGAACAAGGGACGTAGATATATGGTGTTTTATATGTAAATAGGGCAAAGATAAAACACAACTGAGAGCGAAGCATGCAGCTGACTCGCACGCGCGGGTTTTATACCTATTCAAACCATTTCTAGAAAGACGCATCGATTAAAAACTGATCTGGCAAACGTACGTGGTTTTCATACCTATTCAGGCCACTTTTAGAGGAGATCGTCGGTTACGAAATGGTCTAGTAAACGTGCGTGATTTCCATACCTATTCAGCCATTTCTAGAAAGACATGCTGATTACAAACTGATCTAGCAAACGTAATGATTTTTATACTTATTCAGGCCATTTCTAGAAAAATATAATGATTGTAAAGTGTTTTGGGAATTACGCGCGGTTTTTATACTTATCCAAGGCATTTTTAGAAGGGCATGTAGATTACCGATCAGTCAGCTCATTATGCATATTTTCTAATGCGATTCAATAATTTACATATATGCATATGTATATATGTACATTCATATGTGTCCATATATATTCATTTATGCTCATGTATACTCATGTATATCTATGTATATACTTCTATATACCTATATACCTATATACCTATATACCTATATTTATATATATACCCATATGTATATTTACGTATATCCACGTATATGCTTCCGTATATACCTGTGTATACACATATACCTATGTATATCCATTTGTATGTAATTATATATCTACATATGTACTATATTTACTAAGTTATGTTTTTTATACTTTTTTACCTCGTTCGGTATCAGTGACGTCACGAGTAAATTTAAGTTTGTTGCTTTCTGAGCGAGATGCTTGTTTGGCGAATTGACCATTGCGAGTGTTTGTTTGGATCGATGATGTTCCTGTCGACGCCCATTGTTTTCTTGTTCTTTGACTCGAAGCCCAAGGGAAAAACTGGCCAAGTGCTATTCCGGAAGACACTTGTTGACTTTAGTTTTCTCCAAAAATTCATTGATCCTTGTCCTTGAATACTTTTAGATTTTAATTATCCCGATATTTCTTCTATTAATGGCCTTTCGGGGATAATAAACGAAATCTGTGCCCGAAAATGAACCATTTTTAATTATCTTATTTTGGTCTATTTTTACTTTGAAAGTTTGCAGAAAATTAAATTTTGCACTTTGCGCACAACATTTAGGCAAGTCGGTCGATTTGGTTAAATTAAAACTTTATTTTTCGGATTTTTTCATTTATAAATAAATTATTTAATATTGTTGGAATTTTTAATTTTATAAAATACGAAATTTCGAAAATTATATAGGAATTTGATTCGGATTAAGCTAGTGAAGTCATTTTGGACATTAGGAAAATTTTTTTCGATTTTTTTCAAAAATATAGAATTGCATATTTTAAGTAAAATGATAGGATTTTGGATTAAGAAAAACCCGAAATTGATTAACTTGTTTGAATTTCGCGTGCAATATGCATGATTTTATGGATTTAGATGATGTAAATGCTGCCCTCATTTGTCGGAATATTGTCTGCAAAATGCAAATTTTTGTTTAATTTTGAAATTTCTTTAATTTCAAATAGACAATTTGCTCCAATGTTGCTGGCAAACTGCGGTTTTTTATTTTATTTTAGAATTTTTGTGAATTTAGATTATGTCACCCAACTTGCTCCAATGTTGCTGGCAAATTGCGGTTTTTTATTTTATTTTAGAATTTTTGTGAATTTAGATTATGTCACCCAACTTACTCTAATGTTGCTGGCAAATTGCGGTTTTTTATTTTATTTTGGAATTTTTGTGAATTTAAATATTTTTAGTGCTGTCGGCAAACTGTAGATTTTTCTCGTAATTTTGACCTTTGATTTTCAGAAAAGAATTTGCCCAAAATATTGCCCGCAGACTGCAACTTTTCTTTTCATTTGAGAATCTTTATGAATTTAGGATAGAACGTGAAATCCGTCTTGCTCAAATATTGCACGTAAAATGCAAATTTTATTCTAATTTCAAATTTTTTAAAAATTTAAATATAAAATATTCGATATTGCCGCAATTTTGCATGCAAAGTGCAAAATTTTATTTTTATTAAATTTTTGTTTTTTATTTGGCGATTGTCCAAATGAAATCAATGCCAATTTTGGCGCTGTTGTTTTCCCACATGGACAGTTTTGTCGTTTTCCCGCGAATAGGCCGAATGGTAACTGACCGCGAAAACCAAAAGTGGGAAAAGTTTGGAAACCGCTTATGTCCGTTCTGCGCGCGACATGTTTGTCATTGTATTTTTCTTTATTTTAAATAAATTTAAAAAAAATCGATTTTTTTTAGGCCAAAAAAATTTAAAAGATAAGAAATATAGATTTGAAAATGTGAAATTCACATTTAAATCAATTTTGACATTTTTGCGTGGCGACGAAACGGGCGAAATGGTTGTGATCCGACCGATGGACAGTGACTGTCCGTTTCGACGTCAAGACCGCTTTTCTCAAAACGCGAATGTGCGCTTTCTCGGCCTCGAATTTTCGCAAAAGTTTACGTGTACACCATTTTCCTGATTTGTCCCATTAAAACTATCGTTTTTTTGTAGAAGCTTCCAGAATCTGTTCGAAAATTCTAGAATTTCAGAATCTTGTTAGAAATTTTGAAATTTTATAAGTTTTTATTAAATTTTCAGAATTGTCAGATTTTTGAAGTTTTTAGAATCTAACTAAAAATTCTGGAGAATTTCTGAAATTTTTAAAATTTCCAACTATATTCTAAATTTATTTAGAAATTTTGAAAAATTTGGAATTTTCAGAATTGTCAGATTTTTGAAGTTTTTAGAATCTAATTAGAAATTTTAGAGAATTTTAGAATCTAATTAAGAATTTTTAAAAGCTCAAAATTTATTTAGAAATTTTGAAATTAATAAAATTTTTTAGAAATTTTCAGAAATTCCAAAATTTAGAAGTTTTTAAAAATTATTTAATAATTTCCTCAGAATTTTGAAATTAAAAAATTTTAAATTGTTTAAAATTTCGGATTTTTTTTGAAATTCGTGTCGGGACCATTTTGTAAAAAAATTATTTTTAAATTCAGAAATTTTTTTATTTTTAAATTCAAAATTTTTTATTTTTAAATTCAAAATTTTTTTATTTTTAAAAATATTCATTGATTTCTTTTTTGAATTAAATTTAAAAAAAGTTGAAATTTTTGAAAACGTTTAAAAATTAAATTTTGTTTCGATTTTTATTCGTTTTTTATCGAAAAAAAGTTTAAATTAATTTTTTCAGGAATATCTACAGTATCGTCAGGGATAGAGGATAATAGTGGATTTTTTGTTTTTCTTAAATAATCAAATTACGGTATTCTAAGATCCCGTCGAATGGCCTCAAGTGCCACCAGTGCGGGGAACACTTACCGACTCGTAGTAGTCGGATCTGGAGGTAATTTTCAAAAACCTTTATTATAAAAATTTTTATTTTTTTTAATTTTAAAAATTCAAATATTTTTATTTTTTTTTTAATTTTAAAAATTCGAATATTTTTATTTTTAAAGTTTTTTTTAATTTTAAAAATTCGAATATTTTTATTTTTAAAGTTTATTTTTTTAAATTTTAAAAATTTGAATATTTTTATCATAAAAATTTTAATCTTTCTTTTAATCTTAAAAATTCAAATATTTTTATTTTTTAACCTTTTTCGAATTTTTGGATTTTTTATTTTTATTTTTAAAGTTTCTAAATTTTCAAATTTATTTTTAAAATTCGAAAAATCTTGAAAAATATTAAAGTATTTTTGTTTTTTAAAATTTTTAGTTATTAAATCTTTTTTATTTTTTAAAATTTTATTTTTGGATTTTTTTAAATTGAAGTTTTTTAAGAATTTTTGAACAAATTTGAATATTTAGGTGTTGGAAAATCGGCTCTGACTCTTCAGTGGGTTCAACAATATTTCGTTTCTGATTACGATCCGACTATCGAGGATTCTTACACCAAACAATGTTTCCTAGATGATTCTGTCTGTAAAATTGAAGGTAAATTTTTATTCAAAATTAAATTCAAAAAATAATATAAAAGTAAATCCAAAAAAATTCGAAATTTTTTTAATTTTGAAAATTTTTTTCGATTTTTTAAAAAGTTATTTTAGATTTTTTTGAGTTTTTTAAAAAATTATTTTAGATTTCTTTTAGAAATTTTTGAATATTTTTTAAGTTTAAAAATTTTTTTAAAAATATTGTATAAAAATGATTTTAGTTCTCGATACAGCTGGACAAGACGAATTTTCAACGATGAGAGAACAGTATCTCCGGACAGGAGATGGATTTCTTCTTGTTTTTTCCATAACCAACAGAGAAAGCCTCGAGTACGTGAAAAAACTCCACAGACACATAGATCGCCTCAGGGACAGAGATAATTTTCCGATGATTTTAATCGGAAATAAATCAGATCTGGAAGATGAAAGACAAATAACTCAAGATGAAGCGAAAAAAATTGCCGAAGAACTCGGATTACCGTATCTTGAATGTTCTGCAAAATTCAGAAAAAATGTGGATCAAGCTTTTCATAATCTGGCCAGACTTGTCAAAAAATTCAGACAAACAGAAAAAATGGGAAATTACGGTCACAATCAAGACGAATCTGACAACTTAAATGGAAAAAAGAAAAAGAAAAATTGCAGAATTCAGTAGGAGCACTGGATACAGTATCACACGGGTAAACTTTATTTCGATTTTAGTGTACAAGATAAATAATAAAGTTTTGAATTATAAACGATGAAATCTAAAAACAATTTTCAAATTCCCGCGTAAAGTGAGAAAATTGCGAAAAATGGAAAAACTGGCAAAAATCGACTCGCGGTTTTTCGAATTTTTTTTACCCAAAATTTTCGAATTCCAGAAAATTCGTGTTTAGATTATTTCGTAAAGACTGGTTTTTAATGTTTGTGAATCCAGTGATTTGAGAAGATACTGTAATTTTTAAATTTTTGAATTCCCGCGTAAAGTGAAAAATGGCAAAATTGACCATTTACTACAGAAATCAAATCTCAATTTTTAAATTCCTTTTACCTAAATTCTAAAATTTGTAAAAGTAATGAAAATTTGCATCGAGACAATTTTGTAATAATTTTCAATTTTCGAATTCCCGCGCAAGAGCGAGTGGAAGTAGAAAAAGAACAAAACTGGCAATTTTTGCCAAGTTAACTCCTTCTGTCCTCACTCGCGCTTTTTCTACAATCCTAAAATTCCCTAAAATTCCCTAAAAATTCACATGAAATAATTTTTATTTTTCAAAATAAAAATACAATTTTTGAATTTTTTGAATTTCTGCGTTAGAACGAATAAAATTCAAAAATTTAAAAATAATTTTGTGAAATTTTTTATTTCTAATTTTTCACAGTAGAGTGATTATTTTTGTCGTTTAACAGTAATATGATGTGATCTCGATCTCTTGAGAAGCTGGTTAGGGGACTTGAAGAAAGCCAACATGCCTAAGGCGTTTTTCTCTAGTTTCTTAGGATCATAGATCTCATTACTCATCGCCTCCACCATGGCTTCGAAAGTTTTCAATCTGCTTTCTGCTGTTCTTCTCTAAAAAATCAAGAAATAAAAAATTTAAAATTTAGAAATTTTAAGAATAAAAATAGTTAAAAATATTTAAATTTTAAAAATAATAAAAACTATTTCAAATTTTTGAGAACTTTTAGAAACTTTTATAAAATTTCCAAAAGTTCCAAAAATTTCTAAAATTCTAAAATTTAAAAAGTTTCAGAAATCTATGAAATTCTTGAATTTTCTAAAATTTTTTAGAAATTTTAATAATTTTAAAAATTTCAGAAATCTTAGAATTTTATGAAATTTCAAAAAGTTTCTGTAAAATTTCAGAAATCTTAGAATTTTATGAAATTTCGAAAAATTTCTGTAAAATTTCAGAAATCTATAAAATTCTTGAATTTTCTAAAATTTTTTAGAAATTTTAATAATTCTAAAAATTCCGAAAATTTTCTGTAAAATTTCAGAAATCTTTATAAAATTTTTTAATAATTTCAAAAATTTTAAAAATTTCTTTTGAATTAATAAATTTAATTAAATTAAAAAAAAACAAACATGTTCGCGTTCTTGTTCGATGTCTTTCGAACAGATGATGGACTTCTGATTCAGTTTCTGGACAAGTTTGTTCTGAGCTTCATTTTCTTTTTCCAGAAGACTAACTCGATCTTGGAGTTTCTCGATTTGGGAATTTTTTTCGTCAAAAAGATTCTGATTCTCGGCCAATTCATCACTCAAAGCTTCTAGACGGATTTTCTGAGAACGAACATTCTGGACTTCTGCCGATTTTTCGTTTTCGATTATCAAAATCTAAAAATTGAAAAAAAATAAAAATAAATTTTAAAAATTCAAAAAAAAATAAAAATAAATTTTAAAAAAAAATAAAAATAAATTTTAAAAATTTAAAAAAAAAATAAAAATAAATTTAAAAAAATAAAATAAAATTTTTAGAATATTTCAAAAAAATTAAAAATAAATTTTTCAAACTTTTTAAAAAAAATAAATTTTTAAATATTTCAAAAAAAAATAAACATAAATTTTCCAAACTTTTTAAATATTTTGAAAAAATTAAAAATAAAATTTTTTAAATATTTTTAAAAATTACCGTAGCCTTGAGGTCCTTCATAGAAGCGATCATTTGTTTTTTTTCTTCTTCAAATTTTTGTTTTAAATTTTCTACCGTAATCGAATTTTTTTGTTTTTCTTCTAAGTTATTTTGTTTCAGAAGTCGAATGATGGATTCTGATTCGAATAATTTTGTCCTCAATTTTTCCATCGATGATTTCAATTC
Organism: Halicephalobus mephisto; assembly: GCA_009193035.1. NCBI lineage: Eukaryota > Metazoa > Nematoda > Chromadorea > Rhabditida > Panagrolaimidae > Halicephalobus > Halicephalobus mephisto. The sequence continues at coordinate 859,600 of SWDT01000003.1, read as the reverse complement.
AGAAATTTTTTTTTCGAAATTTTCTCGTTCGGATGAAAATTCAGATTCGAGTTTTTTTAAATTTTCTCTTTGATCGGATTCAATTTTTTTAAATTTATCTTCTACTTCTGCATCTTTCGCCAACGAAGCTCTGAAATTATTAAATTTAATATCTTAGTTAATTTAATAGTAAAAAAATAAATTAAAAATTATTCGTGTCGGGACCAGTTTTTGGAAATTTATAAATAGAATAATATTGGTCCTATCACGAACAATGTTTGAAGAAATAGTAGTTTAATAGTTAAAAACAGATTAAACATTATTCGTGTCGGGACCAGTTTTTGGAAATTTATAAATAGAATAATATTGGTCCTATCACGATCAATGTTTAAAGAAATAGTAATTTAATAGTAAAAAAATGAATTAAAAATTATTCGTGTCGGGACCAGTTTTTGGAAATTTATAAATAGAATAATATTGGTCCTATCACGATCAATGTTTGAAGAAATAGTAGTTTAATAGTTAAAAATGGATTAAACATTATTCGTGTCGGGACCAACTTTCGAAAATTTACAAATAGAATAATATTGGTCCTGTCACGAACAATGTTTGAAGAAATAGTAATTTAATAGTTAAAAACAGATTAAACATTATTCGTGTCGGGACCAGTTTTTGGAAATTGGCTGACAAATGGGAGTTGGTCCCGTCACGAATACTGTTTAAAAGATTGTTAACTGATTTCATAATTAAAAACGGATTAAACATTATTCGTGCCAGGACCATTTTTCGAAAATCATTAAATAAAATACTATTGATCCCTTCACGAATAATGTTTAATTTTTTTACTAATTATTTTGGTTAATGTTCTTTAATAAACTAATTATTCCTCAGTTACCGTATTTGATCGTTGATCATATTTTCGTAAAAATTTTTTTGTTCGAAAATGTCTCTTTTGAAATCTGCTTTCATTTTTGAAATAGTTTCTTCATAGGCGGTTTCTCGAGCTTCATACTTGTCCTCTATCATCTAAAATCGATTCAGTTACAGTAATCAGTATTTTATTAAAGTTTAAAGTTAAAGTTTAAAGTTAAAGTTAAAGTTTAAAGTTTAAAGTTTAAAGTTTAAAGTTAAAGTTTAAATTCGAAGTTTAAAATCAAAATTTAAAGTTTAAATTCAAAGTTTAAAGTTAAAGTTTAAATTCAAAATTTAAAGTTTAAGTTTAAATTTAAAATTTAAAGTTTAAGTTTAACATCAAAGTTGATCATCAAAGTTCAACAGCAAAGTTCGAAGTCAAAGTTGATCATCGATGTTCGAAGTTAAAATTCAAACCTTTCGTTCTAAGACAATATTTGAGTCTTTTTCAAAAAATCGTCTTATCTAGATTGATAAGTAGAGCTTATCTGGATTTTTAAAAGTCAAAGATGATCTTTAAGTAGTATCTGAGAATGAAAAGTCCAAATTTTGTCATCGAATTTTGATAATCAACTTCGACGTCGAACTTTGACTTTGAAGTTTGACTATCAACTTTGATGATCAACTTTAATGTTAAACTTTAAAGTCAAAGTTGACAGTCAAAGGTCAAAATTAAACTCTGACTGTCAATTTTAATTTCGAACTCTGATGTCGAACTTTGACATCGATCTTTAACTGTTAATTTTGACGTTGATTTTTGACAATCAATTTTGACGTTGACATTTAACTGTTAACTTTGAAATCGACCTTTAATGATCAACTTTGACGTTCACCTTTAACTATTAATTTTGATGTTGACCTTTAACTGTTAACTTCGACGTCGAACTTTAATGATCAACTTTGACGTTCACCTTTAATGATCAAGTTTAACATTGACTTTTAACTTTTAACTTTGACGTTGACATCTAACCGTTAACTTTGACATCGACCTTTAATAATCAACTTTGAAGTCGACCTTTAACGATCAACTTTGACGTTGACCTTTAACTTTTAACTTTGACGTCGATAAAACAAATTATGGAATTATAATTACCCTTAATTTTTCTCTCATGGCAGTCATGTTTGCCTCGAGGGTCTGATTTAAGTCCTGGATTTCTTTTTCCTTCTTGTCTTTGAAGTCGTCGAAGACCCGTTTACATTGATTCCTGATCAGATTCCTCTCAACCTTCAGTTCTTTCACGAGGAATTTCTGAAATTTATTTCAGAAATTATTTAATTATAAAAAACCAAAAAATAAAAATTTACATTTTTTTCAAACTCGTTGAATCTACAGGTTACGGTATCTTCTGGAGGTTCTTCTTTTTCGACTTTGTAGTTTTCTCGATTGGAATCTGAATTCGAAACTGAATCATCCTCGAGATTCAGGTCCAGAATCAGAAGGCTGCCGTCGTCGTGGCCGGTGAGGATTATGTTTTCGTTTTTGATCCATTCCATTTTCGAAATGCCTTTGGCGTTGCTCATTTTTATCAATTGAACGTTTTCAACATTGTCTGCTTGAGCTTTTAAGATGATTCCCAGCTGAGTACCGTAGTAGAAGCCTTCTGAAGTCGTGACCACAGAAGTCGAAGTCGAATTGAAACTTACGCCTTCGAAGTGGACATTCATCGGTTCTAATTCTTTTTTGTTTTTTATTTTAGCTACAGTAAATTTGTTTCCCAAAGCGAATACAGTATCCCCATGAAGAGCAATGTCGACGAAGAACCTCAATTTGAACTCCAAATTCCACAGTAACTGGCCCCTGAGGGCGTCGACGAAGTAAATCGAGTCCTTCTTGGCCAAGATCCCGATGAATTCAGAATCCGAAGACCACTTTAGCTGGAGGATGTCCTGATTCGACTCCAGTGGAATTTCGAAGAAAATCGAGAAATTTTCAATCTGGATTACTGTCAATTTTCCGGGATTCGCGAAAGCCGCAAATTCGCAAGTCTGGTTCCCGACGAGAATCTGGACATCTCCGTGGTATACTGTAGATTCTTTAAAAAGTTCATAAATGAGGATACTGTAGACAGAAATGGAATCTTTTTCGGCAATTAGGATTCTGTTTCCGTTCGGAAAAAAACTGATTCCAAAAATATTTTTGAATTTCGAAAAAGACAAAATTCGCTTCGTCAGAAGGCTTGAAATCAGAATCAGACCTTCTGAATCGAAAACCGCGATTCTTTTCGATTTTGATTCAAAACAAATTTGAACAACGGATTTCGAACATCTGGCGGTGATCAGCCGCATCCCGTCCTCGCAGAGGGCTTCCGAATAAAACACATTGCACATCCAGCAGGATTCCGAATCTCCGTACAGAACGTTTTCGTTGCTCTGGTCGATGTGGAGGAAACTACAGGTAGTGAACCTCTTTAGGGAGTTTATCTAAAATTGTTGGATCAAGCGCTCCATCCTTAGCAGAAAGCACAACTGACAAGAAAACGTTTGGTCCCGAACGGATTCTCTTATTACTAAAAAAAGCATTTGGTCCCGAACGGATTCTCTTATTACTAACAAAGAAACGCTTGGTCCCGAACGGATTCTCTTATTTCTAACAAATAGCACTTGGTCCCGAACAGATTCTTTTATTTCTAACAAATAGCACTTGGTCCCGAACAGATTCTTTTATTACTGACAAACAGCGCTTGTTCCCGAACGGATTGTCTTATTTCTGACAAGGGAACATACGGTTTCTATCGACAGAAATTGCTATATATTGTGTAGCGTGTGTCGAGTCCAATACAGAATTTTGTATTGTGCCTCAGGCATCTTAGATAAACCCTTTTACGATATCTACTTCGTCATCAGTATGCGGGACACTCGGACTGACAGATATAACAAAAATAATTTTTAAAATTCACTCACGACGATGATTCTGGAATGTTTCCATCTGTCCTTCAAATCGCCTGCGGGAAAAATGAAAATCAGACCGATTTGGACGAAAACAATAAGATTCTGATCATTTCCGAAAATTTTCAAAACACTCGCTTGAGTCGGGTCCTTGTTTCCGATGAGGTTTTTTTGGAGTTTTTTCAAGTCGATGATTTCCAAAGGCACAGTTTCTCTATAAAGTCGGATTTTCCCGTCGAGAGTCCCAAAGGCCAAAGTGACGTCATCGGCCCATGAATGGCACGTCAAGTCGGAGAATTTTATGGACGAAAAAGTGTTTATAATGTTCGTTGTTGCTCTCATCAAGTAACACTGATCTACCGTAACCAGACAGATGATAGTTTCGTCGACTGGACAGAAGGAAACTTCAAACTTGTTCGAGGGCGTTTCCGGCGTTACCGTAGTCTCGGCCAAGAAGGTGCCTTCGAAGCCGTAGAGGGCTACAGTACCCCATTTTCCCTCAGGCTCTCCGGAGACCAGAAGCAAAGTTTCGTTCGTCAAAGACACGCAAATCTGGTCCCCGAGTACGGTAGTCGGAAACTCCCTAAGTATACTGTAGATTTCTTTAGTTTCATGAATCACGATTTTTGAACCTTTTTCTCCATCAACAGATACGGTAAAAAAACCGAAATCAGCAGAAGTCTGGATGGCCGAAACCCGACCACCGTAATCTCGATCGACAACTTTGAATCCGAAACCCGAACCGTCGATGAATCTGACGTGATCGATGAAATTTAAAGCGACTTTTTCAGATCCGTAAAATACACCTTGATTGAAGCCATGGAGAGGACTTGCCACAGGCATCGGCCGTTGTTTGAGAGAAGAAAACCTGGCACTACTGCTTGTTGATTTGTTTGGAGTTTTTGGGGCTCGGGTTGACCGCTGGGTTCGTGGCGTTTCGCTCATAGTGGACATACTGTCTGGAGTCGACGAAGTACTCCGGATGGGTCTTTGACGTCTCCTGAAGTCCATTATTAAAACTCTATGCAATTCATTTCTATTTCGTAAATTTTATAATTTCTTCATTTTTATAAACTTTTCAGTGATTAAATTAACTTAATATTTCAATTAAATAAGAAAAATTAATTCAAAAAACAAGAATTTCAAAACCAAAGCTAATCAAAAGTGAACAGATGCCTCAGGGGATCAACTTTCATATAATTTTTTTAGCTGCATGCAATTCGCTCCTATTTCGTAAATTTTATAATTTCTTCACTTTTATAAACTTCTCAGTGATTAAATTAATTTAATATTTCAATTAAATAAGAAAAATTAACTTTTAAAAAATTTCGAAACTAAAACTAATCAAAAGTGAACAAATGTCTCAGGGGATCAACTTTTATGTAAATTTTTCAACTCTATGCAATTCGTTTCTCCTATTTCGTAAATTTTATCACTTTTATAAACTTCTCAGTGATTAAATTAACTTAATATTTCAATTAAATAAGAAAAATTAATTCAAAAAAAAAGAATTTCGAAACTAAAACTAATCAAAAGTGAACAAATGCCTCAGGGCAGGATTTGTCGACAGGGATCAAAAGCCTCAGAAAATTACCATACAATTATTATTAATCAAATTACAGTACTATAAAAACCAAAAATAACATTTTTTATGAAATTTTCTCAACATAAAAATTTAGAAATTAATTTTAAAAAAATCAAATTAGTTTTGTTCGTAATTTGCCAGTTTTGCTTTTTTCAGAGTTCATTTTTTCTTACGCAAGAATTCGAAAATTAAAAACCTAGATTTTTACAAAAATTAATATATAAAAAATATATTTTTGAATTACAAAATTTATAAAAATCTAAAAATTATTATTTTTACAAAAATTTCAAATTTTAAAAATTACTTTTTTAATTACGAAATTTTTAAAAATTTTTTTAAATTTTGAAAATTACTTTTTTTTAATTACAAAATTTTAAATTTTAAAAATTATTTTTTTTTAATTTTAAAAATTATTTTTTTTTTAATTTTAAAAATTACTTTTTTTTAATTACGAAATTTTAAATTTTAAAAATTATTTTTTTTTATTTTAAAAATTAATTTTTTTTAAATTTTGAAAATTACTTTTTTTTTAATTTTAAAAATTACTTTTTTTTAATTACGAAATTTTAAATAATCTTACTTTGAACCAAATGTGGTCGTATTTTTTGAATTTCAAAATCAGATCAGCTTTCAAAAATTCTTTTTCTTCACTGTCGGAGGAATCTGAACTGCTGCTTCTGTTTTTCGGTTTCAATAAAGTAGGTTTTCTGAAATTAATTTTCACAAAAATGATGAAATTTTTAAAATTATTTTTACAAAAATGTCTCAACGCGAATTTTCGAAATTTTTTGGAAGATCTTAGAAATCGGAATTTAATTTTTATTGGATTTTTGGAATATTCCAGAAAGCTTCAGGAGCTTGTGTAAGATTCTGGAGGATTTCAGAAAATTATATAACAAATTCTAAAAAATTCCAAAAAAAAACTATAAAATTTCGAAAATTTTTTTAGATTTTGAAAAAATTTGGAAAATTTCTTCAAGATTTTGGATTATTTTTGAACTTTCTAAGATTCTTAAAACATTTATGAAATTCGAGAAAATTTCAAAAAATTTCTCCAGGATTCTGGATTATTTTTGAACTTTCTAAGATTCTTAGAACATTTATGAAGTTCTAGAAAACTTCGAAAAATTTCTTCAAGATTCTGGATGATTTTTGAACTTTCTAAGATTCTTAAAACATTTATGAAGTTCTAGAAAACTTCGAAAAATTTCTTCAAGATTTCAGATTATTTTTGACTTTCTAAATTTCTTAGAACATTTATGAAATTCGAGAAAATTTCAAAAAATTTTCCTCCAAGATTCTGGATGATTTTTGAACTTTCTAAGATTCTTAAAACATTTATGAAATTCGAGAAAATTTCAAAAAATTTTCCTCCAAGATTCTGGAAGACTTCAAAAACTTCTAAGATGCTCTGGAAGATTTCAGAATTGTACTAGATTTTCAAAGTATTTATGGAATTTCAAAAATCTTTCATAAATTCAAAAAATTTAAATTTTTTTATTTTAGAATTAAAAAAATAAAATTTACTCTTTTTGGGAACCTCCGGAATTCTGTAACTTCTTCCTCAGATTCGGTTCTGACGTGGAAGCCCTCAGGGCATTTGCGACAGTGGCCAATCTGTCGTGATTTTTCAGCATTACCGTTTCATGGTGGAAATATTATGAAATACGACTGACTAAAACTTCGAAAATCGGAGAAATCTGTCCTCGCTCGAGTTGGTTTTCGGTTGATTTCCTCGGATTCTTATTTTCTCAGAACTTGACATTTCCGGCCAGCTTTAATATTAAGAAATCCAAAAAGCGAACACCTAAGACTTTGAAATTTCCTAAGGTCAAAATTTATTTTCAAAATTAAACTAAATCAACCGGAAAATCGAAATTTTAAAAATAAAGCTTTTTTTAATTTTTTAATTTTTAATAATTTTTAATTTTTTTTAATTTTTAAAAATTTCCGAAAATATTTTTTTAATTTTTTAATTTTTAATAATTTTTATTTTTTTTTAATTTTTAAAAATTTCCGAAAACATTTTTTAAATTTTTTTATTTTAAAAATTTCTGAAAAATTATTTTTAAATTTTTGGATTTTCTAATTTAAAAAAACAAACAATTCTTAAATTTTGAATATTTTTAAAATTCTTAAATTTGTTTAATTTTTTTATTTTAATGAGTTTTTAAAATTTTTAATAATTTCTTAATTTTTTAAATTTTAACAATTTTTTAGTTTTTTTAAATTTTAAATTTTTTAATATTTTTTGATTTTAAATTTTTTAATATTTTTTTATTTTTTTGTGCAAATACTTTTTAAAAATCTAACTAAGGATTACCTGATTGCTGGTCTTTTTGGATCAGTGCCAATTTTCTTCTTGAAAATCAACAAAAAATGTTTTTGTCAAGATTTACAAAGCAACTAACAAAAATCAAAGTTAAATTGAATTTTCACAACTGAATAGATCGACTTGTCTGAATATTGCAGGCATACTGCGGATTTTACTTTGTTTTTGAAATATTCAGAAATGTCTCGACCGAGCTGCCGGAATGCTGCGAGCAAGCTGCAAGTTTAATTTCGACCGAGCTGCCGGAATGCTGCGAGCAAGCTGCAAGTTTAGTTTGAACATATCTGTCAGAATGCTGCGGGCAAGCTGCAAGTTTAATTTTGAAATATTTACAAATATAAATGTAAAAATCCCGACCGAGCTGCCAGAATGCTGCGTGCAACCTGCGGATTTGATTTCGACTTCGACTTTGTTGATCAAATGTTGCGCGCAACCTGGGGATTTTCCTTTGATTTTGAATTCCCCATAAATGCAAAGATACGAAATTTAACCAAGCTGTCAGAATGCTGCGCGCAACCTGCAGATTTGATTTTGATGTCGATTGTTTTGTAGATGTCGGCATTGAGAATTTCCAAAACAAACGTGTTTGACCACCAATTGAATCTTTTTGCAAGACAGGACTGTCCTATTTTTTTTTCAAAAAAAAATTATCTGGCATCTTTTTGAAAAAGGAAAATTTGTCTTTTTCTTTCTAAAAAGAGAGAAAATATTCTCGTATTTTTTAAAAAGGAAAAACTGTCTTACTTTCTTCCCGAAAAGAGAGAGAGAACCATCTCGCGCCTTCTCGAAAAAGGAAAAATTGTTTTGCCTCTTTTTGGGGAGAGAGAACTACCCCGCGCCTCCTCGAAAAAGGAAAACATTTCTTTCCCAAGGAGAGAGAGAACTATTTCGCGCCTTTTTGAGAGCGAAAAACTGTCTCTTTTCCTTCCGAAGAAGAGAAAGTACTCTCGCGCCTTTGTGAAAAGGAAAAACTGTCTTATTTTTCTCGGGAAAACAGAATTAACTCGCACCTCTTCAAAGAAGAAGAATCGTCCCTCTTATTTCAAAATAAAAACCACCTCACTCGTCCTCGAAAATGAAAAACTGTCTTATGTAAGTCTTGGAAAGAGAATTGCCTCGTTTTCCTTCAACGACGAAAATTTGTCTTGTTCCTGAAAAAGGGAAACCCTCTCGCACTTCTTCGAAGAGGAAAAACTGTTTTGTTTCCTTTCGAGGAAGAGAGAACTGCCACGCTCCCCTCGGAGAGAGAACTGTCCCGCACCCCTTCGAAGGGGGAAACTGTCCGTCGACTCTAAGCGACCAGAAAGTTCGGGAAAACGAGAGAGCGAAAAGAGAAAAAAACAAAAAAGTCCCCATTGCTTGTTTTCTCGAAAAATCTCATTGTTTTTCTATTTTTTTTATTTTTTTCTTTACCGAATTTGCTTTACTTTTATTTCTTAAATAATGTTTTTTTTTAAATTTTTTATGATTTTGTAGAAATTTAGGCCATGACGAAAAGTGACTGCGTGTCATCCACCGATTTTGTCCATTTTTATTCAAGGCCTTTTTTGAATTTTTTCCGATTTAAATTTTTCATTTTTTATAAATTTAAAAAAATGTTTAAAAATTAATTTTTTCATTAATTATTAAAATCCAAAATTCCGCTATTACCGTATCGTGACTGCTTTTACCCTTTGTTTCTGAATCTTGTTTGAAATTTTTTAATTTTTGTTAAAAAAATTAAAATTAAAAAAAATAAAAAATTTTGTACATTGTCTTTAAGGTCAATTTTTGCTCTTTTCCGATCGAATTTTTTAAAAATTTTTTTGTCAATTATATTCTTCTATATCTGTATTTTGATTATAATTATTAAAAATTATGAAAAAAAACCCCTGTGCCAGAAAAATGTCCCCTATGTTCCCTTGAATTTTGGCGCTTCTCGGGGAAACGAGCGCAAAACTGGCCGTGCTCGGGTCTTGGACTGGCATCCCATAGTGGTCGTATATTAAAAGAGTACACACATGTCTGTCCGTGTATGGGCCGTCCTTAGCAGTTGTTTCGACCGAAAAGCAAAGGGAAGAGAACTCGCGACCGAGTTAGTCTTCTTTTTGCTCTTTCAAATTTCTCGCAAAGGCGGACTGACTGGCTTTGGCATTGCGCCTTCGTCAGTCAAAGTCCTCTCTCGCTCCCTCTTCGATTTCGAAAAAAGCTTTTTTCACTCAGTATTCGTTTCCTAAGATTTTTCAAAGCTTTTTAAATCGTTGAAGTTCCTCTTTTTTCGCGTAATTTAAAAAAAAATAATGTGTATTTTTTAGCTAATCAAGTTCAACTCTTGTGTTTTCTCCCAAAACCTAATCAGAAAAATGTCTGAACGCCCAGAAAAGAGAACTCACGAAGAAAACGGTGATGATGAAGTCGTTGCTGCCAAACAATCAAAGGCTGAGAATGGCAAGGAAGAAGTTGAGGCTGTGAAAGGTGAGTATTTCGAAATTTATAAAATTTTTATAAAAATCCTAAAATTTCTAAAAATCCTAAAATTTTTATAAAAATCCTAAAATTTCTAAAAATCCTAAAATTTTTATAAAAATCCTAAAATTTCTAAAAATCCTAAAATTTCCAAAATTCATTGATAATAACTTTCTAAGCTTTTTTATAATCTCGCAAATTTTCGTTTGTGGAATTTTATATAAGGATTTCGGAAATTTCCAGAAATTTTTATGTAGAAATCAATTTTTTCGGGAAAGTTCTGATCTGTGGTTTTGAAACTTCCTGATAAACTTGTGTCCCGATTTCCCGCCAAAACTGATGACATTGTTTTTCGCGCAGATTTGAATCGGTGCCAAAAGACGGACAGATTATTTGGCACATGTATAAGAGCGCAAGGTTGTGCTTTTGTTTCTGATTTTGGCCCAGCACCTGTTCTTTGGTTGCAACCAGAGTGACACGATAACAGAAAAGCAAAACGGTCGATATATTGATCTAGTAAATTTAACACATCATAGTTCAAAAACGATTTAAAATCAGATACAAATTGTTAAATTATTTCTAAAATTTCGAAAAGTTTTATTTTTTGAGGTTTTGAATACGCGCGTAAAGAGATAGGGATTTGTATAATTGACAAAAACAGTAAATCCGACCTTATTGTATGAAATTTAATTTGCGCCATTTTTCAATTTTACAACAATCCTAAAATTTTTGCATATTTTATGGAAATTTCTAGAAATTGGATAGTTTTATATTGGAATACGAAGAAATTTGAATAGTTTATATATTATTGATGGGTTTTTTCAGCCAAGAAACTGCCAGCTAATGACGAGGAAGAAAATGAAGTTGAGGAATCTGAATCTGGATCAGGGGCTGAAGACGATGAGGCCGATTTGGATGCCGAAGATGGAGCTTCTGGAGACGACTCTGGTGAAGACGGGGACAACGGAGATAACGACGATGAAGATCCTGAAGAAGAGGAAGAAGGCGAAGAAGAGGAAGAGGAGGAGGAAGAAGAGTAACCAAGGGATATTTGATTCAATTTTCGTCGAATATCGCCGTTGTCATTCCATCTTAAGGGTCTAAAACCCCCGGGGGATATTCGCCTCCAAAGCAAGTCTTGGAATTTTTTGTTTTGTCGGTCTCAGTACTATGTTTCAAAATAATCAATTTTTGTACATTGACCATTTTGCGAATTCTGAAATCCGCAAATGTCTCAAGTAGTATTTATTCATGTTTTTCTTGGTTGTTTTAAACTATACAAGTTTTGATGGATTTTTTGACGGGAACAAGGGAGGATGGGAACGGGAGGTGGGGGTACTTGATGGTGGATAGTGATTTTGAAGAAGAAATTTGAATTTTTCGCGCGTGTTTTTTGAATTTTTTAGGTAAATATTTTTTTTCAGATGTTGACTTATCCAGAAGATCCAAAAATTCCATTAAAATCTTTACCGTATGTTTTTCAAAGACGAATGTTGGAACTTCAACCAATTTCGAATGCTTTAATATTGAGACAAACATGTAAAATTTGTAAAAGAAAAAAATTTCCACAAGCAGTTATTCCAATTTTAATATTTAACAAAGATACAAGATTTTTACCAAGATCTATTTCATCAGGAATAAATATGTCTATTATTAATTTTATTCCTGGAAAAGAATTTACGGCATATGTATGGCATAAATTGACCGTTATTGGACCCACGAAAGAAGACATGGAGGAATTGATCAGATTAATAACTGGACCTTATGAAGAATTGGTTTTTAATAAATGTAATTGTTCGAATTTGAAGGGTCTTGTCACGAACAAAGTCAGAAATTTCACTTTTACTGGAGCTTTGAAGGATTCTAAGGAAGTTTTGGACGTTTTCGAAGCGGTCAAAGATGTCCCTTGCATAGTGTAAGTCCGATATCGTAAAATTACAAAAGTTAAAAACAATTTTTTAAAATTTATCATAAAATTACAAAAATTAAAAATAATTTCTTAAATTTTATCATAAAATTACAAAAATTAAAAATAATTTTTTAAAATTTATCGAAACATTTTTTTAATTTTATCAAAAAGAAATTTTTATTTTTGTAAAATTTAAAAAAAGTATTTTTTTTATGAAATTTAGGAATTTTTATTTTTATAAAATTAAAAAAAAATGAATTTTTATGAAATTTAGAAATTATTTTTTTATGAAATTTAAAAATTATTTTTTTTATAAAATTAAAAAAAAGTAACTTTTTATAAAATTTAGAAATTTTTTTTATGAAATTTAAAAATTATTTTTTTATAAAATTTAACAAAGTAATTTTTTGTGAAATTTAGAAATTTTTATTTTTATGAAATTTAAAAATTATTTTTTTATAAAATTAAAAAAAAGTAACTTTTTATGAAATTTAAAAATTATTTTTTTATAAAATTTAACAAAGTAATTTTTTGTGAAATTTAGAAGTTTTTATTTTTATGAAATTTAAAAATTAATTTTTTTAATTGTGATTTTCAGAGTGAATATTTTGTGTGTCCCTGGAAAAGAACACGACTACCTGAAGGCCCAACTCGCGGAATGGAATCGAAAACGGACTTTTCCGGGAAGATTCACGAGTGCTTGTATCTACTACGATAACGGCCTCATTTACTCCTTCGAGGACATCGGGCCGTGATGTTTTGTGTTCATACAGTATACGGTTATTGTACAAAGTAAAGAAATAAAGTTATATATTTTTAAAAACTTTTTCAATTTTGAAATAATTTAAATTAAAAAAAATAAAATTTTTAAGTAAAAAAAAAAATAAATTTAATATTTAAAAAAAAATTAAAAATTTTTAAGATTTAATATTTAAAAATTTTTTAAATTTCGTATAATTTTTAAAATTATTTATTTTTTTATTTTTTTAAAATTTAAAATTTTTTATTTTTTTAAATTTCGTATAATTTTTAAAGTTATTTATTTTTTTAAAATTTTAAAATTCAAAATTATTTATTTTTTTTAATTTCGTGTAATTTTTAAAGTTATTTATTTTTTTAAAATTTAAAATTTTTTATTTTTTTATTTTTTTAAATTTCGTATAATTTTTAAAATTTAAAATTATTTATTTTTTTACTTTTTATTATTTTTATAGAACTAGATTATTATTAATGATAATTTTACATCCATTCGTTTACGACAATTCTGGGTTGGTTGGTTTTGGATAACGCTGAATCTGTTCTAATCCGATAGGGTTGGATTTATTCGCTTGAAATAATATTGGATCTCTTAGCTTCAGTAACGGTAGATTTGGTTATTTGTAATAACGTCAGATGCACCCAATTACGGTAATTTAAAATTTATTTTTTTAAATAAAATAAAATTTATTTTTTAAAATTAAATAAAATTTATTTTTTTTTAAATAAAATAAAATTTATTTTTTTAAATAAAATAAAATTTATTTTTTTTTAAATAAAATAAAACTATTTTTTAAAATTAAATAAAACTCTATTTTTTAAAATTAAATAAAATTTATTAATTTTCAGTAATTTTATATTTTTTTAAAAATAAAATTTATCAATTTTTGAAAATTTTAAATTTGTTTTTTTAATAATTTTATTTTATTTTATTTTTAAATAAAATTAAATATATTTTTTGCAATTTTATATTTCTTAATTTCTGATTATTTTGAATTTGTTCATTTTGAATAACTCTGAATTCGTCAGTTTCGTGTGACATAGGATATATCCATTTCTGACACGATTGAATCTGTTAATTGTGTTTCGTAAATTTAAATTTCCTATTTCGAGACTATTGAGATAGAAACAGGAAGAATATTATTAACCTTCAGTCAACAATAAGGCACAGACAATAATTTTACATCGCACAAGACAACCGAGGTTCTCATTCATATCCTACCGTATTCCAAATTCCCTGATGTTCAGGGTATCCCTTCAAGTCTTCTCTAGTCTAGTTTCTGTCCTAATATCTACATAACAAGTTCCAACACATAAGAATCGAATGTTTAACTCATATCTTACCGTATCCCAAGTTCCCTGATGTTCAGGATATCATTCCGGATCCTCTCTTTCTAGTCTAGTTTCTGTCCTAATATCTACATAAGTTCCAACACGACTACAACCGAAGGTCTCACTTATATTCTACCGTATCCCTAGTTCCTGATGTTCAGGATATCTCTTCGAATCCTCTCTAGTCTAGTTTCTGTCCTAATATCTACATAACAAGTTTCAATGCATAACAACAAGGAACTTTACTCGTATCCTACAGTATCCCAAGTTCCCTGATGTTCAGGATATCTCCTCAGATCTTCTTTTTCTAGTATAATTTCTGCACTAAAATCTACATAAGTTCCAACACATCAGAATCGAGTGTTTAACTTATATCCTACAGTATCCCCAGTTCCCTGATGTTCAGGCTATCTCTTCAGGTCCTCTTTTTGAAGTATAGTTTTTGTCCCATTTCGGGACATAGTGGTTAATTTCGACAATCACCTTCAGGGACTGAATCATGAGCCGATTAACAAAGTCCGGATATTTTTAATCCTTTGTTTTGTCCTTTGATGATAGTTATTTTTGCCAGTAAAATTTGATGAGCAAAATCCGCTCAAAATTCGTCTATTTCCGATTAATTGGTTTTTTTTTTAAATTTTATTAAAAATTCGTAAAATTTAAAAATTTAAAATTTTTAGATGAAAATTTTGTTTTTTTTGGGGATTCTGGTCATCTGCAAAGTCGAAGGTCATCGAGGACATGGAAGTCACGAAGTAGAATCTGGAAGTCATCAAAATTCCGCCGAAAATTCAGAGTTTTATTTTCATGAAGAAAAAAATAAAAATGTTGAAAATTCTCCAATTGAAGTCAACGGAGATCCAGAATCAGAAAACGGAGGAATTTCAGAAGGATTAGAAGCTCGAGAAGTAGTCAAGGAAAGTCCATCAGAATCCAAAAATCTTCCAGAATCTTCAGATCTTCAGAATCCAGTCGATCCAGAAGTTCTTAGAGATTCAGAAGCCTCTGAAAATTCAGAAGTTCCTAAAAATTCAGAAGTTGTTGAAAATTCAGAAGCTCCTAAAGATTCAGAAGCTCTTGAAAATTCAGAAATTCTTAAAGATTCTGAAGCTTCCAAAGATTCAGAAACTCCTAAAGATCCAGAAATTCTTAAAGATTCAGAAGCTCTTGAAAATTCAGAAGTTCTTGAAAATTCTGAAGCTCCTAAAGACTCAGAAGCCCCTAGTGATGCAGAAGTTTTTAATGATTCTGAAGTTCCTATTGATCCAGAAGAAGAAAAACAAAATTCAGAAACTTTAGGAGATTCAGAATCCGAAGTTTTAGAAATTGAAGAAAATAATGATGAAAAAACAGCTCCAGAATCGGAAGCTGAACTTCAAGAGAACGAAGAAGTTGAAGGACGCGGAAATGAAGGAAATTCAGAAATCATTCCAGAACCGGGATTCGAGATTCCAGACGACGAGAAATTCCCTCCAGAGATGCTCCCAGAACAGCCGAAAGATGTTCTAGTCAAAAAAGCTTCAGAAGAGACAGATTCTCAAGTACCACCTTCTGAAGATGTAGCTCCTGAAGTTGAGCCTTCTGAAAATATGGATTCTGAAGTTGAGTTATCTGAAAATATGGATTCTGAAGTCGAGTTATCTGAAAATATGGATTCTGAAGTTGAGCTTTCTGAAAAGGCAGATTCTAAAGTTGAGCCTTCTGAAGATGTGGACTCCAATGTATTACCTTCTAAAAATATGGATTCTGAAGTTGAGCCTTCTGAAAATGTGGACTCCAACGTATTACCTTCTGAAAATATGGATTCTGAAGTTAAGCCTTCTGAAAATGTAAAATCTGAAGCTGTACTTTCTGGAGATTACAATTCTGAAGTCCAACTTTCTGAAGACGAACAACCTGCTCCAGAAGTTGACATTGATTCTAAAACCTTGGAGAATTTCAAATCGGCTTCTGGAGGCGTGGCTTTTGACGTTCCGCTTGAGGCCTCGAGTGATGTCGAAGAAAAAAAAGAAAATTCAGAAACGTTTTTTCCTGATGATGATGAAAGTGGTCAAGAATTGGTTCCAGAAACCCCGCAAAGTGAGTCTGAATTTTACCAAAATTTGGACGACGGACTTCTGGAGGATAAATTTCTGCTTTCAGTCGTTGACCCTGAAGTTGTTTTCGAAGACAAACCTGTCCAGGAAAATAGTGACTCCAATCTAGGAGAAAAAAAAGAATCAGAGGTCCTGGCCGTGTACCCCAGCGAAGCGAAGGACTTCAGTGTCGACCACGAAACAGGCCTCATGCCCTCAGGTAATTCGATTTTTAAATAAAATTTCAATTTTTAGAGAATTATGGAATCTGAAAAAAATTGAAAATTCTGGGGTTTTCTAGAAGTTTAAAAAAGTTCGAGAATTGTCCAAAAACTTCGAAGATACTGTAGATGGTTCTAGAGTCTTTGAAAAGTCAAATTGAAGATTCTGAAACTTTTTAGAACTTCATATACCTTTTTGTAGAAAGTTCCAGAATTGTCCAAAAACTTCAAAAATACTGTAGATGGTTCCGGAATTTTCAAAGATTCTAGTACAAAAACCTCAAATCCTTCTGAAAGTCTAAAATTCTATGAAAATTTCCAAAATTAAAAAATTATTCAAATTTGAAATTTTAGAATTTCGAATTTTTAAATTCAAAGTATTTCAGAAACGAATATTTTGTCCGAAAAAAATCCAAATTCGGAAAATTCGAATTACGAAATCCTGGAAAAAATCCGGAACGAGATGGACCGAGGATCGAAGGGCTACGTCGTGACGGAGGAACTCATCGACCCGGTCCAGGACAGGAGGAAGTTCATCGTCCAGAAACCCTCCTATAGAGCCTTCGATCCGAAAGAAAATCCGATCATCAACAGCATCAAGACCACTCTCGACGAAAACGCCAGATTGAAGAGGGATGTTTCGGAATCTTCGGCTTCGTTTGAGGCTCCGGAATCCGGATTAGAAAGAGAAAAACACGTCGAAGAAGACTCCAGTCAGGAGGTCGTTGTTCAGCCCTCGGGGGTTTTGGAGTTCCCCAGACCCCCGGGGGACCAGGACTCCGGATACGGCGACGACCCGCTTCTGGAGCACCTCGCTGACGCCCTCGAGAAGGCTGCTGAGACCAACTTCCAAGACTTGTCTCCAGAATCTGAAAATTCCGAAAATTTAAAACAACTCCAAAATTTCGAATACGAACCAGTCCCACTCGTGCAAGAAAAAAAACTAGAAGATATTTTAAAATTTGGCGGTCCTGTCATGATCGAACCGGAGTCCTACAGTATCTACCAGCCGGCCTTGCTCCCGCAGCCGCTCTACGAAGGGTCTTACGAAATCCCCCAGAAGGTCGTCGTGGAAACGAACCAGAAACTTACCGTATACTACGACGAAAGTTCGGAGAGCTCGGAAAGCAGGGATTCTGAATCCGACTCAAGTCTAGAAAAAACAAATCCAAAAAATCCCGAAATTGCCGATTCCGAAAATCAAGACGAAATTCCAGAAACCTTCGAAAAAACCGAATTTCTACCGGATTCGTCTCTCGCAGAAGCTTCTAACATTTTCTCGAAAAATTTAATTTTAACTTTATCCATTAGCCCGAAAATGATGGTCATCCTGGGGATCCTTCTGGTGATCGTCCTCTGCTTCAAAATTTACTTCTTACTGTATACCCCGAAGAAACCCAAAATCGAAACCAAAGAAGAACCGATTTCCGTCATCACCGTAGACAAAAAACCGCTTCCCTGATCAGGGTTCCAAAATGGCCGCTTTTATCCAATATTCGTTCAAGTTATTTTTAAAAATTCAGTTATTTGGTAATAAATATGATTTTTTAAAAACAGATTTAAAAAATTAATTTTAAAAAATTTATATTAAAAATTCGCAGTTTGCTTGCAATATTCGAGCAGGTTGGTCCATTCAATTGTTGTGTAAAACATCACTTTGACACCGACGGTATTTTTTAGACTAACTCATATCAATCCAACTCTTGCAAAATCCAAACATCTCCGAAATTAAAAACGTCATCGGGAACAACAGTCTCAAAGTCAAAATTTCAGGCTCAGTGTTGGTGGTTAAAATCAAACACAAGTCATAAACACGGACCAACAGTCGCATCACAGCCGAGCGGCAGGTTTCGAAAGAGCGAAACAAAAAAGAAAAAAAAGACTCATTTAATGTGAAATACGAACACGTGACAGACAAATAGAGAAAAAACAATTCTACTAAACGACAGATTCATCGTTGAATTCGGAATCTTCTGTGTTTTCAAACTTGATACTACTATGTCTAAAGTCTTCAGAATTTCTATCAGTAGGGAGATTAGTCTTCTGCTCTGCGGAATAGTTGGAGTTAGGGATTTTTAAGACGGATTTTTTTGGACTTTCTTCGTTCGAGGATTCGGAAGCTTCGGACACCTCATTTTCGTCTTTTAAATCCTTCCAGACACTGTAAGTTGATATATAAAATTGATCAAGTTCAAGATGATTGGGTTTAAAATTGATAAAACAGAAATCTTTATTTTTGAAATTTCGGATTTTCGGGGATTTCTTTGACGATATGAAACCAGTGCTTCGTATCATCAAAGTTCGAATTTCAAAGTTGATCGTCAAAGTCAGAAGTTGAAGTTCTGAATTTCTTTATTAATACAAAACTAAATTTTCCTATTTCAAAAATTCATATATCGATCTAGCCAAATACTGTGCAAATTTTTAAAAAAGAAAAAATTTAGTTTCTTAACCACAAAAATCTAAATTTTTATATCGAATTTTGTTGATTAACTTTAAAATTGAATTTTGATGATTAACTTTAAAACTGAATTTTGATGATTAACTTTAAAATTAAATTTTGATGATTAACTTTAAAATTGAATTTTGACAACATGAATCACTGATTTTTCTACTTAAATAACTTACTTTGAAATCAAATCTGCTTTTTTCATATATGATGAGAGCGGTACGGTATTTAATAACCCTTCTAGACTGTCTAAAACGTCATCTGTGGCTGCATTCTGAATCTTCGATCTGGGCGGGAAAGCAACGTCGACTTTGGAATCCGATTCAGCCAGATTCCCGCAGGATTTGGATTTACTGGATTTCGAAATATTCTTTTTTTCAGCTTCTGGAAAAATCAGAACTTCACTTTTGCTTTTGTTTGATTTCAAAATCTAAAAAAGTTAAATTTTAAAAAATTTCGAAATTTTTTCAAAAAAGATTTTTAAATTTGGAAATTTAAATTTCATATATCAATTTTTTATTTTCAATAAAATTTCCGAAATTTTGATGAAATTCAGAAAAATTTGAAAAGTTTTGTGATTTTTGAAAATTTAAATTTCGTTTAACACATTGCGGACAATATATGCACAGGTAATTTGCAATCAGGGCTAACCGAATGCAATTTTCAATAAATTGGATTCTAAGTGAGTATAATCGATGGCGATGATTCCAATCAAGCAAAGACTGATTATAAATGGATGCAATCGAAGGTGTTTGAGACATTTTCCCCTCACAAATACAGTCGACTCTCGATTTTACGTAATTTTTGTCCGGTTTCGGCGAAATTTCCTTTAAAATAATGTAAATTGATTCTCGATTTAACGTAATTTTTATCCGGTCTCTTGGATTACGTTATATCGAGAGTCGACTGTAGTTTGCAATCACAGCTAACTGAAAGCAATTTTCAATAAATTGGATTCTGAGTGTAATTAATGGCGATGATTCCAATCAAGCAAAGGCTGATTATAAATGGATGTAATCGAAGGTGTTTGATTACATTCAGTTAGTGATGATTGCAAATTACCTGTGTTTTTGAACATTGTGTGTTGTGGATCCAAAATGATATATTTTTTTCGTGACTCAAATCCGTCAATGTTTCACTTAATCTAGAGGTATTTGTTAGTTACAAAAACTGAAAGAAAACCCGAAATCACAAAAATAAATCTGTTACGAAATATCGTGTCGCATGCGCGCACCGTGCGGGATTCGTGCGCCACATTGCCCCGCGATGTGTGAAAAAAATAATCCTAAAAAACTCACCGATCGAAGCTCGACGTCTGTTCGAATTTTGGAATTCGAAATCCAAAAAAAAGGAAACTTGGCGAAATTAGAAAAATAATTAATAAAAAACAAAAAAGGAGAAATTAAAAAAACCAAAGTTAATTTTTGGTTGAAAATATTGAATTTTTTAAGGAGATTCAATTTTTTAAAATTTTCAAACATCTTCCATTTTTTAAAATTTTCAAACATCTTCCATTTTTTTAAATTTTCAAAATTCCATTTTTTAGAATTTTCAAATATTTTCAATTTTTCGAAATTTTCAAATATCTTCCATTTTTTAGAATTTCGGAACAGATTCCAGTTTTCAAAATTCTTTAACATCTTCGATTCTTTGAAATTCAGAAATAATTTACGTTTTCTAAGATTCTGGAACATCTTCCATTTTTTGAAATTTTCAAGCATCTTCCATTTTTTAAAATTTTCAAATATCTTCCATTTTTCGAAATTTTCAAATATTTTCAATTTTCGGTAATTCTGAAAAAATAAAATAATTAAATATTTGATTAAAAAATATAAAAAATAAAAATGACAAAGAAAATAGAAAAAAATGAGATGAAAGAAAAAAGCGATTTTTGGATTCAATAACTGGTCCTGAAACGACAAAATTATATAAAATAAATTTTAAAAAACACTTGCAAAAATCTGCTTATGGATAAAAACGATTTTATCCATGAAAATCCCTTCTTGAAGACGATCAGAAATCATTGAAAATTTAAAAATAAAAAAATTCAATTTTAAAATTTTTTTTCGAATAAAAATAAAAATTTTTATTTTTTTATGGAAATTTTTACTTTTATTTTTTGAGGAAATTTAAATTTTTGTTTTTTTATGGAAATTTAAATTTTATTTTTTTATGGAAATTTTTACTTTTATTTTTTTATGGAAATTTAAATTTTATTTTTTTATGGAAATTTTTATTTTATTTTTTATGGAAATTTTTATTTTTATTTTTTTATGGAAATTTAAATTTTATTTTTTTTATGGAAATTATGATTACTGTATTTAAGAAATTAAAATATGATTTATTAGAAAACTTTGTTGAAGAACCTGGTGGATTTCATCATTGATGAAGTTTTCTGAAATAAACGATGTTGGAAATTTTGAAGAATTTTTGGAGTACAGCGAGTGCTCCGATGCTCCTTCTGAAGGCGATGTTACCGTACTTGGTAATTCATATTTATTGAAAAATTTCCAAAATTTCTGAATTCAGACATTGTCAAATTTTTATTGAATTTTGGGGACTTTTGGAAGGTTTTATGAGATTTTTGAGGATAGTAGGATTCTTCACTGGATAGTAGAAGATTCCAGAAGCTCCCGGAACCTTCTGAATTTTCGTTTCCAGACGGTTAGGGAATTTTTCATTAAATTTCAGTAACTTTTTGAATTTTTTATAAAACTGCCGGAAACTCCAGAACCTTCTAATGTATACTGTAAGATTCCAGAAGCTCCTGGAAGCTTCAGAATCCTTGTCTCCAGATGGTCATGGAACTTCCTGAATCCTAGAAAGTTCCTATGAGATTTCCAGAGTTTTCAGCATCTTACAGTAAATCTTAACAACTTTCTAGAGGCTTTCATAAAATATTTAAAAAATTCCAAAACCTACTGAAATCAGAAAAAATTAAACATTTTCCAGAATCTTTATTTTTCAATTAATGTAAAATTTTCCGTTTGATTTTAACATTGCTTAGAAGTTTCCATAAGGTAGTTTGGGAATTTTAAAATTATTTGCAAAATTTTAAGCGGTTTTAGAAGCTATTACGAAATCCTAAAATTGCTGTCGGAAAAAGCAAAAACCGCGCGGGCTCCCGACGCGAAAACTTCCCGGACACGTTCGGACTGCTTCGATCGTGCGAGTTTCTAATTTCCCCTTATCGATTTTGCACGAAATTGGGATTTGTTTTAAACGTTTTATTCTGTGTTTCCAGATGTCGGAGAATAGTGTAGGCTCTGAAACTCAAGAGAAAAATCCATATTGGATAGCTGCGGAAGAACGGCTTCGGAATGCCGGTGTGTCGTTCGTTCAGAAACCGGAACAGAAGGCTCTAACGGCCCCGATGCTTCCTCCGTTTATGAATGGTGCTTTTTCGTCCATGTATGGAGCTCCTTATGCCTCGGTAAACATGCCCCAAGTGTCTAATGAGCCGTTTTGCTGGTACCCCCCTCCGCCCCCTGCTTCCGGGTCTTCCGCCATCTCGCTCTCGTCAATTCCACCCCCACCCCCTCGACAACTCCCCCCAAGGAACCAATCCCACACGCAGCAGACGAATAACGGCAATGCGGTGCCATTTAGTAGGTTTTTTATATATGAATTTTTGTAATTTCGAAATTTCCAGATTACAGCAATATCCAGAACAACTACCGGCCACCAGGGTTCCGTATGAACATCCCAAGACCTCCTCGTCCTGCTGGTTTTACTAATCCTTTTGCAGCTTCTGGTGGCCATGATGACACTTTAGGTGAACCCGATAGCGGATTCTTCGTCCGTGGAAAACATCCTGCTAGTTTAAAGTTTGTTGTTTTAGCCCAGGTTATCTTCAACCTCATTTTAGGGAGTACGTAAAACGCGCGTTAGCTCATCCCAGAACCCTTGAAGAAAAGCATAAGTGCGAAAATTATCTTTATTCTCGTATTGCCCCGCTTGTGAGTTCTGGAGCTTGTTTTGCAGTAAAATGGGAATCAGAACCTCTGCCGCATGAGAAGAACTATGAACTAGCCGCGTCTTGGACTCCTATATCGAAGCTTAGACCCGGCGGATCTGCTTCCAAAAAAGAACGTTTTGATTCCAGAAGATCGCCACAAAATCCAAAAGGTAAATTTGATAATTTTGAGTCGAATGCTTTGCCTGGATCAAATCGTCGTCCGGAAGAAAAGTCCAAGAAGACAACCAAGAAACGAAAACAGCAGTTGAACAAATTGGACAAGGAATTGCTCCAGAGTAAACGTGGCAAGTTTGATTCTCCCGGAAAATCTTGGGGAACTAACTTTTTACAAGAGTGGATCAATGATCAAAAGAATGGAGCAAGGGTATCTCATAATTTCCGTTTTATGACTTTGTCTCAATTTCCCTATCGTAAGAAGGCTAACATCCCGTCTTTCGACGGGAGTCGTCTGACTCATTCTTTCCCAAAAGTTTTACGGTATCTTGATCAATTTATTGTTGATGATTACTTCAGTAGAAATGAGGGAAGGTTTAATCCTAATGATTATGATGAGGTTGTTGGTACATGTCACGAGATCGAGAAGAAGTACTTTAGATTAACCAAGGTTGGTTGTTTTTAATTTTAATCACATTGTAGAAATTAGAAAAATCATTAAGAAATTTAAAACTAATTTTTAAAACTGGATGTTAAGTAAAAAGTAAAAAATGAGTTGGTTTTTGATAATGAACTGCCAGATTTATTATTTTTTGTTTTTACTGGCTTATTTTGTGCGGGAATTTTAAAATTTCAACGTTTTTATGAAGTTCTTTTAGCTAGGATTCTTTAGGATTCTATAGACAAGTTAGAATATAAATGAAAATTAAGAAAAAACGAATTTTGACGGTGTGTTGTCAAAATACCACTTTCGTTATTGCTGGCTTGCGCAGAATTTAAAGATTTCAAGAACCTTCATATATCGCTTCTTTATTATGTTTCTCTTTCAGAAACCGGAACCATCGGAAATTCGACCTTTAAATGTGTTACAGCGTGCCTTTGCCCGGTTGAAGACCATGGCCAAGGATTCAGATAATTATAAATACGTTTGTGACCAGTTGAGAGGTATCAGACAGGATTTGACTGTTCAGAAGATTCGTAATGAGTTTACTGTTGCTGTGTACGAGTTTCATGCGAGAATTACACTTGAGAACAAAGATCTGAGTGAGTTTAATCAATGCCAATCTCAACTGCGACATTTATATGCTGATATTCCACATTGCCCAAATGAGGATGAGTTTACTGCTTATCGACTTCTCTATTTTATTCTGACTAGGGATGATCAAGGTATGTTTTAATTTTGTACGGCAACTTGATGGAAATCAGGATTTCAGATATCTTGTCTTTGTTGAATTCTGTTTCTGAGAAAGCTAAAAAGTCTCAATGTCTATCTTTTGCTATCAAAGTTCATGACGCTTATCTCAAGGGTCATCATATACGTCTCTTTAAGCTTCTTAATAATCCTCCCCGTATGTGCCGAAATGTTATGGATCTCTTCATCGACAAGGAACGCAGAAAGTTGCTTAATGTTCTTAGAGCAAGGTTTGTAGTTAATGTGTTTAGTAATTTGAAAGTACTTTTTAGTTATCGTCCATCGTTGAAAGTTGAAGTCCTGAGAAAATGGTTTAATTATTCTACTGATAATGACTTTTGTGAATTTGCTAAAGCTCAGGGAATAGAGATGAAGATAGGATCAACGACGGAACCAGCGAAATGGCCAAAATTATAACTTTTCAGGTAGTTTTATTCATTGGGCCATGTAACTGGAGCTTCGTCAACCAATTAATTGTGTAATGACGGGTCAAAAAGAAGGAAATGTAAGTAGTCACGTTTTTATTGCGATCAGATTTTGTGTTTATTATTTTCTGAAATACAAAAATTTCTTAATTGGGTGTTTCTTAAGGGTAATGGGTATGTAGACTTTGGAAACAGGGTTTTATTGAAGTTTTACCTTTGTTTTTGGCAAGGAATCAGGTTTGGTGGAAATCAGAAAGTGGTAGTTTCTTAGATGCATTTTTTTACTTTCTAGTGGCATCTAATTTCGTCGAAGACAACTGATTTGTTGGATATTCTAAATGGAGATTAATGAAGAAAAGAATTAAAGACATACGTTGTGATCCTGTTGTTGATAGGAAGATCCATCAGGTGTTTCGTCGTTGATGTTAGGAGGAAAGTGGTTTTGGAACCTTCTCAGAATATTGTGATCGGGTTTACTTTTGTGCATGGTTTTTTACTATAGTCTAGAATTCTACAGTAATGAACAAAGAAATTAGAAGCCATTGTTCAAATTCCAATAACTGCTTCGGGGACAAATTGCAAAAATCCTTTGTTTCCTCTTTCGAATAACATCCAGCTGTTTCAACAACGATTAGGGAAATGTCTACCCAGCAATTCCATAATAAAGTGAAATCATTAGTTAAAATCACTTCGAAGACCGATTTTCCTCGTGTTGTGGATGTTGACTGACATGCGATGAATCGCCCTCGTAAAAATGAGCTTCCTGGTTGACTAGACGTTTTCATTATTATCTCCCATCACTACAATCTTGTCTAAAGACCTGAGATCAATTGCATAAAAGAACAAAAAACAAACCGAAATTAAACATTTTTCTTAGTTCAGCTGTTGTTGACATAGTAATAAGAGGTTTTACGTTCTGGTGGATATATTCCTTCTTGTACAAGTGACAGCCATTACTCGTCGAAGAAGACAAAACGCCGGAAATTCAGCTTGTTTCTTGTTCACCAAGGAAGTGTATTTATTCGAAGTTGTTTTTTGAAACGAGTTATAACTGGTTTTATATCTTATCAGATAAATATTCAGAATCTGTATTTAGTTTTTTCTGAATACTCTTCTACAACGAGAAAATAGGATAAATGTGGGAAATTTCATATATCGAAAATTGAAAAAACGGAAGATCCTTTGTTCGTCGAAGTTTGGTCACTCGATTTTGGGAACGTTCGTTTTCTATTTTATCTTAATTAATTTTAACAATTCTTTTTTTTACAATTAGATACTTTTTCGTACTGATTATAACTATTTCATCAGTTTTTCGGAGAAATAATCAGCAACACGAGAAAGCTGACTTCTAAATTTTGAAATTTCATTGATTTTCTCGCTTCAGAAGGCTATTTAACAGAAACGGAATACAGATTCTGAAGCAGCGTTTTAAGACCTCCAAAATGATATATAACTCGTTTCAAAAAACCACTTTCGATAAAGTTCATTTCCTTGTTAGGCAAATCACAAACGCGACGATGTTGGAGAAATAAAAATACCGTATATTCAGTCGTTTTCGTTCCGGGAATCAAAACTTCAAAGAAACCCACGCTGTAATTTTGTCATTCTTTCTTTTTCACTGAAGAACGTTCACCTCATTTTTTACCCTAAATGGGAAAAACGGGTCATAGAAAGTAAATTGTTCATTCTTCCCGCTGCACACATGTTGCGCGCAAGGTGCGTGTCTTTCGTTATGAATAACTTTTTCTGTTTCGTGTCAAATTTTTCAAAGAATTTTCCTGTAATTTATTTTTGATTCTACAGTAAACTATGGGTGACTGGACTTCTGGAAATGTGGCCGGCGTATGTTTGTTTCGTAATTGACAAGTTTGATATATGAATTTTAAGTCTATCGCCGACATGATCGCTCAGACCGCGAGCGAAGTTATGGCTGAAAATTATCTTCCTGGATACGTCTACATTGAACAGTATCAGGCATATTACAACCAAGAAACGAGGTGTTATTATTATCCCGTAAGTGAACTGTAAAAATTAATCTAAATTTTATTTTTTGAAGCAAACGGGTTTGTTTTACGACACGACGAAGGCGTGTTATCTTCAATACAACCATTTCACCGGTGCTTATGAGCCAGTCCAGACTTCGAAGAAGAAGACAAGATGGTCCAAAAAAAGGTACAAGCGAAAGGCCATTGAGAACTTCGGAAACAGGACGGTCCAGAAGATGGAACAAACCGGAGTCGACGTCGTTGAATGCGTCTTCGACTTGGTTGACCGAATTTCCTTTCTTGCTGGAGACGACGAGGAATCCATAAGAAGACAAAGCAGGAAATACGGTGCCGCAAATGTCAAATACGACGACGACCTGGATGATTGGATGGTAATTTTCAAACTTTAACTTGTTTAACACAGCCAAATCAACCCGTTTTCAACGAATTTTTGGGTATTGTGGTTTTCCCGATCTTTATTAGTAATTTCACACATGGCATTTAATCCTAAAGGGTGGAAAGCGGCTTTATATCTCATCTTGATCCAGAAATTCCTAGGTCTATTTAAGAGGAATATAATCCCAGAAAAATAATTGCGAAATATTTATCACGCAAAGGCAAAATTTTGGGGTACTTGAGCTTTTAAAAACTTAATTTTCCTATTCATTTTCGATTACGAAATAACTACCATATATGATTTAATTTTTAGGCTACTTTAACTTTTAAAAACTTAATTTTTATATTCATTTTCGATTACGAAATAACTACCACATGGAGTTTAATTTTTAGGCTACTTTAACTTTTAAAAACTTTTAATTTTTATATTCATTTTCGATTATGAAATAATTATCACGTAAAATCTAATTTTTAGGCTATTTTATTACCTCGAGACAATTTTATAGAAATTTTTATTTCCAGAATAATATGATTTTTTCAGGGTCCTAGTTGGTCAGGTCGTCGGAGCGTAAGTGACGGTTCTGATCCGGAAACGGATGAAGAATCGGAATTAGATCAAAGACGTGTTGAGGGTTTGGTTATTTTAAAGAACCTCGTTTGTGACCAGGTGTCATTGCAGAGCAGGAAGGTAGAAATCCGCCATGTATCCGGCTGATCGAACTTCACAATGCCTTCAAATTCCACATTGTCACCATCGACGGAGCGACGTTGGGATGCGCAAGACACTGTACCGTCCAACTACCGGATGAAGGAGCAATCGACGAAGAACATGTTAGAATTACTTACGATTATCCGGATGGACCTGTGGAAAGCGCTAATGCAGAGAAATCTTTTTGGATTAGAAATTTATCCAGACATGCCATTCTTGTCAACGATACCGTCTTGACGAGAAGAAAAACAGCAGAATTGAAACACGGAGACGCTATGCTTATTGGAGATAACAGAATATCCGTCCATATCCATAAAGGTGAGTAATTTATATACAGTCGAATTTCGATATAAGGTACCCCTAGGGACTGGGGAGAAGCGTATTTTATAAGAAAGGATATATTATATCGGGGGTAAATTTGAAGATAGACTAACCAAACTCACTCAGACCGTATGCTGTAGCAAGAAATATGTTATAACGGGAGTATCTTATATTCAAGTTCTACTGTACTGTCGAATTTCGATATAAGATACACTTTGGCCGGTCCCAAGGGGGTATCCTATAAGAAAAGATATTATATCGGGGGTAAATTTGAAGGCAGACTAACCAAACTCACACCATATGCTATAATCCGAGATATATCATAGTAGAAATATCTTATATCCAAGTTGTACTGTATTTAAAAATTAAAATTTTCCAAAAGTTAATTTTCGAAATATTTAATTATTTTAATGACCTTTAATCTTCACAAGTAGCCAGAAAATTCGGCATTTAATAAATTCTGATTTAGAATTTTCAAAATTTTAAAAATAGTACATTTCGAAAATATTAATCACAAACTTACGAGATTACGAAATAATTCCGAAGTTTTTAACTTACTGTAGTTTTTATAAAAGCTTTGGAATTTTTAATTTTGTAGAAAATAATTTTTGATTTTTATTGTTTTAAATTTTAGGTATGAATACATGTAATGAATGCGAACCGGGCATTCTTGCCAAAGAAGCAGAAGCATTAGCTGCTCAAACGAAACAGGTAGTGAAAAGCAGAGAAACGAGCCGGAGGGAAGTGTTGAACAATTTAAAACGGAAATATGGCTTAGATAAGGTTTGTAAATGTGGATTTTTTGTAAAATAATATTTTTTTTCAGCGTCCAATTACGTTTAATAATGATAATGAATATCAAGATAGAGCTAAAGTTCGTCGGAAACTTGTTGGAAGTGAAACTGACATCCCGAAACCAAGGAACGACAAAGCTGAAACTATTTATGATAATTGTCTAGCTACTCCGGTGGTAGGAGCAAGGTTGGATTCAGTGGAACTTAGGACGAAACCAAAGAAAGAAGATGTTCCTCTTTCTGAAGATAACAAGGGATTTAAACTTTTGAAAAGTATGGGATGGTCGGAAGGAAAAGGCCTAGGTAAATCTGAACAGGGAACGGTGAACTCGATTGCGGCGTCGTTGAAAGTTGATAGAAGTGGTCTTGGACATGCTTCTGAACCCCCTCCGGTGAAGAGACCGATGACGTACAAGGAAAGATTACTGGAAAAAACGAGAAACAGATTTGAACAACTTGATCGAAGTTAATGTTGATTGATTGTAGTCAGGACAATGGTAATGTTGTCTGTAATTTATTACTTTTTGCGTGCTTTATGTGAGACAGCATGGTTTTTACGTGATTTTATGGTTGACAGTATTTTCGATAAAAATAAGGATTTTAATAGTTTATAAAGTGAGAATTTTAATAATTTACTTTTTTTAAATAAGGATTTTTGAAAAATTTTAAATTTAAAAAAATTTTAACTTTTAAATAAAAAACAAAAATTTTAATAATTTACTTTTTTTAAATAGGAATTTTTGTAATTTTTTAAATAAAAAATAAAAATTTTGGTTTTTTTATAAAATATAGAAAAAAATTAAATTAACATTCCAAAAAATTGGAAAATAAGGATTTTAAGATTACAATCTAGCAAAAGTTATTAGAAAAAATAATTACATGGTCTTAGAGGGAAAATTATTTGATAGTTTTTACGAGAAAAATTACAGTATTTTTTTAAATAAAAATTTCGAGATTTTTAAAATTAAAAAAGTTAATTTTTTTTTCAATTTTCAACAAAAATTTAAAAATTAGAAAAATTAATTTTTTTTATTATTTTTTATTTATTTTTTTAAATATTATTTTTGAAAGGAATTTGTGGAATTTTAGGATTGTAGTAGAAAACAAAAAAAACGCGAGTCGATTTTCGGATTGCCAGATTTACCTTTTTTTCCAATTTTTATAAACCTCCCTCACTTTGCGCGGGAATTCAAAAATAAAAAAAATTACATTTATGAAAATTAATTTTTTGGAAAATTTTTTGAATGGAATTTTCAGAATCTTGGTAACAAAAATAAAAGAATTCTCAAATTTAACAATTTTTATTTTAGTTTTTTTCACTTTACGCTGGAATTTGAAAAAACACAAATAATATTTTTTAAAATAAAATTTTAAAAAAATATTGTTTTTTACATAAAATTTAAAAAAAAATAAATATCATTTTTTAAAATAAAATTTAAAAAAAATATTGTTTTTTACATAAAATTAAAAAAAAATAAATATAATTTTTTAAAATAAAATTTTTAAAAAAATATAATTTTTTAAAATAAAATTTTAAAAAAATATTGTTTTTTACATAAAATTTAAAAAAAATAAATATAATTTTTTAAAATAAAATTTTTAAAAAAATATAATTTTTTAAAGTAAAATTTGGAAAAAAATATTGTTTTTTACATAAAATTTAAAAAAAAATAAATATCATTTTAAAAATAAAATTCAAAAAAAAATATAATTTTTTAAAGTAAAATTTGGAAAAAAATATTGTTTTTTTTTTAAATTGTGTTTTTTGAATTAAAATTTTAGGATTTTAAAATTGTTAATTTCGAAGACTTTTGTCCAAAAAGAAGGTCTAGCCCTGAGGGGAAGTCAACCGCTGGAGACATGGGGATAGACCCCAACGGTTGCCGGAGGGCATGTGGGTTCCAGTGACGGCATATAAAAACGAAAAAATCCAAAAATCTTTGTTTTTTATTTTTTGAATATGGCGCCTTGTTCTGGTTCATTTTCTTCGACGAATTCTGTAGCTTCTGAAAATTTTCATTTTTCTAAAATTTCAAAAAAAACAATTAAAAAATCGAAAAATGTTCAAAAAGCCGAATTGGTGAAGAAACTGGAGAGCCAACTGGAGATGATCAAAGTCAAGGCCCTCTGTGGGGACTCCAAGTCCGTCAAGAAGTCCATCGACGCCCTCCTCAAAGGAATCGAGATAACTCGCGAAATGATCAGGATCCTCAAGTAGATTTTTCAAACTTTTCAAATTTTTGATTTTTTGGATATTTTGTGTTATTTATTGTTTGTCGTTTTAGTCACGTGGAAGGTCATAAAAAATTTCGATTTTTTGACAAATGTGGATTAATTTTAGAAATTTAAAGGTCTCAAGACGAAAAGCGTCGTTCGAGGTCGGTACATGGATGTGTTTGATCTGAAATAATTTAAATTTTTTTAAAAATTTTTAAACAATTTTAGTTTTTTTTAAATTTTAAATAATTTAAAATTTTTAAATTTAAATTTAATTTTTAATTTTTAATTTTAAATAATTTGTTTTATTTTTGATTTTAAACAAATTTTAATTTTGATTTTAAATAATTTTAATTTTTAATTTTTAAACAATTTTAGTTTTTTTTTAACTTTAAATAATTTTAAACTTTTTAATTTAATTTTTGATTTTAAATAAATTTTAATTTTTAATTTTGAATAATTTTTTATTTTTGATTTTAAATAATTTGTTTTATTTTTGATTTTAAATAAATTTTTATCTTAAATAATTTTTTTATTTTTTTAGAATTGTACTATTTACGATTAAATTGATTTTTTTGAATCAATTTGAACATGATTTTGAATTTCTAAAAACGGCCTGAATACGTAAAAGTTGACCGGAATCATGTTTCGTAAGCGCCGTTGATCTGATAATAACTCGGAATTTTTGTGACATGATCTGTATGGA
This sequence comes from Halicephalobus mephisto, assembly GCA_009193035.1. NCBI lineage: Eukaryota > Metazoa > Nematoda > Chromadorea > Rhabditida > Panagrolaimidae > Halicephalobus > Halicephalobus mephisto. The sequence continues at coordinate 827,842 of SWDT01000003.1, read as the reverse complement.
AATCACTTTGTTTATCATTTTTCGACTTAATCTCATTTTTTGATTTAATTTAAATTTTATTATTTTATTTTAGTTTTTTACTTTATTTAAATTTTTTATTTTATTTAAAATTTTTATTTTATTTAAATTTTATTATTTTATTTTAGTTTTTTATTTAAATTTTTTTAAATTAATTTTTTTTATATAACCTAAGTTTTTCTAAATTTATTTAATTTTTTATTTTATTTAAAATTTTTATTTTATTGATTACAATTTTTTTATAAACTGATTTTGTTCAAATAAATAGTACTAAAATTGATGAAAAATAAATGAACATTTTAATAAATCCAGAAATTACGAAATAAATACAAGTTTTAGATATGAACAACTTCCAGATCATTTCAGAGTTTACTTGTACTAAAAAAGTCCTGGATTGGGTCTTTTTAGACTACTGTAGGTCCTTTCAGATTGTTTTAAAACTTCCTTACATCCTGGATTTAGGTCTCTTCAGGTTGATTAGATCCTTTCAGGTTATATGACATTCCTTTCCCACACATACGGTTCTGGTTTAGATCTTTTCAGACCAAGCTAGGTCCTTCTAGACCATTCGTCAGTCGTTTTATACTAGTGGGATCTTGATTTAAGTCCTAGTAGACTAATCTAGGTCCTTTCGAAATTTTCCTACATCCTAGATTAGGTCTCTTCAGGTTGATTAGGTCCTTCTAGGCCATTCGATATTACTATTTCATTCATGTATTTCAATTTAGGTCCTACTAAACTAGCCTAGGTCCTTCCAGACCATCTTATAGTCTTCTCATGGTCTTAATTTAGGTCTCTTCAGGCTGCTTAGGTCCTTCCAAAAATAACAAAGAAGATATAAAACGAATTCTTAAAGTGTGAAATAAAGTTTAAATTAAATTTTTTTATAAAAATATTTTAAAAACTTTCTATGATGTCGAAAATGTAATAAAATCAGTAACGAACTTCTGCAAAAAATAATTGTATTTGAAAACGACGAAGGTCCCTCGGAAATCGGATTCCGGGAACTCGACGGGGAACTGTCGTCGGCGAAATTTATGAGTGACGTTCTTTTTTGAAAGAACAAGTTTGACCGTGAAAAACGAACCTAACGACTTTCAAATGCAACATTTAATTTCCAATTTCGGCCAATTGTTTTTGATTGATTTAGTGCTCAAGGACGCCGGATTCCCTTTCGTCCTGGCAGCTATCCCGCCAAAGACGGGATTTGCTTTTAGAAACTTCCATGTAAAACCTTCTCCTTCCAATTGACGAGGATCGAACCTGTGTCTCGCAAGTTGAAAGTCACGCGCACCAACCACTGCGCTACAAAACAAACTCGCCTCATCTTTTTCGAAAAAACTTAAATTAACAGTTTTATTTCCCCCAGAACGGCACTATTCAACATTAATCGGAATTCGATCAAAGAATCCGAAAAAACACAAAACTGTCAATTTTGATTCAGATTCTTTGTTTGCCTCTCGGTCGGCAACCTTTGGAATTTAATTATTTCAATCGAAAACGCGTGCAAGTTCCGATATTTATGACTTTGGAAAAAACAAAATTTGCAAAATTACACTATTAGAGAAATTAGAATTAGATTTTTCGAAATGGTCTCAACGGGAATTTTATACGAAATATTAGAAATTGAAATTTATAAAATTTGAAAATTTTCGAAAATTTTTCGACTTTATTGTAGAAAATTTTGTATCATTTTTCAGACTTTCAGAATCTCGGACTGGATTCTAGAAAATTATCATGTTTTGTAATTTTTCAAAGAAATTCAAAAAATCTAAAAAATTTTTGAAAATTACAAGTTTTAAAAAATTTTGGAAATTTTCAGAAACTTCCATAAGATACTGTAAGGCTTCAGAAGCTTCTGTAAAAGTGGAAAAAGGTTCCAAAATCTCTTACTAGATTCTAAAAAATTACCATGATTTAAAATTTTCCAAAAAAATTGAAATTTTCATAAATGTTAGAATTTCAAAATTCCCAAAAATTGAAATTTTTATAAATTTTAAAATCTTCAAAAATTTCATATTTTTGAAAAATTTAGAATTCCCAAAAATTCAAATTTTTGAAAAGTTTAAAATTTTCAAAAATTCAAATTTTTAATTAATTGTGAAAAAAATTACAGAAATTTGATTATTGAAGAAATTAATCCAATTCAATCTGTAATCCTCCGATTTTACTCACACCCGGTTTATTCTAATAAATCAGTCAACTCATTGAAAGTGACAAAAGGGGTCGATGAACACGAGCACTTGCTACTCTAGGGTTCCATTGGAGGAATGGATCAGGCGCTGGGAGTGGTGCAGGTGCAGCTGCAAGTGGTGGATGCAGTGGCTACAGTAAGAGGATCGGTGAGGAGATAAGGACCGCAATGGAGGAGGTCGAAGATGTTTCCGAATCCGGTGAGATACACATCATAGAAGTACTGTAAGACGTCCCAATTGAGTCTGCCCTGAGCACGAAGGACCTTGATGAAGAAAGCCAGACGGCCGCGGAAGGAAGTAACGGAAGAAAATTCGATTTCGATTTGTTCAATGATGTTCTGGAACTGGAGAGCAAGGGTCAAAGGTCCGCTGATCAGAAGCTGTTCGTATTTCGCCTTCAAAGCGACGACGAGGACGTTTTCAGAAGCACCGCCCTTGAGGACGCTCTTGACCCATCTGAGTTGGGTGAATTGTTGAGAAAGATAAAGATATTTCTTCAAATTTCCCCATCCATGAATTTTGGCCTTGAGGAAAGCTTTATAAGAAGGATTTCTGTTGACGAATTGCTGGATCAAGTGGCCGATGGCGATGACTTTTTTCTTTCCGACAAGAGTGGTGTTCAACAAGAAAGGACGAAGTTCGTCGTCGCAGAATCCTTGAGCGGCGGCTTGGAGTCCTTCGACCTGAGAGAAGTTCAAAAAGGCCTCAATCAAAGCACAATTATCTTCTTCATCAAGAACAGCAACGGTAGAAACGGTTTGAGAAAGTTCAAAAGCGACGACTTTGCTGTATCTGGCCAGAACGCCCCAGGTGGAGATGTTCTGGTACTGTACTTGGGCCCAGACGTCGGGATACTCGCCTTGGAAGTCGATGATCAAAGAAGACACAACACTGACGTCAACACTGATGGAAAGTTGAGTCTTCAATTTGACGATGAATTGTTGGAAGTAAGTGTAAGATTCTCCAGTGAGAGTCAAGGAGATCTCAGTAAGTCCATCGATGAGTTGGCAATTTCCGTCGTTTTCTTCAGCTCCGTCGGTCAATTCGTGATGTTTTTCCTTATGTTTTTCGAAGGATTTTTCCCAAGAACCGGCATCTTTACTTTCCGAAGAATCTCCGGCACAGTCTCCAGATGAAGACCCTTTACTGTCATCGGAGCATCCAGAATCGTTTCCAGAGTCATCTTCAGCTCTAATCGAGGGGACTAAAAACAAAAATCACATTACTGTAAAAATCAGAAAATTTTCTAGAATCTTTGATTCCAGATTTTATTGGATTCTTGAAGATTTGGAAATTTCCAGAATCTTAAGAGCTTCTAGAAGGATTCTGAGGACTTTTGTAGAATTCTAGAAGATTTCAAAAGCCTTCCAAAGAATTCTGAATATCTTTATGGAATTTTGGAAGATTTCAGAAGCCTTCTAAAGACTTTTGAACATCTTTATGGAATTTTAGAATCTTTCAAAAGCCTTCTAAAGAATTCTGAACATCTTTATGGAATTTTAGAATCTTTGAAAAGCCTTCTAAAGACTTCTGAACATCTTTATGGAATTCTAGAATTTTTCAAGAGTCTTTTGGAGGTTTCGGAAACTCCTATGAGATCCTCGAAATCTCCCTCTAGCTTGTGGAAAATTAAAATTCTTCGAAAAACTTACAGGAAGACAAGGCGATGAGGGCTCCGAAGAGGAGGGCAAGAAGGAATTTCTTCTGCATTCTCGGTTTGGCTTCTATGCAATGCTGCTGAAGCTTCAATTCTGATTTTTTCGATTCAGAATCCTGCTTATATAGAAGTTTTCAGTCTCAACCCCCCAGGGTTAGACGGACAAATTTGCATTATCCTCGTCATTTTCCGATTCGGGAGCTCTGTCGACAACATCGGATTCGATTTCGTTGACATCAGAAATCATCGTAATCTGATTATAATTTTGAATTCCAAATTTCCGAAAAATTTTAACTTTATGATTTTCCATCACAAACAAAATCAGAAAAATGATATCATCAGGCACTGAAGAGATTTTCGAAGTTTATACTTTCCGCCTCACTGACTGAGATCAGATATTGAATTTTACAAAAGATTACAAACAGTTACAAAAATAACTTCTTTTAAAAATTACAAACAACAACAATAAGTTGAAAATTTTTTCGCCCGCGTCTTCTTCTTTTCGTTGCGGGACACTCCTTTCTCAATTTTTCTCTTTTACGTGGGCGCAAAACACGTGTTCACTTAGCCTACTCTCCTTTTTTTACTTTTTTTTAACTTTTTAAACTTTTTTTTATTTTTCTTTTAACTTTTTTTACTTTTTTTTACTTTTTTTTAAACTTTTTTTTACTTTTTTTTACTTTTTTAAACTTTTGTTTTTTGCTTTCGACCCCATCGGCAGACACTGTTACATTGACGATGATGATGTTATGTACAGGAATGAACTGGATAATGTACTTTTTTCTCGTGAACTAAGCAACAGATAAACCAAAATTTGTATTGCGGAATTTGGAGATTTACTGATCGGATTCAAGTTTTGTGTCTTTTTGGTCAATTGTAAAACAGCCTAAAAGACTGAATTGCAGTTTTCAGGATGACCTAAAAGGACCTAGACTTATTTACGTACCAGTAATTTAGGTCCTATTAAATGGGACAAAGGAAGGGTCTAGAAGGACCTAAATTAAAAGTTTCAGAAAGGTCAAAAGGATCTAGATCAACTCAACAGAGCTTAAAGCAGGACCGTATAAATGTAAGATGTCAGAATACTTTGAAAGACTTAAAGCAATTTAAAAAGGTCTAAAGCAAGAATATATTAGGATCGAAAAATTACGAAATAGTCTGGAAGATCTCAGGTCAGTTTCAAAAGGACCTAGACCAGCCTAACAGGACCTGAATCAAAGTAATGTAGATGGAAGATATCAGAGCACTTTAAAATACCTAAAATAGTGATACATTTATACTAAAGAATTACGAAATGGTCTAGAAGGACCTAGACCAACCTGGCAGGACCTGAACCAAGTCGACATTGATGACAGAAGACCACTAAATGTTCCAAAAGTTATTTAATTTCAAATTTTTCAACAATTGCAATTTTCATTTTTCATGTGGATTCTACAGTATCCTTTGTTATTACTCTTGAGGTCAAACCTGTCTTTTCGGCACAAAGAAAACGATAAAAATGGTCGAGACTGCGGCGGCGCCTTTTGAAATTCATATGTTTATTTTTATTTCATAAATCTCCAAAAAACCGACTTTATTATTGTTGTTTTTTTTGGAGAATTTAATTGTCGATTTTCGAAGGTGGCGGGAAGACTCGATTGCGCAAGCCGTTCTTTCCTTTTTGATCCCGTTCGAAATTCCGTCTTCCATCTGGTCTGGACCCGTTTTTCCCACGAATTTTAAAATGAAAGAAATTCAATAAAGTGTGATATTTTTTAAAATTCTATATTGAGGTATATAAAAAATCTATATTAAAGAAAATTTTGCAGATTGCGCGCAACATTTTACCAGCGAAATCAAAATCAAATCTGCAACTTGCGCGCAAGATTAGGGCAGCTTGATAGATATTAAAACCAAAACCAAATCCGCAGGTTGCGCGCAACATTCTCACTAATAGATCAACATCAATATCAAAGCTAAATCCGCAGGTTGCGCGCAACATTTGATCAACAAAGTCGAAGTCGAAACCAAATCTGCAGCTTGCGCGCAATGTTCTGGCAGCTTGGTCGACATCAAAGTCGAAGTCGAAATCAAATCCGCAGGTTGCGAGCAACTTTCTCGCAAATGTATCGAAATCAAAGTAAAAACCAAATCTGCAACTTGCGCGCAACGTTCTGGCAGCTTGGTCGACATTTATAAAAACTTCAGAATCAAAATAAATTCCGCAGTTTGCACGCAATATCCAACCAGCCTATCTAATTGTGTGAAAATTCGATTTTGATGTCGATCACTATAGACCTCGGCATTGGAATTTTGAAGACCATCTGTTTTCCCATCGTTTTCGAAAAAGTGTGATTTTAAATTTTTTAAATATAAACCTAATAATTTGAGTTTTTTGAAAAAATAGATCCAATGCAGCGTGCAAAAATTGCCTATTTTCTCAGATTCCGTAAAAACTGCAATTTTTTCATTTTTTATAAAAAAATTATTTTTTGAATTTCCTGGATTACGGTATTTGAAAAAAATTTTAAATTTCTTGAGATTTAATATTTTTAAAATTATAAACATTAAATTTTTAAAGTTCTGGTCCCGACTGGAAATTTCTGGTCCCAACTGGAAAATTCTGGTCCTGACTGGAAAGTTCTGATTCTAATTGGAAAGTTCTGGTCCTAATTGGAAAGTTCTGATCCTAATTGGAAAATTCTAATCCCGATTGGAAAATTCTGATCCTAATTGGAAAATTCTAATCCCGATTGGAAAATTCTAAAAATTTGTGACGAGAGCATTTTTTGAAGATTTTTTATAAAATTTTTTAAAAATAATGTAATTCAAATTTTTCCAAAACCAAGGAATTAAGATTCCGCAATTTTCGGTCTCGAATGGAAAGTCCAAATAATTCGTGCTGAGATGATTTTTCGAAACTTAGTTACGTGTACTTTTACTTGTTAAAATGATGTTGTTGAATCCTTGGAGAAAATACGGTCGGTCTAAAGATAGGACTTATGAGTAGAATCCAGGTAAAATTGCGGCAAATACGACATATATGAGCAATGGGAATGAATTAGAAAAAAATAAAAAATTAAAATTTCGTTTTACATCCCACCATGGGTTGACAGATATTCAAAATGATCACTTTCTAGAATATCTTAATGTTTATATTTTCTTTGATTTATCGATCCTAATATTGACTGATTATATTAAAAAATTGCTTTTTCGGTAACTTTTCGTTTTTACAGTAACTTTAAATTTATAATTTTTATAAAAATAGTGATTATTGGATCATTGGAAATATGTAGGTAAAATTGCGGCAAATACGACATATATGAGCAATGGGGAATGAATTAGAAAAAAATAAAAATTAAGGTATTCTAGAAAGTGATCATTTTGAATATCTGTCAACCCATGGTGGAATGTAAAATGAGATTTTAAATTTTTATGTTTTCTTCGATTTACCGATCCCAATAGTGACTGATTATATTAAAAAATTGCTTTTTCGGTAACTTTTCGTTTTTACAGTAACTTTAAATTTATAATTTTTATAAAAATAGTGATTATTGGATCATTGGAAATATCCAGGTAAAATTGTGGCAAATACGACATATATGAGCAATGGGGAATGAATTAGAAAAAAATAAAAAAATAAAATCTTATTTTACATCCCACCATGGGTTGATAGATATTCAAAATGATCACTTTCTAGAATATCTTAATTTTTATATTTTCTTCGATTTACCGATCCCAATAGTGCAATTATTTATTTTATTAAATTTAACATGTGGTACTTTTATTGAATAAAAAAATAAAATTTGGCATTTTTTGAAGAAAATACCGTCGGAATTCTGATGATCTTTTAAAACAGCTTCTGTTCTTTGAGGAGAATGAATCACACTATTTCTCACGATTCCGGTTCTGATGAAAGAAGATAAAAAAGTAACATTTAATCAAATTTATTCCAAAAATATAATTTAAAAAAATTATTTTTGAATTTTTTTACCAAAAAAAAATAAAAATTTCGAAATTTATTTAATTTTTATCTAAATTAAAAAATTCAAATTTAAAAAAAATTATTTTTATAATTTTTGAATTTTTTTACCAAAAAAAAATAAAAATTTCGAAATTTATAAAAAATTTATTTAATTTTTATCAAAATTCAAATTTAAAAAAAATTATTTTTTATAATTTTAAATTTTTGTTTAGATTCTAAAAAGTTACATTTTTTATTTTTATGATTTTTGGGTTTTTTGAATTCCCGCCCAGGTCGAATGGAAGTAGAAAAAAGTAATTCTGATAAATCATTGCCGAAATCGACTCGCTCTTTCCTCATTTACGATTTTTTGTTTTTTTTACTTATATTCCAAAAATTTCGCTTAAAAAATTCTACAAAAATTTATTTAAAAAATAAAATTTATATTTAAAAAAAATAAAATTAAGAAATTTTTTTATTTAAAAAAAAGTAATTTTTTTTATTTTTATTTAAAAAATAATTTTTTTATTTTTATTTAAAAAATAATTTTTTTATTTTTATTTAAAAAATAATTTTTTTTATTTTATTTAAAAGTAAATTTTTTTATTTTTATTTCAAAATGATTTTTTTTATTTTAAAACTTTATTTTTTAAATTTTAATTAAAAAATATAAAAATAATTTTTAATTTTATTTTTAAAACTTGTTCATTTTCGAAAATTATTCAAGTTTTTAGAGGTTTCACTTTTGGCCTGGGGCAATTAATTTGCCGAGTGGAGTGCTCGTGTCAGATTTCAGGTATAAATTCGCAAAGACGTTCTTCTCGAAAAAAGTCTCTTCAAGAAAAATTTAAAAAAATCGTTCAATTGCCGCAGGGCTGATTAATGGCAATCTTGTCCAAACGCAAGTGTTCCTTTTTTTCCGGCACTAAAAATTTAATTTTTATATAAATTCCAAAAAATTACTTAATTAACAATTTTAAAATTATTATTAATTTCGATATTTGTTGAATTTCATTAATCCGGTTTTAAAAAGTCAAAAATCATCAATCTCGAAGTCTGTAAAGTGGTCGACATCAAAATCAAACTTTTTACAGTAATTAAGTAAGTCGGTCTGCCGGAATGTTGCGGGCATATTGCGGAGTTTATTTTGATTTTAAAATTGACCTAACTGCCGGAATGTTGCGGGCATGTTGCAAACTTTACTTTGATTTTAATATTGATCTGATTATCGCAATGTTGCGAAGTTTATTTTGATCTTAATATTGATCTAATTATCAGTACTGCGGATTTTTTAAATTTAATAATTTTTATAAATATAGAAATTTCGACCTAACTGCCCAAATGTTGCGAGCAATCTGCAGACTTTTATGTCGATCGATCTGCTGGAATGTTGCACGCAAGGTGCAGATTTGATCGTGATTTCGAAATTTCTATAAATGTGAACCGAGCTGCCCAAATGTTGCGGGCAATGTGCCGGAATGTTGCACGCAAGGTGCACATTTAGTCGTGATTTTGATTTTCTACAGACCTTGACAGAGGGTTCTTGTAGCTTTTGGCTTTGATTTAAAATTTTTTCTGCAAAATTCTCAAATTACCATTTTGAAAAAAGTTTTCAGTTTTGCAACTTGGAGAACTTTAAATATGAAATCAGCCTTTTTGATCCAAGGGTTCCCACGAATATTTTTTTCTTTTTCAAAATAAACCAGATCAAAGTCGAAAAATGACACTTCGAAATGGGTTATTAAAGATCAAACGCCATTTTAGAATTAATCTAAAAAATCGTTTTCTGTTCAGGACCCACAAATTTAAATTTTAAATTTAAAAAAATAAATTTTAAATTAAAAAAAAAAATAAATTTTAAATTAAAAAAATAAATTTTAAATTAAAAAAAAATAAATTTTAAATTAAAAAATTTTTTGAAAATTCGTGTCAGGACCACTTTATAAAAATTCGAAAATAAAGATTTTTTTGCAAAAATTTATGTCAGAATTATTTCGAAAAAAATTTTTATAAAAAAGTAATTTTAAAATTTTACAAAAATTTATGTCAGAATTATTTCGAAAAAAATTTCTATAAAAAAGTAATTTTAAAATTTATAAAAATTCGTGTCAGAATTATTTCGGAAAAAAATTTTATTTTTTAATTTTTATAAAGAAGTAATTTTAAAATTTTACAAAAATTTATGTCAGAATTATTTTATAAAAAATTTTTATTTTTTAATTTTTATGAAAAAGTAATTTTAAAATTTATAAAAATTCGTGTTAGAATTATTTTGTAAAAAAAATTTTATTTTTTAATTTTTATGAAAAAGTAATTTTTTACAAGTTCATTGATGTTTGTCAATGATTCACTTTTGACCCGTTTTTCCCAGGACGAGTCATGGCCGGTTCTGATTCCTCGATTGAAGAAAAACAATCAGACCCAACTACCGGTGAAAAAAAACATTTTTGCGCAGGGAGGAATCTAATCAGAAAAATCTGTAAATATCCATTTTTAAATTCTCAAAACAAAAAATGTTTTATTTTTTATCGAAAAAATTTAGATTTTCGAAGATTACTGTAGGTTCCCCGAGGGCGGATTTGATGGTTTTTAGGAAGCAAAGGAAACCGCCTTTGGGAATCTCGGATTATCCAATTATTCAGTTTCAATAATCCGGCCTCGAGGAGGATATCAGCCAATGAACTGGTCCACTTTTGACTCTTCGGTAAAATCCGCATTGTGGGTTTCTTAGGATTCTGTAGGTTTTGAAATTTCCAAAAACTAAAAAAATTAAATTTTTCTAAAAACTAAAAAAAATTTAATTCTTCGAAAACCAAAAAAGTTTAAGAATTTTCAAAAATAAAAAAAAATTTTAATTTTTTCATAAATCTAAAAAAAATTAATTTTTCCAGAAATTAAAAAAATTTTAATTCTTCGAAAACCAAAAAAGTTTAAGAATTTTCAAAATTAAGTAAATTTTTGAACTTTTGGAATATTAATCGAAATTTTCGGAATTTTTTAAAATTTCTAAGATCTTTAAAATTTTTGAGAATATTAATAAAGATTTCTGAATTTTTCCAGAATCAAAAACTTTCGAAATATTTTAAAATTTTACAAAAAATTCAAAAATTTTATAAAAAATTAAAAAATCCGAAATTTTATAAAAATTAAAAAATTTTTAAAATACTTCAGAATCCAAAAAATTAAAAATTCCATAATCTTCCGAAAATCCTCCTCGAGAAAATTTCGTAACAAGGTTCATTTTTTATTTTTTACAACAGTGATTTCGGGTTATCCAATAAAATCTGCTTTTTGGATCCTATTTGAAAACCCATCAAGTCGTTTTCCGGTTTTTACCGTAATTTATTACTTTTTAGAATTGATTCTGGATTTGGAAAATAAATTTCAAAAATGCCGAATTCAGAACGGATTCAGATGTCTTCAAGGCCCCTTCGACCCCCTTAGGGTACCGGGCCCTTCGGGGGGCATTTATCTTTTTAAATTTAAAAATTTTTCCAATTTTCTAATTTTTTACATTTTTTTAATTTATCTAATTTTTCTAATTTTTAAAATTTTTTAAAATTTGTAAATTTATTAATTTTTAAATTTTTGAAAATCTTTTGAATTGAGTTTTTTAAATATTATTTGAATTAAATTTCAAATTTATTTGACTACGAAGAAATTATTTCTTTAATTTCACAAGATGAATCTGACTTTTTTGGTTTTTGGGATCTAGATTATCTTTAAATGATAATTATGACTGAAAACATTGGTCTTGAAACCGAAAAAAGCGAAATTTGTTTTATGACATTAAAGGAAGAACTACTGTAGGGGATCCAGAGTCCCAAAGGAGAAATTATCATAAAAAAGTTACTGTAGAAGATTAAAAATTCTTAGAGAAGTAAGTGCCATAGGGGATTTAGAGTTTCGAAAAAGGGATTTTCATAAAAGATCTAGAATCCCAGGGTAGTAAGTGCCATAGGGGTAACTGTCTCGAGGGAGGAGTTTTCATAGAAAAAAATTACTGTAGAAAATTAAAAATTCCTATAAAAGTGCCATAGGGGATTTAGAATTTCAAAAAAATTTATCATAGAAAAAATTATCATAGAAGATCTGAATCCCAGAGGAGCAAGTGCCATGGGGGTAACTGTCTCGAGGGAGGAGTTTTCATAGGAAAAAATTACTGTAGAAAATTAAAAATTTCTATAAAAGTGCCATAGGGGATTTAGAGTTCCAAAAAAAATTATCATAGAAGATCTAGAATCCTCAGGGTAGTAAGTGTCATGGGGGTAACTGTCTCGGGGGAGGAGTTTTCATAGAAGATAAAAAGTCCTAGGAAGGAATTACCGTAAGATATCGAGAGTCCCAGAAATGTAACTACGATGATTTAGCAATTGCCTTACAGTCTTTGAGAAACAAGTCTTGAAGGTGCCAAATTGAAAACGGATTCTGATGTTCCCAAGACCCCCTCGGACCTTCTCAGACCACAGGGCACTTTCAGGGTGGTCAAGGACCTCTTCGGCACCCGCGATCACCGGAAACAAGAACAACTCATAAAAAGGTGTTACGACAGATAAACCGTTCCTCTCGAGGAAGTTCTCAGGCCGGGTCCCTGAAGGTAATGGGAAAACTGTGTTTTTCGGATTTTCGAAGGCCGGTCAAAATTCTGAATTTTTATTCTCAAGTCTCATTTTGAACAGATTTTTCGAAAAAAAATATTCTTCTTGACCAGTATTGAAAAAAAAAATAAAAAAGTGTAAAAATAAAAATGTTTTTTATTTTTTTTTATTTTTGTTAAATTTAAATTTTAAAATTTGGCGTTGTATGTCGAATGGTCTCAGAGCGTGACTTCCGGCATCTACGTTTTTTTTTCGAAAATCCTCGTTTTCTTTGATCTGCTTCAGTACAATTTTCAGTTTTAATTTTCGTTATTTTTATCCCATTTTATTCCTTTCCACTTTTGCCACTTATTACGTACATGTCTATCATGAACAGATTAATTTTATTTTTAACATTTTTTGTTTTTTAAATTTCATATATGATTTTTTACCTATTTCCACAACCTGTAAATTAATCAAATTCTTCCTTAGTCGATTTTATTCATATCTATTTTTATCATATATCATTCAACATCTTTATCGCGGGAAAATTAGTTTTGATTATTTTTAACATTTTTTGTTTTTTAAATTTCATATATGATTTTTTTACCTATTTCCACAATATGTAAATTAATCAAATTCTTCCTTAGTTGATTTTATTCATTTTTATTTTCATCATATATCATTCAACATCTTTATCGCGGGAAAATTAGTTTCGATCACTTTTAACCTACTTTTCCCTACTTTTCATTATTACCGTTCTTACCCATCTTTACCGTAGACAGATTTAGTTGGATTATTCTTATCTTGTTTTACTCCTTCCTACCATTACCATGTGCCGTCCTTTTACCTGTCTTTACCGTCGACAAATCAACTTGGATCTCCGCCGATTCCCACTTGCATGTGCCATTTTTCTCGTTATTTCATAAGTGCAAATGAGCGTGAACTGTCCGCGGCATGCCTTTTCAGATTTTATCATGGACAAATCGCATATCCGCTGTCAATCACCAACCACCTGCAATATTTTCTTGGTTAGAAAAGTTTTGTGATTTAGCTTTAGTTGCAGGTTTAGTGTTCATATATGACCATTGGCTCTATTTTAAGGTTACAACTTTTTCAGTGTTCTTCAAAAGCTCAAGTTGTTGTTATTTGATATAAGTTCTCACCTCCGATGAAACCTAAAAACTGGGCTTTGCGGAAAAGACCACTTTACCTTTTGCTTTTTTTCTTTTGACCAGCCAAGAACATTTTTGAGCGTGCGATATTGAGTTCAGGTTTCAGATTTTGGAATTTCAGTACTTTCGTCACTGAGTTATTCTAAAAGTCGGTCTTGTTTTGTTGTAGTTTCAAACCGCATATTTGCGTCGTTATTTATATATTAATCCATTTTTAGAATGAAATACGTAAATTCGCGGATGCCACCCACTTTGAGAATCCGATAAGCACTTGATTGACGCAATTTATAAATAGCTTTGAAGATTGCCAAATTTAGCTGTCTTTAAGATTACAAATCAATTAGTTTAGATGAATCTAGGATTATGTTTAATCTAACAGACGTGTGCGCACCGAAAGGGCGGCGAAGGAACGTTTTCCCAAAAGCATAAAATCAGACCAATGAAAAGAAACGCTCCGCCTGTTGATTTACTTGACCGCCTTCTCTGTTGGACGATAGATTTCTTTATTTTCTTGAAGCGTGCCTGCGGGTTTTATACTACGATATATAAGTAATATTTGAAATAATTTTTCAGAATTTCGAAAGAATCATCTCACTTTAAATCGAATTTTTTGATATGACAAATTTCTTCCTTGAACCTCGTTGTGCTGATAAAATTAAAATGTTTCCTATGAAACAAGAATCGAGAATACCACCAAATTTTTGTCCAGAACAACCAGGCACAATAAATGGTCAACAGATGATGGATAGAAAAGTAAGTTTTTGATAGTTGTTTCTTTTTAGATTCTTAAAATTTGAAATACTTCGGGTTTTGTTTTGGCTGATTGTTATCTGAGAAATTTAGAAACGAAAGCTCGATCATTTTTCACTCAAGTTTACGCATGAATGTTAGACAATGTGTCAAATTTTAGAGTGAAAATGGACTAGATATTTTGATTGTAAATCATAGAATACAAGCTTTTTGAAGTATAATCCTTCTGGTGACTTTAGTTTGGGGTTTTTTGATTTACAACTTATTCATAAGCTTGACCAGATTTGGCGCCAGAAGTCAGTGTTTTCAAGAAGATTAAAAATAGTAATTTTTGAGATTTTGTAAATGTTGTTTTTGGAACATTTAGGAGGATAATAACATAAATATCCCTCTCAACATTGACGTACATGATTAACCGAATCAACATTCCATTAAGAAACAGAAAACTAAATAATCCTCTGCTATGGCATTCTTTTTGATGACGCGCTATATTAAATGGATAATTTTAGTAATTATTTTTAGTAAAATACAATTTATTTTTAGAAATATCAACTCATAGATTAAAAAAGATAAAAATAAGTTGAAACCCCTAAATATACTTGCGCAATTTAAAGACCACCTGAAGGATTTGTGACCAGTTAAAAGCGGCATCTTTTTGATTGTAAAAAAAGGCAATTTGCATAATCGTTTTGAATTGGATTTTGCCGATTTAAACCTTTTTTAAATTGCGCCAAAAAATTGCCGCTGTCAACATGAATTGCCATGAGCCAATAATCGTTTCGTTTCCATCAAAAAACTTGCGCATTGTCATTTTTTGAAGTTAAATGAGCTAGTCTTATGAGTAGAATACCGTTGTCGGGTATTTGAACGGCAAGAAAGAGGAAAAGATGGGAATGACCTTGGTTGCGTAAAATCCGAGCAAAAGAGTTTTTCTATCCTATAGAGATTAATTATCATATTCAGTCAACTATTCTCGAAAATAGGTATAGTTGATATATTTGGAGTACTGTAAAGATTAGAAGAAAGAATGTTTAAGAAAAAAGTGTAAAAATGTTGTTTTTTAGCAAAAGAAACCAGCGATGGAGAAACAACGAAGGGATAGAATGAATCGTGCCATGGATGAATTGAAAACTTTTTTATTAAAATATGATCCTACACATCCATCGAAATTGGAAAAAGCTGATATATTGGAAAAAACAGTTGAATTAATGATGAGATTTGATCAAGGGAAAGTCGTTAGTCCTCGTGGACAACAAGAAGTGTTTGGTTTGGTTATGCATTCTTTTATGATGACATTACAAAGTAGAAAACCATCACCTGAGGTTATTAAAGTAGTTCAAGATGTATTTCAATCATTGAAAGGTCCTGTGCCTCAACCAGTTGTACCTCCTACTAGTTTTGGATTTATGCGGCATCCGTTTCCTCCGATGCCTCCACAAATGAACCCTATTAATGGTCATGGGTTTCCGAATGTTTCTAATATACCTCAGAATGTGACAAATTCTAATGCTTTTCAACATGTATTGACACAGAATGCTTTACAAGCGATTTTTGCTCAACAAGCAATGAATAATAGTAGAATTGGACATCCATTAATGACGTCATCACCTAAAAGTACTAGTAGTAATAGTAATGTTATGAATGGTTCAACAACTTGTACACCTGCTTCGGAATGTAAAAATTCGATTGATTCTAGACCAGCGACTGCGGATGATTTAAGCTCGGGATCTGATGAAGAAATAGATGTTGAGAATGTGGATGAGAATGATAATAGTTTGTCGCCAATATCGACTCCAAGAGCGCCGAAGAGAAGCCTAAGTAGTAGTGGTGGTGATATGGAGGATTCAGGTGTATTTGAACCACATGTTAAACGTTCGAAAACTTTTTCAATTGATGGACTTTTAAAAGAATCTTAAGTGAGTTTTTGATTGTTTTTTGGAATTCTCGGGTATTTTAAGAACCCGATTTTAATCGGTGTTTAAAATTTTTTGTTACTTAATTTAGATAATGGAGGAATCCTGAAATAGACTCCTATATTTTGTTTTGTGGATTGTCGTTGATCTGATGCTTTAATTGTACAAATTGGATTTTGCATTGAATTTTAGGTTTGTACCGGATCGAATAATAAACGAGTACAGAAATGTTTGTTTTTCGTGCAATATCAGTTATCATCGTGGGAACGAAAACTAAAAACTGAGGGTTTGAGTATGGTTGATCAATGTGCAAATTTTGTTTGGACGATAAATGTCGGATTGAGTACTGTAAATCGGGGAAATTTGCTTTAGAATGAAATTGACCTGATGGATTACGAGTTGCGCGAAAAAAGGAATATTTGGATAAGATTAAGAATTTTAAAGATTTTTTAATATTATAGAAATTTTAATAGTTTTAAAAAATGAAAGTTTTTAAGTATACTGTAGATTTTTGAAGAAGTTTATTTTCGAAGTTTTTATTTTTTTTAAATTATTAAAGAAAATTTTCGAATATACTGTAGATTTTTGAAGAAGTTTATTTTTTTAAAATTATTAAAAAAATTCGTTTTTAAGTATACTGTAGATTTTTGAAAAAGTTTATTTTTTTTAAATTTTTGAAGAAATTTATTTTTTTTGAAATTATTAAAGAAAATTTTCGAATATACTGTAGATTTTTGAAGAAATTTATTTTTTTTTAAATTATTAAAGAACATTTTCGAATATACTGTAGATTTTTGAAGAAGGTTGGCGATAAAAAGTGGATTAATCTTTTTTGTAAATAAAAAAGAAATTCATGGTTATTGAAGGATTACGGTAATTATTGAATTGTATAAAACAGGATCGGCGGAGATTTTGATTGAGTGTTTGATTGCCAAGTAGCATGAACTTTCTCAGACTTTCCTTTTTGATCAAAGCGGAAGCGCCAAAGGAGGATTAACAGAGGACAGTTTTATTCTCTGAGAAGATTTTTGATTGGCTTTGGGAAAGTTAATTCGATCAAAGAATATAAAAATTTAAAATTTTAATAATTAAAAAAATAAAAATTTAAAATTTTAATAATTTAAAAAAAATAAAAATTTTAAATTTTAATAATTAAAAAAAATAAAAATTTAAAATTTAAATAATTTCAAAAAAATTAAAATTTAAAAATTTTTAGAAATTCGTGTCGGGACTATTTTTAAAATTTAATTTTTAAGTAACATTAATTTTTTAAAAATTAAAAATTAAAATTTTATAAAATAATTATAAAATTGTCTCGACATGAATTTTCGAAATTTCTGAAATTCTTAATTTTTGTTTTTCAATTTTTGTAATTTGAGAATTCTGAAGTTCAGAAATTTGTTTTATCAAAGTTGACGATCAGAATTAGAAGTCGAAATTTGGAATTTTCGCAGTGAAACAATATTTATGGATTTTTCTATTTCAAAAATCATATTTAAGTTAGTAAAACTTGATGTTTGGATTTTTCGGATTACAACATAATCTTCAAATTGTATCTTACCACGAAGTTTGAATTTTGGAAGTTGTGTTTTATCAAGAAAAGTTTAAATTTTGGAAGTTATGTCTTATCACGAAAAATATAAATTTTGGAAGTTGTGTCTTACCACGAAGTTTGAATTTCGGAAGTTGTGTCTTATCACGAAAAGTTTAAATTTCAGAAGTTGTGTCTTACCACGAAAAGTATGGATTTCGAAAGCTATGTCTTATCACGAAAAGTATAAATTTCAGAAGTTGTGTCTTACTACGAAAAGTATGAATTTCGGAAATTGTGTCTTACTACGAAAAGTTTAAATTTTGATCTTGAATTTCGACTTTAAATTCTGATTAATATTGGTTTCGAACCTTAATGATCAATTTTGAAGTTGAACTTTGATAAAAAAGGAAATAGACTTCTAAAATTCGTTTCGAGACGATTTTTAATTTTCGATAAACTTTATTTTTGATTGTTTTTAAACAACATTAATTCGACAAAAGGGAAATTTTAAATTAAAAAAAATTGACAGCGTGGGAAAATTTTTTTGACGGAGATTTGAAAAAGTTTCCTTCCGAAGGGTCTTACTGTCGATTGCCTCAGTTCTCAGATTCACTGGAATCAGTTAAGAAAACGGGGGAGTTTTTTTGGACAAACTTCGCGCATATTTAGTGTAACAAAGGTCAACAAGGACGTCGGGTCGTGATTGCCGAAGTTTATTGAAGGAATCTCGAGGGATTTGTCCGGGATATCTTCTTTTTAAAAGGTCAACAAATAACTTAATAGTCGAAGAACAAATTGAGCATTGTTCGTGGTCAGATTTGTGGTTTTTTCAATGATCTGTGGTCTTGGAGGGAAAATTCGAATCAATGGTCTCAGCACGAAAACTATTTTAAAATTATTATTCTAGTCAATATTCCTTTAAAAATTATTCGTGGTCAGATTTATGGTTTTTTCAATGATCTGTGGTCTTGGAGGGAAAATTTGCATCAGTGGTCTCAACACGAAAAATGTTTAATTTATTTTCGGATTATGATTCTGATCAGCAGTTTCTTGAGGATTGTTCGTAGTGGAATCTGTGGTTTTTATTTACTTCTCATTGATCATTTTGTCCTAGAAGAAAAATCAAATTACTGGTTTTGAAACGAAAAGTAATTTTTTCTTAAATTATCAATTTAACCAATGGTCTTTTAAAACTCGAAGTACGGATTGTAATCTATATTGGGTTTTATGGGCTTTGGCCGTTGAATCAAATGGTATGTAATCTTCCAGAATTCAATTGGGTTCGGAATATGAAAAATTAGATCGAAAATTTTTTTGACATTGATTCTGAAAATAGGCATAAATTAGTCAATGAGGAACTTGAGGAGATACTAATATGTCCATCATAAAACTTACATAAATCTCTTCCCAATGATGTGCGAAAAATGTCCTTCGGTCATTCCTAAAGGAAGATATGGCATCTTGGCCTATGACCCCCGACATCTTTCATGTTAGACAATATTCTTTCAGCGTAGTATTTAAGAATCGAGCTCTTGATATGTTGTCAAGCAATATCAGTTGGATGATATCATGATACTCGTTTGGCATCTTTCTTATTTAATTTTCGAGATAAAATCGTTAGACAATTTTTAAAATATCAATGTAACTTTTCTATTTAGAATTATATTTAATGTCTTTGTTTTTGCAGATTTTTATGAAGTTTAAAGCATCTGATTAGTTTGTGTTGGATCGGGCACCCCATGCTTAATGGGAATTGCAACCGACAGGGAACGCTTGGTCCCGAACGGATTGCCTTAGCACCAATAAGGAATGTTTGGTCCTGAACGGATTGTCTTAGCATCGACAGGGAACACTTGGTCCTGAATGGATTGTCTTAGTATCGACAAAGGAACATACAGTTCCTCTTGACAGAAAATTGATAGATGTTGTTTATGTCGAGTCCGGCATAGTTATTTTTGTACTGTGCCTAAGGCATTTATTTGATAAACCTTTTCTATACTATTTTCCTTCCTCATTCAGACGTGGGTCACTCGGCATGACAGATACAACAGTTTGTAAGTACGTCTCAGATGGCTGGTAACAGATACTAGATCAGAATTACGAGTTGGTTTAAAGCCGAAATAAAGAATATCGGATATGAAAACGAATTATTTTTATTGTTTCCTTCATGACAATTTCCGACTTTTATCGTTATTTAGTAGGTTGGCAAATAATTAATTATTCCTGTAAGTTGTATTTTTATAAATAGATTCTACCAACCTACATTTGTTTCTGGCATACATTATATATTTTTTTTACTATATTATTTATAGAAAATTAATTTTTCTAACATTTACAGCTGAAATTTTTCGTTGAATTTCTATAAATATCTTTTTAAATATTTAAATATTTTAATTTTGTTGATACTGAATTTATTAATAGAGATCTATGTCACCAAAGTTTTGGATATTATCAACCTACACAAAAAAGTATATTAAAGTGATTCCGATGCGTAGGATACATGAAGTGCAATATCGATATATTTATCAAGAGTACTGTAGTTGTCCAATCGGCAGACGACGAAGAAACTGTCAACTGGACAGAGAACAGCTTAAGTGAACGAATAACGAAAGATAAATTGTGTAATATTTTGTGTTTTTAATTCGCGTTATATAACGTGTCAATAAAGGTTTAATTACCCAAGTTTGAGGTTGTAGTAAAATTAGCCATCTATAACAATATTATACAGCATATATGCGATACATGAGAACTATTTTAATATATAATATATTATGTATACGATACTTCTTAGAATCACGAAAGCTGTGGAGCTAGTGATTAGGACCACAGCCGGGCCTAACCAGGCAACTTTTAGTATAAACTGGTTAAAAACAGCAATGGGGTACATGATATATCAACAGCCAGGCTTAACCAGTCAATTGTTAGTATAAACTGGTTAAAAATAGCAATGGAGTACATGATATATCAACAGCCGGGCCTAATCAGGCAACTGTTAGTATAAACTGGTTAAAAATAGCAATGGAGTACATGATATATCAACAGCCAGGCTTAACCATCCAACTGTTAGTATAAACTGGCAAAAAATAGCAATATAATACATGATACATCAACAGCCGGGCTTAATCAGGCAACTGTTAGTATAAACTGGTTAAAAACAGCAATAGGGTATATGATACATCAGAACTACTTCAATGTATTGATATATTGTATATAATACATTTTTATGCATATATATCCCAGCCATTCCGTGGATACTATGCGTGTCCACAACATTCAATTTATTTGCAATCAACATTTAAAACATGTTATAAGAGTTTAATCAATCATAAATTTTTATATCCGATTATTTAGCTAATTAGTTAGGTAATCTATTTATAACCATAACAGATGACACATTGGATACCATAGCGTTCCTACGGATTTCCTTCCAAAATTTCTGATATAGTTTCCAGCAAGCAGCGATCAATGGGAATTTCCAATACACTTCTCTTACTGCTTTGCTGAAAGCTTACAAGTTTAGTATTTTTCGTACCAATTACCGGAGATATGGATTTTTTAAACTTTGTCTATAAAGTAACTGTTAAATCGTGGCTGGGGGGCTTCCGATCCGTGTGTAGATGAGAAGTGTATAAAGTAACTTTATATGGCCCAAGACATGAGATACAAAACAACTTTTACAAAAATTATTACGCAATTTTAAAATTGCCACCAATACAAAATCGTAAACCTCCTCATTGACCCTCAGGGTATTTCTCTTCGGGACCAAAGTTGTACAGCCTCCCACTCAAATAAATGACACCCGATCCTACAGTAACCTATTTTTGAAACTATTATAATCAATGTTTTATTTTAATTAAATTTATATTTTTTGACTTTTTTCAACATCTGTAAAAATCGAAATAATTAAAACAAAAAATAAAAAAATTATTTTAAAAATTCTTTGAAAAAAATATTTTTTATTTTTTAAACGGAATTTTTTAATGAACTTACCTGTAAATGAGCAACACGATTATCATTCCTCCTTGTAACCAAAAAGTTGTAACAAATATGATCTGATAATATATCTCAATTCCGATCAGAGAAAAATTAATTATTTCGTTTTTGGTTAAGGTCGAAATTACATTAATCACGTCACTTACGTCCACAACAATATGAACCACAACATGGATGAACGAAGTCATGAACAGGTTTCGTTCTATTTTCAGATTGGCCTTCTGGATAGACTTGTCTGTTTTCAAAATACAGATAATCGACAAAATGAACCCAAGTATGGCTGTACTTAGACTGAACAGTAGTAGTACAAAAATGACAGACAAATATACTTTGTAATCCAAAGTAGGAAAAACGACGGTAAGTGAACGTGGCAAAGTAAGGAAAAAACAAAGAACAATGATTATAATGGTGTTTTTGTTGGTCCAGATTCTACGATATGACAGGGGATAAACTAGAGCCGTGAACCGATTGAGAGACAAAACAAGCACTAAAAATCCGTCGAATGAAGATCCTAAAAAACTGAAAAATACATGTACCGGACCCAAAGAGTATATTTCGAAATTTACACACAGGATTTCGATTATTTTCGTCAAAAAAGTACAATGGAATCTCAATATAACGCACCTAGGCTATAAGACACGGTTTCAGTGCACCTCGCTATTACGCACTCTCAATATAAGACACCTCATGCTATAAGACATGATTTTAAGGAATTTTAGTGATATTCGACCCTCGATAAAAGGCACTCCATGCTATAAGACATGGTTTTAAGAAATTTTAGTCATATTTCACCCTCGATATAAAACACCTCATGCTATAAGACATGATTTTAAGGAATTTTAGTCATATTTCACCCTCGATATAAAACACCTCATGCTATAAGACATGATTTTAAGGAATTTTAGTCATATTCGACCCTCGATAAAAGACACCCCATGCTATAAGGCACGGTTTTAAGGAATTTTAGTCATATTCGACCCTCGATATAAGACACGATTTGTCCGGTCCCTTCAGGGTGCCTTATATCGAGATTCTACTGTAATAGCAAGAGTTGAAAACGTAATGATGAAAAAAGAAGTTTTTGTAGTGGATTTTTTTTAATCAGATCAAAAGTAACAACAATGACAAAGGAACTGAGGATGAAGATATTTAAGCAATTTACAGTATAATCGAAATACATAAAAATGAGAAAAATAAGATGATCGAGTTCTTCAGTGTTCATGGTGACTAAATCGAGATTTTTTGTAATTTGAAAATGATCGGAACGACGACAGCGCCACTGATCAGGAGATTGGTAACAATTTTGACAAAATTCTATCTTGTTACGTCCGTATTTTGTAACGCGTTTATTAAAATCGGTTTAATTATCCAAATTTCAGAGAAAAAAAACTCGAAATAAATCCAAAACTCAAATTTTTTAAACGAAAAACAACGGTATATGACTGGGTATTTATAAAGACGAAGAATAGATTTCAGCTGCCCGAGGGTCTGTACTTACTTTTCACCTTTACTGAGCAGCTCCTCGAAAGCAATTCCAACACATACAGTAATGGAAAAATTTTTATAATTTCTTTGTACTTTGAAATTTAACTTTGCTGATTACAGTAGGACCTTCATGTGGAGTGTTCTTGGGCTCGTCTCATTTAAGAACTCCCATCCTTTCGTCTCTAGCCTTGAGGTATTCTTAATTTGTGTTGACTGCCAACTTTAATTTTGACTTCGATCTTGAATTCTGACTATCAATTTTGATTTCGACTTTGATCTTTAACTTTAACCATCAACTTCGATCTTGAACTCTGACTATCAACTTTGACTTTGATCTTTAACTTTAACTATCAACTTCGATCTTGATTTCAAATTTTAACCATCAACTTTGATTTCAATCTTTAACTTTAACTATCAATTTCGATCTCGAACTTTGACCATCAACTTTGATTTCGATCTTTAACTTTAACTTTAACTATTAAATTTGATTTTGATCTTTAACTTTAACTTTAACTTTAACTATTAAATTTGATTTTGATCTTTAACTTTAACTATTAACTTTGATCTCGACTTCGAACTTGGATTATATGGAAAACAGAAAAAATTTTTAAATTCATAGTTTTGTACTTGATATTGTAGTCTAATTATTTGTATTTTTGAGTAATTAAATTTCTACATTTTTTTATTAACAAGGAAAAAATCAGAAAAAACCAGATGATCGACGAGGACGGAGACAGTGTCGACTGATGGCGGCCAGCACCGCAAAAGGGGACACGACGACGGCACGGCGCTCCCGATTCGCGATGAAGCCAACTGGACAGACAATCCTCAATGCAGACAGGTCTTGGGGGAGGATAACTAATGGATTAATTACAGCGGAAGGGATAATCACAATATTTAAAAAATAAAAAAATATAAATTTTTATGTACATGAAAGACTTGTGGTGTTTGAAGCGATCCTTCTGAATCCTTCTTTCGGTGGCAGTTTTACAAAATATAAATTTTTTTGCGATACAGTATGTGGACAACCGAAGCAGTCCATCTGGCAGTGGTGTTAGTGGCAGTTTCAAAATCGACAGTAACTAAAAAGATCGGCAGTGGTGGAGCATCGGGCAGTTCTCGAAACGAAAACTTTTTGAAAGACTGTGGTTGATTTGTAAAATTACAATATATCAGGGAATCTACGGGGAACAAACTGTACACTCACCGGGAGAGCATTCGGACACTTCCGGCGCTGTTTTTCCATCTACTCTAAGGGGGTTGGGGTACTTATCAACATGGAATGAAAAAGGATCTGCTGCTTTGTGGTGTTGGAGAGTTGTCAGTCATGGAAGCGGGTGTTCGAATCTGTAAGTTTTTTAGTAAATAAAAAATTCGATTTTAAATTATTTCCAAAAATAATTTCTCTAAATTTCCTAACTAAAAAATATTCAATTTTTAAACTTTTCTAACTAAAAAATATTCAATTTTCTAAATTTTCCAAATATAAAATATTTAATTTTTTGAAATTTTCTATTCCAAATTTATTCAATTTTCTAAATTTTCCAAATAAAAAATATTTAATTTTTTAAATTTTCCAAATATAAAATATTTAATTTTTAAAATTTCCTAACTAAAAAATATTCAATTTTTAAAATTTTCCAAATAAAAAATATTTAAATTTTCTAAATTTTTTATTCCAAATTTATTTAATTTTTTAGAATCTTGATTTTAAGTATTGGTTTCGAAAATCTCCATAAGATTTTGGGATATTATAGAAACTTTAAGGAAGCTCCAGAATGTTCCAAAGGTTTTTGAGATCTTTGAAAATTTTGGGATTTTTATTAGATTCTAAAAACTTCTGTAGTACTTTTCAGAATCTTCTACTGAATTCTGGAGGCTACAAAGAGATTTCCAAAGACTTTAGACACTTCTGTAGTACTTTTCAGAATCTTCTACTGGGTTCTGGAGGCTTCGAAAAGGTTTTCAAAGGCTTTAGACACTTCTATAGTATCTTTTCAGAATCTTCTACTGAATTCTGGAGGCTTCAAAGAGATTTCTAGAAGCTCCAGAAACTTCTATAGTATCTTCTTAGAATCTTCTATTGGATTCTGGAGGTTTCAAGGAGATTCTAAAAACTTCTATAAGATTCTCGAAAATCCCAGAATCTTCTGCTGGATTCTGGAAATTTTAATGAGATTTTGGAAAGCTTCGGAATTTCCTGAGATTCTTGGAAAATTTATATTTTTTATTAAATTTTGGAAGATTCTAGAAAATTGTATATTTGTGGAACTTTTGTGGTTTTAGTACTGTAAAAATCGGTCTTTTGGTTGATGAATGGAGACGATGGGACTTACCGATGGCCGGATCCGACTCCAGAGGGGCTCGACAGCTGCCGTGCCGAGCGTGCCGCCTCTATGCTCAAGCGTTGCGGGCCGTGAAGGCAACGTGTAAGGGTCCTCGAGGATGACGTCATCTTGTTTATGGTCTGATTTTTTCCAGAAAGACAGGGGACCGAAGAATGAGCATTGTTCTTCTGATGGACAGAAAAATAAATAATTTAATTTTAAAAAAAATAAAAATGCAGAAAGACTTGGAAAATTTAAATCCGAAAGTCGCTACATTTTTTTGCTGAAAAATTTAAATATTAAAAATTGTTTTAAAAATATGGAAAAGTACAGACTGGCACGTTTGCCCTCAGGGCATCTCGTGTCCGGCACCGGCCTCGTACGCGTTTTTTACGTTCTCGTGAAGGACAAACCGAAGTGGACACTGCCCCGAGGACAGATAAGCTTTTTTATCTTAATCAACGCCCAGCTTCGAAGCTCCCACCGCCGTTCGAACTAAACCAGGGGTAGGACAAATTGGGGACTAATTTTCGAAAATTATAAAATTTTTAAAAAACATAATTCCAAATTTACATAGAATTCTAAAAATTTAGAAATTTATAAAGAAATTTACATAGAACTTTAAAAATTTCCGAAATTTAAATAGAATTTTGAAAATTTATTAAAAAATTCAGAAATTTATAAAAAAATTTAGAAATTTATTAAAAAATTCAGAAATTTATAAAAAAATTTACATAGAACTTTAAAAATTTCCGAAATTTAAATAGAATTTTGAAAATTTACATAGAACTTTTAAAATTTCCAAAATTTATATAAAAATTTAAAAAATTAAAGAAAGTTGACATAGAATTTTTAAAACTTATGTTTTATAAATTTTAGAAATTCGAAAATTCTGAAAACTTTTAAAAATTTCAAAAGATTTTGATTAAATTCTTGGAATTTGAAAAATTTGCATAAAATTAGAAAATTCCAAAGTTTTCTACAAAATTCTGGAAGATATTGTAGAATTCTAAAAACTACCAGAAATTTCGAATTTTTTAGTAAAATTTAAAAATTTGTAAAAAAGTAAAATATTGAAAAAGCAGAAATTTAAAGTTTTTTAAATTTTAGGAAAATTAAATATTGAAAAAATAAAAATTTAAAGTTTTTTTTATTTTAGAAAAATTAAATATTGAAAAAGCAGAAATTTAATTTTTTTTAATTTTAAGAAAATTAAATATCGAAAAAACAGAAATTTAAAGTTTTTTTTATTTTAGAAAAATTAAATATTGAAAAAGCAGAAATTTAAAGTTTTTTAAATTTTAGGAAAATTAAATATCGAAAAAGCAAAAATTTTAGGACAAAAACGTAAAACGGAATAAAGCCGAAGGCTTCGTATAGCTCGTTTTTGAAGGGGACTGGACTCTGTCCACGGCTGCTCCCTTTTTGCTTTTCTTTCGGTCCTCGCGTGTCCAGGGGACTTGTCTGGCCGCCTCCAGTCATGTTTACGACCAAGAAAAATGGACAACATTACGACGCTTTTTGGAGAAATAACGAAATACAAAGCCTACACGTGATTCGAAAGTGGACAGTCAAACCTGCGACGCCGCTGGCCGACTGACCGAATTTTCCTGAAAAATCAACAGAACGGATCCGCGAAAAGGAACGGATAAGTTCGTCAAGATCTGTCTGATCATAATTCTAATTCCATTTTGCAAAATAAAATAAAATCAAAAATTTCAGAAAATTTTAATTTTCAAAATTCTTTGAAAATTTTAATTTTCAATTTTCTTTAAAAATTTCTAAAAATTTTAATTTTCAATTTTCTTTAAAAATTTCAGAAAATTTAAATTTTTTAAAATTTCTAAATTTTTCGATTTTTATTTTTAAAATTTAAAATTTTAATTTTGAAATTTTTAGACTTTGGAAATCTTTGAGAAATTTTTTAAAATTTCCTTTACTTAAAATGGAAAAAGTGGTATTTACTGGGGGAATTGGAAAAAATAAATTTCGTGATTGACTGGTCCAAAAGTTGAGTAAAGCAATAGTCGGTCACTCTATTTCGACGCGTTCTGGAATGACTGGCCGCTTCGAAACGTGCGAGCCAGTGGTCACTCGTTCTCTCTCTTACTCTCTTTCTCTGTCACTCTCTCTTTTCTTTTCCTTCCTTTTTCTCTTTTTCTCTCTCCCCCTCCGTCTCTTTCCCGCTATCTCAGTCTCTCTGCCTGCGGGCTTTTATTGATCGATTACGCAACGCAACTGTCTGAGGCTTGTCTGCAAATTTTAAATAAATTCGGGGGGCCGATGTCTATTTCCAGATATTCGCTGAAAATTTTAAAAACAATTTTCAAATTTAAAATTTAAAAAAATTCGAAAATTTATTTAAAAATATTAAAAAAAAATAAATTTCTAAAAATTAAGAAAATTCATTTTAAAAAAATTTTGGAGACAAGATAAATTTTTAAAATTTAAAAACAAAAAAATTATTTTTAAGAACAAATTTTTCCGAAATTTAAATAATACAAAATTCTGGTTTTTACGATGGATTCTAAGAAGGATATAGGCCCCGTTGTCGGAGTGGATTTCCTGGAGATCACAATAGTAATCCGAATTTCGAAAAACATCCGGTTTTTTTGAAATGGTCAGACAAATTGAAGAAACATGATCAAAAGAATTGAAGAAGAAACATTATCAGAAGAATTGAAGAAGGGTGGTCAGAAGAATTGAAGAAACATTATCAGAAGAATTGAAGAAGAAACATTATCAGAAGAATTGAAGAAACATGGTCAGATGAATTGAAGAAGAAACATTATTAGACGAATTGAAGAAACATTATCATAAGAATTGAAGAAACATGATCAGACAAATTGAAGAAGAAACATTATTAGACGAATTGAAGAAAAAATATGGCCATATGTGAGCCAGTCAAGCCCGTGATCGCGAAAAATGGCAAGTGTGTTGTGAGCCGCAAGATGACACATTAGGCATAGGTTAATTCTTGTGTTTTGATCTAGTCAAATGCTGTAATTATTCTTTGAAAACGGTTCGGTAAAGTGATAAAATATGATCCAGTTTTTTTAAAATTCAAATTCAAACAGTAAAAAATTACAAAACAGATCTTGAATTTTTAATATCTCCTTGAGATTATTACGAAATATACGGTATTTATCCCTGAGGCTTTTGGTTTCTGATTTTACAGGGAAATTTTCGTTGTGAGAATTTTATTCATTTTTCGAAAATTTTCTTAAAACGAAATTCCATTCGAATCTGTTTCGATTTTCAGAAACTTTCGTGCCGAGAGTTGATTTCATTTTTAAAATTATTTTTAAGACCAATTTCTGTTTAAAAACGATCGAATTTGTTTTAATTATTAAAAATTTTCGCTGTGAGAATTTCATTCATTTTTCAAAATTTTTTAAGACGAAAATCCATTCAAATTTTCCTCTATCAGGAATCTTCGTTGTGAAAATTAATTTTTATTTTATAAATAAAATTAGAAAATAGATAAATTTACTTTTAAGTTAACCAGGATTTAATATAAAATATTTTATTTTTTATCTTTTCTTGTAATGCTGTAGTACGGTATCTTCGATTATTTAATTTAGTTACTCAGGATCAAACTACAGTAATACAGTAAAGTAAACAACTTGATTTTTCGCAGTAATCCGTACTGTAATATTACTAATACAAATCGACGACTGGCGGTGGATGCAGGACGATATGACCTAAAAGAACTTAGAATTTCCCAAATTGCCCTCGGCGATCCCGAATTACGAATTTCTTTAAATTTAAAAAAACGTTTTTAAATTTTTTTATTTCTTTAAATTTAAAAAAACGTTTTTAAATTTTTTCATTTTTTTAAAATTTTAAAAAACGTTTTTAAATTTTTTTTATTTTTTAAAATTCGTAAAACATGTTTTTTTTAATTTTTAAAATGTTAAAAAACATTTTTAAATTTTTTTATTTTTTAAAATTCGTAAAACTTGTTTTTTTTTAATTTTTAAAAATGTTTTTAAAATTTTTTAAGTTTCAAATATTTTTAAAATTTTTTAATATTTTTAAAA
This sequence comes from Halicephalobus mephisto, assembly GCA_009193035.1. Classification (NCBI taxonomy): domain Eukaryota; kingdom Metazoa; phylum Nematoda; class Chromadorea; order Rhabditida; family Panagrolaimidae; genus Halicephalobus; species Halicephalobus mephisto. Next base: position 798,232 of record SWDT01000003.1, on the reverse strand, counting down.
ATGTAATTTTCTACAGTGTTTTATGGAATTTCTAAATTTAAAATGTTTTTTTTCAAAATGGTCTTATTTGAGACCGAATTTTTCACTTTTTTTCGAAAATTCTGGAAACGAAAAAAATCAAAAAACATTTTCATGAATGGACCAATTGAATTTTTTCGATTATTTATTGATTTTTGAAAAAACCACAATTAAATAAAAAATTATTTTTTTTAGAATTTCTGCAAAAAAATAAAAATTTGTAAAATTGAAAAAGTGGTAAATTTAGAAATTGCCTACAGTAATTCATTCGTTTTTTAATTTTTATGAGAATTCTAAAAATTCATGTTGGAAAATTTCATAATTTTTTTAAAATTTTATTTTTTGAAATTTTTGAATTCCCGCGAAAAGTGAAAGAAATTTGTAAAAATTGGAAAAAGTGACAAATCTGGCAATTTCTGTCGAATCGACTCGCTCCGTCTTCATTCGCGTTTTTTCTTTTATTAGTTCTAGAAATTCCTTTTGAGACAATTTTGTAAAAAATTGCTTTTAATTTTTATAATAATGTGATTATTCAAATTTGTAATTCTTCAAAAAGATAAAACAGGTCAATCGCACTTGAACCCAAGGATCGTTCCGCCGATTTAGGTCATCTGGATTTTTCTCAAGTTCCTTAGATAAATCCGTTTTCAGTCTTTTATTTGTTTAATCTTCTGTAAAAAAAAATAAAAAATTTTAAAAAATAAATAATTTTAAATTTAAAAAAAAATTAAAATTTTAAAAAAATTAAAAAATAAAAAAAAATTTTAAAAAATAAATAATTTTAAATTTTAAAAAAATGAAAAATTTAAAAAAAATAAAAAATTTAAAGATTTTTGAATTTAAAAATCTTTAAATTTTTTATTTTTTTATTTAAAAATTCTTAATTTTTTTTATTTAAAATTTTTTATTTTTTTTTTAATTTAAAAATTTTTATTTTTTTGATGATTATTTTGAAACAAATCCCCTTTGATCGACGAGTTTTTGGTTTTTGGGAAAATCGGTCTAAGAGTGAAATCGGGTCTTGAGTAAACTTTTGACTATATTTTTGAATTCAAATATAAGAAAATTTTCGATAAAAGCAATTCTGGGTAAACACTAAATTGAGTCTGTTTTACATATTGGGAAAAATAAAAAAAAATTAAAAAATATGATTTTTGATTTTTGAAAATTTTCGAAATTTAAAAAAATTTTTAAAATAAGAAATTTCAGAAATTCGTTTTGAAAAATTTAAAAATATTTTTGAATTTTATAAAATCAAAATAATTTTAAAATTTGAGGTTTTTTGAAAAATTTAAAAATATTGTAAAAATTTATAAAATTTGATTTTTTTGATTTTTGAAATTTTGGAAAATTATTTAATTTTTGAAAATCTTATGTAATTTTTCGGAATTTTATAATTTTTATAATTTAATAGATTTTATAACTTTCTAAAATTTCAGAAATCTTCCAGAATACGGTAGAAACGTAGAACTGAGATCCGAAAAATTGAATTTTGGAAGTTTCTGAAAATTTGTATAAAAAATTCCAAAAAAATTTTTATTTTAAAAATAATAATATTTTAAAATTTTTTGGAACAATTTTGTGAAAATATTTTTTTATTTTAAAAATAATAATATTTTAAAATTTTTTGGAACAATTTTGTAAAAATATTTTTTTATTTTAAAAATAATGTTTCGAAATTTATCTAAAATTAAAAAAATATTTTTACAAAATTATTCCAAAAATATTTTTATTTTTAAAATAATTATATTTTAAAATTTATTTAAATTAAAATTTTTTGGAACAATTTTGTGAAAATATTTTTTTATTTTTAAAATAACGAATATATTCAATTATGAAATGAACATTATTTGTGATAATTAAATTGCGAAAATTTTCACGAAAATCTGAATCAGCCTTGTTTACGTGAATGTTCGTCGGGGAGTGAATCACAGATCGTGGAAGTTTCTAGATCCCGAGATTAATGGTCCTGTTTTCTTTTTTTCTGTCAGTTGTTCTTTTACTTTTTAAAATTAAACTTTTTTTTGTCATCAGAAAAAAAATGAAAATTTTCAAAAATCTATGTTTTGATGAGTCATAAAAAATAAATTTTTTTTGCGCAAAAATCTACGTCAACTAAATTTCGAAAGTAGGCGGGGCTTCTGAATCCTTTCTGGCATCGACGAAAAAGAAGATATAAGCCCCTTCTGTTCCTGTCAATTCAACCCATCTGACCGATTTTTTACGTCCGTTTTCGCTCACAAATTTTTATTTTTTGTTCCGTTTTTCGACCAGATTTGTTTTAATCAGAATTTTACTACTTCATTGAGAAAAAGAAAACTGACACTTTGATCTGAAATAAATGGTCTTTTGCCAGATTTTCCTTATTTTCAGCTCTCGGCCAGAAATTAGTTGGAATATCTGTTCTATTTGAGACCAGATTTGTTGAGATTGGAATTTTTTGACATAGTGGGAAAAAAAGGAAAAACTGGCATTTCGGACCAAAATAAACGGTCCTTTACCAGTTTTTCTTTATTTCTAGGATTTTTGTCAAACTTTTTAGGTCTCGGCCAGAAATTAGTTGGAATATCTGTTCTATTTGAGACCAGGTTTGTTCAAATTGGAATTTTTTGACATGGTGGGGAAAAAAGAAAAACTGGCATTTTGGACCAAAATAAACGGCCCCTTACCAGTTTCTTTATTTTTTTCCAAACTTTTTAGGCCTTAACTCAAAACAAGTCGTAATCTCTGTTCCAGTTCCGATCAAATTTGCCTAAACAAGTATTGTGCGAGTTGATTGCGTTGATGGCAATTGAGAAAAAAACTGGCCTAAAATAAGTGGTCCTGTACCAAATTTTCCATGTTTTTTTGTCTTTTTAGGTTTTTTATACTTCAACCTGAAAAATTGTACTTTTTTATTTTTCGACCAAATTTATTTTCACAAATATTGGGCGATTGAACTGCATTAATGGAAATTGAGGAAAATCAGGTATATTTGTCCCAAATAAAAGGTCTTATACCAGATCTTTCTGAACATAGAAAACTTTCCAGACCTTGACCCGAGACGAGCTGTGCTTTCGTTCCATTTCACGACCAGATTTGTTCCAATGAGGATCGTGCGAGTGGATTATATCGACGAAAATACAGGAAAAATAGGCGATAATATTGCACAATAGATAATCTTATGTCAGATTTTCGAAATTTTTTGAGGTTTTTGCAGAATTTGCAACCTTGACCCAGGACGCGAAGGAGAGCGAGAGCAGGACCTCGCTTCTTCGCGTTTCCTGGGTTTTTTACTTTAAACTTCACTCTTATCCTCAATTGTGTTTTTTAAAATTCGTTTTTTTTTCTCTAAATCCCTCGATAATATGTCTTCTTTAAAACCAAGTCAGCGACTGATTAAAACCGTTTTTGCGTGTTTTGATTTTTTTGGTTTTCTCAGATTTGCCGTGTTTTTCGTTTTATACGTGATTTTTTGAGTTTTTGTGTGATTTTTATATATAAAAACTTTAAAAAATCAGAAACCACATACGTGAAAAGCGAAAATTATGGTTTTTAAATTTTTTAACTTTTCATATATGAATTTCCTTTTTATATTTTTACTTTCCTCGTATATCTGTTTTTGTAAAAGCATAAAAAATAATGCAAAAATCATAATTTTTTATACGTGATTTTTTATTTTTTCGAAAATGATTTTCGCGTTGATTTACGTGTTTTTTTTAAAGTTTCTTATTTTTCAGATTTATTAACATGAAGATCCTCGTCGTTGCTGCTTTGTTGGCCATTGCCTACGCTGGACCTTCTAAGCGTTTCGCTGGATTCGGCGGTCTCTCTAGCGCTCTTTCTACTGTCGGAGGAAACCTCGGATGTGTAGTTGTTAACCAGGTCAGTTTCGTACCCTGATTCCTCGAATCCCCCTTTGTGTCCTTATTTCTAATTTTAATTTCCATATTTATATATCAAGTTCCTCCAAAAATCCATTTTTATGAAATCAAGAGTTTAAAAATAGACCGCACATTTGCACTTCGGTATTTAAACTATTTAGACGATTTTTGTTTTTTCAAAGTCTTGGATCTTTCATAATGTTTATTTTTCTCCTTTGCAAACAATTACCGATAATATTTTTATTTTTTCAGGGTCCAAATCAGGCTCCTCAACTTTTCATCAATGGAATTCTCGAGAGAGATCTCACTTCTGAAGAACAACAAGAATTCGCCGATTACAAAAACAAAATTGCCGATTTCAAACAACAAATTCGTCAGATCATTGCTGAACGTCGTCAAAAAGCCGAAGAAGCCCGTAGAAATGGCGAAATGATGTCTTCTTCCGATGTCGAAGGCAATCGTAACGTTTCTCTTCCTCAACCTCCTAAGAAACCTTCTTTCTGTAGTGCTGACGTCACTACTCAATACATTTTCGATGGTTGCAAAGTTCAGGTTAGTTTTGAATTTCAAAAAAATCAAACTTGTAGAGATTTTAAATTTTTAAAGTTGTTGTTTTTTGAAATTGTTTGAAATTTGGTTTTTTTAGAACAACAAGGTCTACGTTGGTAACCAATTCGCTAGAAACTTGTCTGACGAAGAAATCCAGGAACTTAAGGACTTTGACACCAAGATGACTGCTTACCAGAAGCAACTTACTGCTTCTCTTCAATCCCAGGTTAAGGAAATCTTTGGAGAACAACTTGCTGCTCTCTTTGGAGCTTCAAAGGGATCTTCTGAAGACACTGTTTTGTCGGCTGATGAAGCCACCACTGCTGCTGCTCCATTGGAAGCTCCTCAAGCTCCTGATTTCTGCACCATCATCCTCTAAGATGGGGAAGAATAACACTAATTTGTATCTCATGAAAGCAATTATAATATTTGAATATTTTGTATTGTGAAAATACGAGTTTTTTATGTAGAATAAATTTGAATATTTTTAAAGTTTTTGGAATTTCGAAGATGGTTGGAAAAATTGGATTTTTTGTTATTTTTATTTTTTTTGGAAATTATACGGTAACGGAAAATTTGGAAGATGTTCAAAATGTGCCGATTGTTAATGGAATTGATGAAATTTTTTTAAATGTGGATATTTTTGAAATTTATTTTGAAATTTGTAATAAAAATGTAAGTTTTTATTATATTTATTAATTAATAATTAATAATTTTAGATTTATTATAAAAAAATTTTTAAAAATAATGAAATAATTAAAAAAAATATAATTATTTTTTTAACAAATGAAATTGAAGAATTTTATAAAGATTTTTTAAATTATTTTAAATGTTATTTTAATGAAATTTCGATTAAATTTATTAAATTTCCAAATATTATGGAAAATTATAAAATGATGTGTTATTTGGTTTGTTTTTTTTTATTTTAAATATTAAAATTTTGAAAAAATCGAGAATTCTAGAATATTCTGACGAATTTTATAAATTTATTTTGAGACAAGTTTTTAAAAAGCTCATATATGGAATTTACAACATAGGTGATTACGAAATAGTCGCACAAAATTAACATTGTCACGTAGGCTGTTTTAGTTCCTAAAAAGCTTTATAAAAAATTTTTGAAGTAATTTTGTAAAAAGTTTATATATGGAATTTACAACGTAGGTGATTACGAAATAATCACGACGCGAAATCGTCACGTAGGCTGTTTTAGTTCCTAAAAAGCTTTATAGATTTATTTTGAGACAATTTTTAAAAAAAATTCATATATGGATTTCATAACATAGGTGATTACGAAATCCTAAAATTGCAGAAAATCATCATGTAGACTATCTAGAAATTTCTAAAAGTTCCCTTGGGGATAGTTTCAAAAAAGTTCATATATCAATTTTGAAAATTTTTCGCTTTAGTTTGCAGAAGTCTCCAGACGTGAATCTAAATCCGTTGATTTCCTTCTTCTGGCTGTGACTGAGGTTCCAGGATTAACTACACCTCCATGTCGAAACTTCGATGTGAACGCCTCCAGTTCCCAAATTTTATTTTCAGAAAAAAACCAAATTTCGATTTTCGTCAAATCCCGTCGAGTCGATTACTACTTCCGGACTGATTGTAAGTTTACTATTGTGCAATTTTCATTACTTTCGTTACTAATTTCAGGTTTGTTGTATATTTTCGATATTTTTGCAAGTGTTCTGAATCCAGTCATCACGGCCCAAAATTTCGATTTTCGATATATCAAAAATCTTCCAAAAATCCAAAAAACCAAAAACATCTTCAAAAAAACCGAATTTGGCTGGATTTTAGGATTTATTATGTTCATTATTGTTGTTTCCGTAATTTACGTTTTCAAAACCAAAGCCCGAGAATCCGAAGCCATATATCGACGACTCAAAGCCCAATTAGTTCGACAACAAAAAAATAGAAAACTTTATTCTTAATTCCATCAATATTAAATAATATAAATTAAATAAGGCAAAAATCCCGCAAAAATTAAAATTTTCGATTAAAATTAAACTTTTAAAGTAAAAATTTTTGATTAAAATAAAAATTAAATTTTTAAAAATAAAAATTAAATTTTAAAATTAATCATTCCAGGCCCAATCATCGGGATTACTCCGTTTAGCCGGAGTATTACTTTTCACATTTCGTTTATTCTTCTTTAATTTCGTTGTTGATCCAGATCCTAGATCATCTGAATCTCCCCAACCCCATTCTTCAACTCCAGAGGGAATCGGAGATTTCTTCGGAAGTTCTTTCTTTTTTTCTTGTTTCTTCTTCTGTGGTGCTGGTTCATCATTCCAAGCCCAATCATCCGAAATTTCTTGTTTATTTTCATATTTTTTAGGAATCTTCTTAGAATCAGAGGTAGGTGATTCCTTAGATACAGTACAAGTATCCGAAACTTCTTGATTACCTTCATCTTTCCAAGCCCATTCATCTGATACATTCTTTTTAGATTTCTTAGATCCAGAAGCCTTTGATGTCACCGACGTAGCACCAGTATCCAGAACTTCTGCTTCATTATCTTCATCTTTCCAAGCCCATTCATCTGGTACATCCTTTTCAGATTTCTTAGATCCAGAACTAATCGACTTTCCCAATGTAGTACCAGTATCTACAATTTCTTGATTACCTTCGTCCTTCCATCCCCATTCATCTGATACATTCTTTTCAGATTTCTTAGATCCAGAAACCTTTGATGTCATCGACGTAGCACCAGTATCCAGAACTTCTGCTTCATTACCTTCGTCCTTCCAAGCCCAATCGTCCGCAGATTGTTTCTTTTCAAATTTCCCAAGGATATTCCTAGATCCAGAATCCACTACTTTCTTACATCTAGCATTAGTATCAAAACCATCTGGTTGGTTACCTCCATTCCATTCCCAATCATCTTCTTTCATTTTAAAACTATTTCGTTTTTCTGTCAAAATTTCAGGAGGAGCACTGCTTGTTTCATCATCATAATTCCAAGCTCCAACAGCATCAGATTCTTCTTTCCAAGACCAATCTTCAATTTTATTTTTTTCAATTTCTTCTAAATTATAATTTTTTTCTTCTTCAAATTTATCATCATCAACATTTTCATCATCCCAAGCCCAATTATCCGCGTTAGAATCAGTACACGAAGGAAATTCCGACTTCATTGAAGTCATTTTTTCTTTTTTATCTAAAAAAAATTAAAAATAAATAAATTTTTATATAAAATTTTCACCTTTTTTCTGTGATGTTTCATCACTCCAACCCCAAGCTCCAGAATCATCCCCAAATAATTTCTTCAGGGCTTCTTTCGGATCCTTGACTAATTTCGGAAGTTCAGCAATAGGTGAAGGTTGTTTTTCATTTCCTTCAGATTCAATATCCAATGTCAATTCCGATGGATTCGAAAAACGTTTTTGAATTTTTTCAGATTGACCAGATCTAGAATTAGACTTAGAAGAATCAGAAGACGTAAGTTCAGTTTTTTCTTCAACTGTAGTAGAATCAGAAGACTGAATTTTAGGTGTTCCTTGACTTCTAGAAGAATCAGAAGACGTAAATTCAGTTTTTTCTTCAACTGTAGTAGAATCAGATGCCTTGATTCCAATTATTCCTTGATTTCTAGAAGAATCAGAAGACGTAAATTCAGTTTTTTCTTCATCTTTAGCAAAATCAGAAACCTTGATTCCAATTTTTCTTTTACTTTCCTTAGTATTAGAATTTTTGATTCGAATTTTTCCTTCGCTTTTCGCTGAATTAGAAACTTTAACTTTAATTCTTGATTTTCCTTTTTCTTCTGACTTATTAAAATCAAAATTCACATCAATTGAATTTTCTAATAAACTTTCTGAATTATTTTTAGCCAATTTTTCTTCTAATTCATCTACTTGATTCTGTAGAGCAACATTATTATGAGCCAATTCCGCTGTAGCTCTGAACAATGCATCATTATCCGCTTGTTTAGCCGTTAATCTTGCTGCTAAAATAGCAAATTGAATTTTATTATTATTCATTGCTGTATTTGCATTTGTTGATGAATAATCAAGTTGTTCTAATGCATTTCTTATCAATGATTGTGTTGATGATAAGCGCATATCCATTTCAGCTGTTAAACGACAGCTTTGTGAAAACGACTCAACGACTCTGTTCCAGAAATCCTGAGCAGATGGGCTCAACGGCGATCGAGGACGATCTGCAAAAAAACAGGTCATGAAAGACAAAGAAATAATGTCCTTATAAGCAAAAAGGAAAAATTGTTAAAAAATGGTCTTGAAACGAATTTCCACAAGTTTCTAAAAACCAAAAATAGCCTACGTGGTGATTTTAATCTTACGTCGTGATTATTTCCTCATCTTACGTGATTTCGTGATCATTCATATATCATAAAATTCATATATGAACTTTCTACAAAATTGTCTTAACATGAATTTTTGGGAATTTTTAACTAGATACCCTACATGGTAATTTTGTTCTGGAATTTTAGGATTTCATAATCATTCATATATCGTAAAATTCATATATGAACTTTCTACAAAATTGTCTTAACATGAATTTTTGGGGATTTCTAACTAGATACCCTACATGGTGGTTTTTTCTACAATTTTAGGATTTCATAATTATTCATATATCGTAAAATTCATATATGAATTTTCTACAAAATTGTCTTAACATGGATTGTTGGAAATTTCTAATTAGATAGCCTACGTGACGATTTCGTGTCGTGATTATCTCGTGATCATTCATATCATAAAATCCATATATGAAATTTTTTCAAACTTGTCTCAAAACGAATTTATAAAGCTTTTTAGAAACTAAGATAACCTATCTAATAATTTTGACGTTATACAAAAATCAATTCTTAATTTTAAAAAGTTCCCTATTTAATTAAATTTAGAAACTTCTGGATTAGTCATGTGAGGATACGTAAGCCTTCTTCATTTTCGAGGGTTAATTATTAAATTAAGAATCTGATAAAAATTTCAAAATTATAACAGCAAAAAAACTCCCAAAGGCGAATTTTGCATAAAAAACCAGATTAAAAAGCAAAACATAGGAAATCAATCGAGTCGTATTCCACAAAGTTGACGTCAGATCAATGGACTCTAATCTAATAAAACCGAAAACGTGCAATAGGACACCTCCACCCATACAGTACGATTGGTAATTTCGGAACTATTTGTGATTTATAATATATCTAAAAAACCATTGTATTTCTAAAATCTCCACAATGGGCTAAAATCCCAAATTTTGTAATTTAAATTACGAAATTTATTAAAATTCCAAAACTATCAATCATACTGTAGAAAACTTTAAAAAGTGCAGCATTAGAGATCGGAGTTATGTCTAAAGTACATACTACTACTTTTAAAAAATCTCAAAAGCTACAGTATGACTTGCAATTTTAAAGTTATTTTTATATTTTCAAAAAAGTTACTATTTTCGGAGGTTTTTAAAACATAAAATATTTTTAAAAACCTTGATAGTTCCAAAATTACTAATCATACTGTAATTTAGGAATTACATTTTCAAAAAAGTTACTATTTTCGGAGGTTTTTAAAAATATTTTATATTTTAAAAATCTTGATAGTTCCAAAATTACTAATCATACTGTAATTTAGGAATTATATTTTCAAAAAAGTTACTGTTTTCGGAGATTTTTAAAATCTATTTAAAAACCTCGATAGTTCCAAAGTTATTAATCATACTGTAATTTAAAAAAACAACTCACCAGATTCTGATGATCTTCTAGTTTCAAATTCAGCCAATTTTTCTTGTGCATCACTTAATCTTGATTCTAATTCTCTACAAATTTGTTGTTGATTTTCCAAAAAACTAGAAGATTCCAAAAGTTGATGATGTTTTTTCTTCCATCTTTCATGTAATTTTAAAATAACAAATTCAATACCATTTGGTTCTGTATTTTCTGGTAATTTAAAAATTTTTTCACATTGTTGTCCTTCTAATTCACATTTTTCCATTTCATTAAAGACAATTTGACAAAAATTTTTTGCATTTTTTATTTTTTCTGTAAATTTTTCTTCTGTTTCTTTTTTAACAGTATTATAAGCTTCGTCAATTGGCAAATTTTGAAGTGTATCTGCTGCTTCCATCAAGAGTTTTTTTATTTCAAACATTGCTGAATGAGCTGTAATTTTGGCTCCTCGTGTTTCTGAATCTATAGAATTCTGAATTAAATTTTTTGAAATAATTTCTTCGAGATTTTTTATTTTTAAATTTCTGGATTCTAGATCATTTTTCATTTCGTTTGAAATTAATTCTAAATTTTCATATTTTTTAAATATTTCTTGTGTAAATTCAAAATAATCTTTATTTAATAATGGATCTGTTGCTGTGTCCAATTTCGGCGTTGTTAATTTCATCATAAAATTATCGTAAGCATTTTGAAGTTTTTCATATTTTTCTGATAATTGACCATATGCAAATTCAACTTCTGATTTTTTTTCTTGTAAAATTTTTACTTCTTCTTGCCATCGATGATTTTGTTCTTTCAATTCAATCAATTTTATTTCTTGTTCTTGTAATTCATTTCTTAATCTTTGATTTTCTTCATAGACAGTTGTATTATTTCCTTCTAATTTTTCCATCTGTTCCAAAATTTCTTGTCTTTCAAACATACTCTAAAAAATTTAACTAATTGAAAAAAATTATTAAAAATAAAAATTTAAGCCATTGTAGAAAAAAAATTTGGAAATTATTTTAAAAAATTTTACCTTATTTCAAAATAAAAAAATAAGAATTTTAAAATTGTTTTAAAAATAAGAAATTATAAAATTATTTTAAAAATAAAGATTTTAAATTACTTTAAAAATGAGGAGTTTTAAATTATTTAAAAAATAAGAATTTTTAAATTATTTTAAAAATAAGAAATTTTAAATTATTTTAAAAATAAGAAATTTTAAATTATTTTAAAAATAAGAAATTTTAAAATTATTTTAAAAATGAGGAATTTTAAATTGTTTTAAAAAATAAAACGTACTTTTTTCAATTGCTCATTTAAAGCCCAAACTTGTCCTTTTAGGGAATCCGCTGCAGAAGCCAGTTCATTATTCAAAACAAATAGACTTTCAACATCTTGAGATAAATATTCATTAAAATTATTAGTTTCTCTCACATAATTGATCAGCATATCATTCAAGTAAGGTTCATCTCCAGTAGGTTTTCTAACATTAATATTTTCCAAAATATCACATTGAATTTCAGCATTTACAGTATCCTCTTTGTTTCCAAGTCTTTCTACAGTACTTCTTCCATCATTAAGCCTTTCTACAGTATGACCTCTATTTTCGAGTTCATCTACAGTATGACCTTTACGATCTCCAAATTCATTTACAGTATGACTTCTACCGTCCCCAAGTTCACTTACAGTATGACTTCTACGATCTCCGAGTTCATTTACAGTATGACCTTTACGATCTCCAAATTCATTTACAGTATGACTTCTACCATCCCCAAATTCACTTACAGTATGACTTCTACCATCTCCGAATCCTTCTACAGTATTCCTTTCTTCGTCAAATTCATCATCAACAGCTTTAAGCATCGACGTTACAGTACTTTCTGTATTAATGTTTACATTTTCTTCAGCAAGTTTTAAATTTTTCTCTAGAATTCTATTTTCTTCTTGTAATATTGTATTTTCTTTAATTAATATATCTTCAGAAATTTTTTCATAATTATATTTTTTTCTAAAATCATCTATAATATTTTCTAATTCATTTTTAATTTTTCTTAAATCACAATTTTCACTTGCTAAATTATTTCTTGCCGATTCTGCTTCACTTAAACTTGTTCTTGTTTCATTTAAAAAATATTCTAATTTTTTATTTCTATCTCTTAATTGATTATAATCATTATCCATTCTTTCCATTTGATTTCGTAATTGAATTAATTCTTGTTCATTAAGAGATAATTTTTCTTTTGTTTCTTTTAAATTTTTAGTCATATTTTCTAAATTTTTTGACTTTTCTGTTGCAATAAAACATTCATTTTCTAATTGAATTGATTCTTTAAAACTTTCTTCTATTGATTTTTCGGCTTTTTGTAATTTTTCTGATAAATTTTCTAATTTAGAATTTAGGGAATTTTTTTCATCAATAAGTTCTTTTTCTCTAGCTTCGTAATATCCTTGCATCTGAGAATATGATGAATATAATTGAGAATATTGTGATTTTAATTGATTAAATTCTGCTTCTAGTGCCGCAGTTGATGTATTTTTGCCGTCATACTGTACTTGGTAGTAATTTCTTTCTGAAGTAATTGGAGTAGATTCAGTATTTTGAGGGTTTTCTAATTGAATAGGATTTTGATTGGGGTACTGTAATTGATAGTAATTTCCTTCTGAAACCATTGGAGCAGATACGATATTTTGGGGATTTTCGACTGGAATAGGATTCTGATTATTGCCTCCTGGATACTGTAATTGATAATTTGTTTCTGAAGTAATTGGAGTAGATATAGTATTTTGAGGGTTTTCGACTGGAATAAGATTCTGATCAGGATACTGTAATTGATAATTTGTTTCTGAAACCACTGAAGTAGATATAGTATTTTGAAGGTTTTCGACTGGAATAAGATTTTGATCAGGATACTGTAATTGATAACTTGTTTCTGAAACCATTGGAGCAGATACGGTATTTTGAGAATTATCTCTTTGAATAAGATTCTGATTATTGCCTTCTGAATACTGTAATTGATAACTTCCTTCTGAAGCCATTGGAGCAGAACCAACATGTTGAGAATTTTCTATTATAATATTATTTTGATTATTTTCTTGATAATTAAAACTTTGATAATCATCATTATTGTAAAAATTACCTTGATATTGTTGTTGATTTCCTAATCCTGTTCTTTGTAAAGCTTCCATTGCTGTTTTTGTTAAATTTATTTCATTTAATGATAAAATTCTATTTGTATTTCTTATTTTATCATTTTTAGAAATATTTTTTCTTAAATCTTCTAGACATGTTCGTGAAAGTTCTGCTTCAATTTGAAATTGTTCTACTTGTGATCGTAAATTATTTACCAAGTCTTCTAATTTATTATTTTCTTGTTCAAATTTAATTAATTTTTCTGTTGATTTTGATAAAATTTCATTTTTTTCTTCAATTTCTTTTAATTTTATAGAAATTTCTTCTTTTTCATTTTTAGTTAAATTTAAATTTAATTGTAAAATTTTAAACTTATCTTCTAATTCATTTTTAGCATCAATTAAAATTTGATTTTCTTTTTGAAATTTAGTTATTTCGTTTTCAAATTTGGTTGAATTTTCAATTAATTGATTTTTCAAATTTTTACATTCATTTTCAAATTCAATTTTTTCTTTTTTCAATATTTCTTGAATTTCTTCTGCAACTTTTTTGAATTTTTCAAAATCATTCATCTGAATTCTGATGGTTTCAAGTTCTTCTTTTAGAATTCTGTTTTCTGATTCAAGATTCTTTGAAGTTTTTTCATTTCCAAAATTACTGTAAATATCTCCAGATTCCATCGGATTTGCATTTGATATATCCTCCACAGCTTCTAGAAGATTCATAATGTCTCCTTGATTTCCGGAAATAAAATTATTCATTGATTTTCTTGCCAAAAGTTCTGATTCTAATTTTTTGTTTTCGTTTTCAGCTTGTTCCAATTTTCTATTCAATTCAGCTACAGTATCATCTAGAGAATTTTGAGTAATATTCAAAATAGAATTATTTTCACCATATGTTGGATCAGTAAAAACAGATGAATAAGAAGAACAAGGAATAGCATTTGCAGAATTTGGAATTGTCGTTCCTCTCTGAAATTTATTTTTAATAAAAAAATTTAATTTTTTTTAAATTTCCAAAAAAAAATAGTTTTTAATTTTTTAAAAATTTAATTTTAATTTTCTTTTATAATTATTTCGTAATTAATTATATAAAAAATTAATTCTTAAATTTTAGATGAGATTTCTAAAACTTGCAAAAAATATTCAAAAATCAGAATTTTAAATATTTAAAATTGTACAATTATAAAAATTTAAAATTAATATTTTTCAAAGTAATCTCGACACGAATTTCTAGAAAACAAAATGATCTACGTAGCATTTTTTTCTTGGTAGTTATTTCGTAATATTTTAAAAAATCTAAGATTTAAGGAATTTAAAACTAAAATCACAAAAAATAAATAACTTTATCTATTCTCAAAAGTTAATAAATATTTAAAAAGTTCAAAATTAAAATCACAAAAAAAATAACTTCATTTATTCTCAAAAGTTAATAAATAATATATTTAAAAATTTTAAAGCTAAAATCATATACAGTATATAACCTTATTTACCCTCTAGGATCAATAATTATACACATTTTTAAATACTATTAAAAGCAATAACAAACTTATCTAAGATTTAAGAAATTTAAAACTAAAATCACAAAAAATAATTTCATTTATTCTCAAAAACTAATAATTATAAAAAATATTAAAATAGTTAAAAATTGTCTATCCTACTTAGATTTAAAAAGTTCAAAACTAAAATCACAAAAATAACCTTATTTGTTCTCAAAAAACTAGTAAATTATATATAAAAACAAAAAACATTGAAAATTACAAAATATTCCCAAAAAATACTTTTTTACCAAAAATAAAAAAATACTTACATTAGCAGCTAATCTCTTCAAATCCTCTAGTGATCTCGGCTGGAAATCGAATCGTTCATGTTTCTGGACCCATTGAAGAAGTTCATCTCTTTCTTGTTCCAAATACCGTACTTTAACATGAAGTGCTTTTATTTTCAATTTTTCATCTAAAAAAAATCAATTTTTTTCTTATTCATTTTTCCGATTTTCTATTGATTCAATTTTTATAAAAAATATTTTCTATAAAAAAATATTTTTCCTAGCTTGGGTGGTTTATTTTGAACAAACATATCGACTTCTGATAAATTTTCTTTTTTATCTTTTCAAAAACACTAATTTTTGGTCTTTTTCGAGCTCCATAATCTAAGATGAACATGTCTATCAAAAAACTAGTAACCATTGCACATTTCATAACCTTCAAATTTTGCGTTTTAATATTTCAAAAAATAGGCGGGGATCTTTTTTAAATTTTTCTAATCGATTCAACGTAATTTTCATCGATCAAATTCTTCAATTTTTTCGCGCTACCTAATTTCCAGATTAATTCGTATCTTTTTCATCAAAAATAAAATTTCTCAAATATTCTCGAAATTTCAATTTTCCTAAATTCCAAAATATTTAAAAAAAACTACTTTAAATTTAATTTTTTTTTAATTTTAAAATATTTTTTAAATTTTCATAAATTTGAATTTCTTTTTTTTTCAGTATTTTTAATTTTTTAAACTTAAATTCCTTATAAATTTAATTTTTTTCAGATGCTATTATGACTCAGCATTTTTGTCCTGTTTGTAACGCACAATTAAGAGAAAAATTCGATTTGAGAGGTGTATTATTGGCCATATTGTGCTTCCCTTGTGGATTATTCTGCTGTTTCAGAAGAAGACGTCTACGCTGCGAAAAATGCGATTATGAGGTTAGTTTTTTAAAAATAATAAAAACACTTTTTTCTTAAAAAACAAAAACAACTTTAAAATGAAAGTAATTTTTAGCTTTTAACTAGAAATTAAAGTAGTTTTAAATTTTAAGAAAGAATTAATTTTCGGTTTATAAATAAAAGTAATTTTTAGTTTTTAAACAACAATTAAT
This sequence comes from Halicephalobus mephisto, assembly GCA_009193035.1. Lineage (NCBI taxonomy): Eukaryota > Metazoa > Nematoda > Chromadorea > Rhabditida > Panagrolaimidae > Halicephalobus > Halicephalobus mephisto. The sequence continues at coordinate 782,127 of SWDT01000003.1, read as the reverse complement.
TTTAAAATTATTTTTCTACTTTTAAATAAATTAAAAATAATTTCCCAATTTTAGGTATATATTGCCAATGGTTCTGTTCCTACTATAGTTGCTGCTTATAAACAATACGGTAATTTCAAATGGCAATTCAAAAAGAAATCCACAGAAAGTCCTCCTCCATTGCAATCTCAGAATCCAAACAACTATGAATCAACTAAAATCGCTACTTCAGATAATCCAGATAAATCCAAAACTATTGCGTAAATTTCAACAATATTTTAAAATACATTTAAAACTATTTTTCTTATTTAAAAATAAACATTATTTTTTTAAATACATTTAAAATTATTTTTCTTATTTAAAAATAAACATTATTTTTTAAAATACATTTAAAACTATTTTTCTTATTTAAAAATAAACATTATTTTTTAAAATACGTTTAAAACTATTTTTCTTATTTAAAAATAAACTTACCATTTCTTTTTTTCAAAAGTTCTTGTTGTTTTTCTTCATCCAAAGCCGAAACAGCTGTAACAGCCTTATTTTTTGCTTGTTCTCTTGCTTCTGTTTTCGAAGCTCCAAGAGAATCCCTCAAAAGTCCAACTTGAGTTTCATAAACAATCAAATCTCCTTCTAGCATTTTGATTAATTCATCTTGAGCAAATAATGCTTCTTTTAATTTTTCGACTTCTCCATATGCAACTTGTTTTTCATCAATTATTTGTTGATTAATAATTTGAGAATTTTTTAATTCTTGTCGAAGTTCGGAAATTTTTCTCAATTCAGTATCTAATTCTCTTCTGTAATTCAGGGACAAAGCTACACTTCCATCTAATTCAGACAAAAGATCTGATTCTTTTTGTTTTAATTTGTTTAATTCTTCTAATAATTTTGCATTTTCTTCCAGAACAAAATCCCTTCCTGATTTTAGAGCTTCGTTCGTCGCATTTAAGGAATCTACTTCGAGAGTTTGATTTTTCTGAATTTCGAAAATTTTTGTTTCCATTTCTTTCAATTTCGCTTGGGCCGTTGCTCTCGTTCGAAGAAGCTGATTTTTCGCATTTCGACGAACATTTTCAATTTCTTCTTCCAGCTAAATTACAAATCAAAAATTAAATATAAAAATAAACATATTTAAACTATTTTTTGAACAAATTTTAATTTCATATCTGATGAGTATTTAAAAATTATTCAATTTTTACTGAAAAATGTTTTAAATTGTATTTAACAAAAATGAGGAATTTATAAAAAATCGAAAAAGTAGGAAAATTCGCGTTTTTAGATGGATTTTTTAAATTTATTTATTTTTTACTTTAATTCGACGAATTTTAACAATTCTAATTTTCAATTAGCCACACCTTAATGATCGTTGAAATTTTCCAATTCGGTTTTCGAACATTTAACAAAAAATCCAATTTTAAGTTTGCAAAATTTCAAATTCTTTCATTTTAGACATTTAATAAAATTCAATTTTAGGTTCTTACTGTACTTTTAGGAAAAATTGAATTAAATAAATAGATAATTTTGAAAAAAATAATTTTTTGTAAAATTATTTTAAAAAAATTTTCAGTAAAATTGAGTTTCAGATTCTTACTGTACTTTTAGAAAAAACTGAATATGTGGATGACCTCGAAAAGATGATAGAAATACAGTAATTTTGCTTTTAAATTTTAAAAATGAAAATTCTTACTTGAGCGATTCTGAGGTCTTGTTCGGGCACGGGGGCGCGCTCGATTTCGGCGATGATCCTTCGAAGTTCGTCATTTTCGTTTGTTAAGTCGATGATTTGCTGAGCTAACTCGTTGTCGACACCTTGCATAGATACCCGGGCGGGATCTGGAGAGACGACTTCTCGCTTGATTTTGACTTCTCTCTTCGATCCGGGTGGTTTCAAGTCAAATGTTACTTTTTTTCTGTATTTTTTCGAAATTCTGTTCAGGGCGGCGGAAGCGGAAGGACTGGGAGACCATTCTCGATCAGGATCATCGTATGTGGCGGTTTCTGTGGTGTAAGAAGAAACGTCCTCGGCGGGGTCCAGGGGGGGCGGGGATCCGTTGGCCCCCAGTCTCAGTTGGGGGACGGCCCTCCCGGGAGAATTGACCCTTTGTTTCCTTCCTGTCCGTAGATTCCGTTCGGTAAAAACGACATCTGTCTCGGTAGAAGCGTCTTTTTTGTGTTTCGAGTCGATTTCCTGGAGTCTCTGGTTCACGATCTGGACAGCCTTGCTTTTGGCCAGGGCGACCTCTCCCTGTTCTCTGACCGCCTCCTGAAGGTCCATAATCTGCCGTTCCTTCTCGAGGATTTGGTTATTGAGCTCGACGATTCTACTGTCTTTATATAGAAGCTGGTCATAGACCCGCTGGAGGTCGACGGTCCGCTGATGGGCTCCGTCTGAAATAATCATGGAAGAAAGGGTCTCTAACTGGTGTTCGAATTCCTGAAAATTGACGTTCATATATTAATTCCCTACAAACACTAAAATTGCCTTTTCTTTATCCTTGTAAACCGCCAACTGAGCACGTAAATCCAGATTCTCATCGTCGTATTTCCTCAGCAAAGCCTCTGCTTCGGCCAATTTCGACCGTAATTCTTCCACCTCATCCTAAAACGTTGTATGTACATTAATTGACACAAGTTAAGACCTACAGTAATAAATTCGTCATTTTTGTCTTCAGAATCCACCAAAGTAGCCACGGATCCAGATTCCAGGTTTTCTTGAACACGTTTGATTTCCTCTTCCGGTTCCATTTTCGTTAATTAACCTTACGATTCACAAAAACGAAATCTTCATCAACGTTAGAAGATCAATAAAACCCGTGCATAAACGGGTTTCGAAGAAGAAATTTGGATTTCCCGAATCCCTGAACTGACACGTGAAAATTAGACAGAAATGAAAACAATAAAAAAAGAAAAAAGGTCCAGCTGGCCACGCAAGCTGATCTGCCGAACGTTCGTTGCGGGAAAACCTGTCTTTCGTGAAACGCCTTTTTTGTTTAACTTTTAGGAATCTCTTTCATCAACCTTTTTCGCCAACGATGTGCAACCAATCGGATTCAGAATTCACTCCGGAGAAGGTCGACGAAGTAGGTAAGACTTTAAATGACTCTAGGTAAGTTTTGGGGGATTTTATTTTTTGAAAAATTTAATTTTAGTTTGCCTCTTGCTGCGAGGTTCCGAGCGTTGTTCGTTTTGAGGAATCTGAAGGACGACAGGTCCGTCCGGTGGATCGGTGAAGCTTTCGTCGATCCTTCTGCTTTGTTGAAACATGAGTTGGCATACTGTCTTGGGCAAATGCAGAATCCCACTGCCATTCCGAAGTTGATTGAGGTTCTGGAAGACAAAAAACAAGGTTTATTTTTATTTTTCATATATCAAATTCGCATAATTTCGACAATTCCAGAACCCATGGTCCGTCATGAAGCTGGAGAAGCCTTGGGGGCTATCGGTGACAAGTCTGTCCTGGATGTTTTGAAGAAATTTTCGACGGACGAATTTCCTGAAGTTGCAGAAACTTGTCAACTGGCCTACCAGCGCATTGAATGGGTTCATCGTGAGGGCAAGGACACTAATTCTCCCTATGACTCAGTTGGTAAGTATGGACGGTAACTAGAAAGATTAATTTTTGTTATTTAAAGACCCAACTCCATCTTCGGCAATTTCCAACGTTGAACAGCTGAAATCCATTCTGATCGACCCTGCACAGCCGTTATTCGAAAGATACAAGGCAATGTTCACTCTCAGAAACATCAACACTGATGAATCTATCCTGGCCTTGGGTCAGGGTCTTCATTGTCCGGACTCCGCTCTTTTCCGTCATGAAGTCGCTTACGTCCTCGGTCAAATCCAAAGCCCTCTTTCCGTGAAGGATCTCGCTATCGGATTGAAGAACGACGCCGAAAACTGTATGGTCCGTCACGAATGTGCCGAAGCCCTCGGTTCAATCGCCACTCCCGAAGCCGAGGAACTCGTCAAGCAATATTCCAAGGACATTGATCAAGTCGTTCGTGAGAGCTGCGAAGTCGCCCTCGATATGTCCGAATACGAAAAGAGTGGAGCTTTTGAATATGCCCAAGCGTAGTAATTCTAATAATTTCCGTTGATTTTGAAAGTTATTAAAAATTTAATTTCTACTTTCTGATAGAAATGCGTATAGACGCTGAAATATTTCTTTTTTAAATTACTGAGTCAATTTTGTTTAATTTTCAGATGGCAACAGTTCCAAGACATGCATCTCGATTGTTTGCTAGATTTAATGCTGTTAGAGCAACGAGTTTTCCCAGAAGTTATTTGAAAACAGCGTCAGATGACCCTTCTCAATTTACTCGAGATGATGTTGGGAAGCTTTATCGTATTCCATTGGAAGCGACGAAAGCATTAAATTTCGACGTTATTCTTCCTACAAAGTTAAAAAAGCAAATGGATACTTTTGAGGAATGTGCATTGCTTTGTAGAGAAGAATTTCTTGAAGTTGTTCATTGTTTTCAAGCCGCGAGAACGTCGTTTCCAGCTATTAGAGTTGTTTTGTGGGGAAAATTTGGAACAGGTAAAACTACAACTATTGCTCAAGCTGTTCATTATGCCTACACTCGGAATTGGGCTATTGTTAATGTTAGAGATTGTGAGTTTTTTGTTTTTTTAAGTTTTAAAATTTAGAATTTTAGTGATGGAATGGAATAGAAAGGTAAATGAAGTTCAAATGTCAACCTATAAGCCAGGAAGAATTGATCTCCCGATTTATGCTGTTAATTTGCTTCAACATTTTAAACAACAAAATCAACATATATGGGAGAAATTAATGGAATTGAAGACAGAAAAGACGTATGAATTTACTAAAACGGAGAAAACGGTTCAAGATAAGCCAATAACTGAATTGATTGAAATGGGAATTGCTTCGCCTCTTTTTGCTTCTGATTGTGTTGGAGCTCTTTTTAAAGAACTGAGAAGACATGCTACTAATGGTGATATTAAATTGTTAGTTGCATTTGATGGTGCTAATTCTATGTATGGAAAAACATTAATTCGAAAAGCTGATAAATCTTGGGTAAGTGTTTTAATAATAGGAAATTATGAATAGTGGTTTTAGGCCAAACCACATGAATTGTCTCTTATTTGTCACATGAAGAAATTTCTCAAAGATGATTGGTCTAATGGTATTGTTTTGATGATTGCTGATAAGAGGGAAATTTCTGATGCTAGAGATCCCCTTTCTGTTCCAATAGACACGCCACTTGAACTTTTTGGAGAAGAAGGTTTTGAAGATATTGATCCGTTTATCCCGATTGAAACAAAATTATACACTGAAAAAGAAGCTGTCGCAATTCATGGCTACTATAAAGAAAAGAATTGGATCACTAATGAAGAAGCTAAATCGGATGCTGGATTGAAACAATTGTACTACCTTTCGGCGTTCAATCCTTATTATTTTGAACGACTTTGTGCTTTTAATTAGGCTAATTGTTAGGTTTTTATGTACAATTTAGAAATTGTTGATACTATGGCTTTCTCTAAATTTGAAAGGCATTGAAGTTTGGAGTTTATTCCTCTTCGGTTTCTTCTTTTTCGTCGTCAGAAATTTCTGGTTCGCTTTCGCTGGATTCTTCGTCACTGTCGAACTTTTGTCTTGCTAGTTTTCCATCGAGTTCATCAACGGAAAGATGTTGAGCGTTGATGAATTCTTCAGTATTTTCGAGAGGACTGAAAACATGAACTAGATTCTTGGAAGTGTCGATGACTTGGACGAAAATCATGGTTTCTGGTTTGGTTTCTAAAGATTCAAAAGTTGATTTTAGAAGTGGTCTGATTCTGTAATTGACGTTGAATCTTGAGAAAAAGCTCTGATTGTGAGGTAGAACAGCATAGAGAGCTTTGCCTGAGGGTCGAAGAACGAGTCTTTCATATCCAAATCGTTTTAATTGAACAGAAAAATTTTGAGTATAGTAATCTTCATTTTCTTCTCCGAAAATACAACCAATTGCGGATTGAAGACGACGAGATTGGATCTGGGATTCATCGTCGTAGAGGATCTGAATCGTGGCTGAACCTTGAGGAAGAAGAGAAATCAATTCTTTCAAAGCAGAAGTGTGATCGGAATAAGAACCAATGTGATGTTTGTAGAACAATGTTGTTGTTTTTTCAAAAATCGGAATAGACTCCACTTCTGTCACCTGAAATTTCATTGCTAAATTTTAAAAAATAACTTTTAAAAGTAGTAAATTTAAAAAAATCAATAATGTTAAAAAATATTAATGAATTTTGAAAAATATTAATTTAAAAAATATCATTAAATTTTTTAAAAATATTGATTAATTTAAAAAATATCATTAAACTTTTGAAAAATATTGATTAATTTAAAAAATATCATTAAATTTTTGAAAAATATTGCTTAATTTAAAAAATATCACTAAATTTTTAAAAATACTATGAAATTTTTGGAAAATAGTGATAAATTTAAAAAAGACAAACCTCTACAGGAGCGATCAGTCCGGAGTTGAGGTACTGGTAGACATAGTAGCTGATGACGGCAAAAACAACAGGAACACCAACGAAGAAAACAATGTCATCCATTTTTGTTTTTGGATCAATCACCTCAAGGTCAAACAATGAAAAAATAAAAAAAACACGAAAAATTCAACGATAAGAAAAAAAATCAGTGATTGATGCTTAAATTTCAAGCTAAAAATTTACGGCTTGATGAACACATGACAAAATTTAAAAAAGGGACTCGAAACAGCTGGCTTGGTTCTCTGCAAACACGGCAAAAAGTAGCCATTGGCCAGCGTAGTCCGCGAAAAAAGGAAAATTTTACAATGTTCGGAAATAAAACTAGAATACTGCAAAAAATCAATTATGTCTACTTAAGCTAAAGGATAAAAACTGGTCCAGAGGTGCTGTTTCCTGGGGAAATCCTTCCAAGGACCAGACTGGTCGACAGTCAAAAACGGTCCGTTGAGAGCGATCGCCACTCCAAACAACTGCACGACCGCTGTTCCCCGACGACGTTTGTTCCCTATTCTTCTCCTTTCTAATTTTCACTGATTTTGAAATCCTAAATTAATTCTCCTTAACTAAAACATTAATTATTAAAAGAAATAGATATAAAAACGAAATAAATAAATCCTGCAGAAGGGAGCAAACGCCGCTGGGGGTAACTGTCCCACCACCGCTGTTCCCCGACGACGTTGTTCCCCTCTGATTTCCTAAAATTACTTTTTTACTCAACAAAGAATTAAGTCCATTTAATTGCCAAAAAAATATATAACGAAGAAAATTTTAAAGCTTTTAATTTTCAAAAAAATATAAAACGAAGAAAATTTTAGACCTTCCCGAAATATGTTTTTTTTTCGATTTTTTAATAATTTTTTTACTTAATTAAGATATTCAAGATTGAAAAAAGAAATATTATAATTCTCACTAAAACAGCAAAGACACGATTTGTATTTCCTCCTACGCAATACGACCGAGAATCTCACTTATCCCCTACAGTATCCCACGTTCCCTGATAATCAGGCTATCGCTTCGGGTCCTCTCTTTCTACTTTAGTTTCTGTCCCAACAGAAACATCAAATTAATTTAATCACCAAAAAAATACAAAAACGAAAAAAATGTTTAAATTTTACGAAATATAGCAAACAACATTCGTTTTTTACCTGAGAGATTAAATCAACTTAGCTACTGAAAATCATAAGTAACGTGATTGACAACTAGGGACCCGATCGAAGCCAGACTCCCGAACATGAACTGCTACCAAAAATGGTCTAAACAAACAGCAAATGATCGGGCTTCAGAGTCAAACTCTTTTTGATACATCATCAGACAAATATCAGATCTAAGTCGGTGATTTTCGATGACAGTCACCACAAATTAAGAATACCTCAAGGCTAGAGACGAAAGGATGGGAGGTCTTGAATAAGATGAGCCCAAGAACACTCCACATGAAGGTCCTACTGTAATCAGCAAAGTTAAATTTCAAAGTACAAAGAAATTATAAAAATCTTTCCATTACTGTATGTGTTGGAATCACCTTCGAGGAACTGCTCAGTAACAGTAAGACCGTATAAAAATATTTTAAAATGTTCAGACTTTACGAATAAAGAGAAAAATCGCCGGGGAGTAACTATCATTATTCAGTTTTTGGATTTAAAATCAGTCTTTTCGGTCTTGACCAACATTTTAGACTAATTCAAGCACTAGGAAAATTAATAAAAATGTTTAAATTTCACAAATAGGGGGAAAAATCGCTGGGGAGCAACCGTTGTTCAGCCTTCTGAGGACGCAGAATGAAACAAGGGCAGACGGTTGCGCAACGAACAAAGACCTCGTGACGGTTCCAGCTGACTCGTCTCCGTAAAAAGCGCGACGGGGTAGACAACTTTCCACTTTTTCAAAACAAATGATAAGAATAAGTAATATGGGATAAACCAGTAATTGTATTCAAGCCCAAAATAGTCGGAAATTACAGTTAGGACTCGGTAGTTCAAATGAAAAATAACTTTAAGACTTCATCACTGGAGTAGTTGAGAGATCACTTTCATCTTCCGCTCTTGTCTAAAAGGGAATTGTTAGACAATGACATGTGGGCAAAAAGCGAATCGGAATAAACATCAAAGATCGAAACTTACTCGTCGACAAATTCCTTTTCGCAGCGGGACAACTTCTGGATCTGTTCCGTGAGGATTGATTGCACGGATTCCGCTTCCGAAAGCAGCAAGTCCTCTGCTTGGGCCGCGAGATCGGCCTTGAGGCGCTCGTTTCTCTCACGTTCCTCCTTGGCCTGGATCCGCTTCAGTTCTTCCAGTCTTTTCCTTTCTTGGAGAGCACATTTGTCGGAGTTGAGCCTCCCGTTGATGTCTACAAGAAAAACTCATCAAACAAAGCAGAAATCACTCACTCCTCAGTTTCTCGATGGCTGCTTCTATTCTGAAAGGATTCTGGATGATTTCCAGTTCTTTTTCGTACTTTTCACAACTTGATTTGAACGTCAACTGAAAGCAGAATCATCGTTTCTACAGTTATTACGAAATAACCCACTCGTTCAGCGTCCTGCTTGACCATTTTAAAGTACTCGTTGAAGAATTGCAAAACACCCATTTCTGCTTCGAAGTAATTTGGCATTTTTGCGACAGTCTAAAACGTTCCATATATCAAAACCACTGAAAACTACAATTACAATGATGAACAAACCTGGTACAAACTATTCCACTCCAAATCCGACAGCAACGAGGAAGAAAAGGGATAAAAAAGGATACAAAACAAGTTAAGCAACTTCGAACTGACTTTGGCGCGCCTTTTTCCTGACTGAGGGTTCTCGCCACGAAAACCTCGAATCAGCGCACATAACCCTCAGGCCGAAATCTCTGGTTTCCATACCATTCAAATCCTTATCTTTTTTGTGTAGAAGTTTTCCACAAATTTCTTTGGCATATTACTCTTTTACCGCAAGGAAATTACTGTGCAATTGGTAAATATCGATTAGCGCTGAAAAAACATAACAGTGCGAAATTCCATTGTGTGGAGGGCATACGCACATTCGGCCAATGCGAGAGGAAAACAGCAGACAGACTGCCTTGTCTGCTATTTCGTTGGTTTACCCCGGTCGCAAGCGTAGATTCATGTGTAGATTTCCTAATCATTCAAATCGTTAAAATGACGTATAATCCAGTGAAAATTACTAAATTTTTGTTAAAATTAAATAAAATAAATTACAAACCTTGTCAAAAGTGGATTTTGGTGAAACCTAAGTGTAGGATTGAAGTACCGTATTTATATGCTTCGTGGTTAGTATTCGTGTCGAGCACCGCGAGTTCGTGATTTCGAATCAGTTTCATATATGAAGCTACTGTAATTATTCGTTTTTAGGGACGTTTGTGTTAGGTGTTGCGGATTTATAATTCCCAGTCATTTTCATATATGAAATTACGTTTCCGTGATTAGCACTCGTGTGGATTACGATGAATTCGTAATTTTAGATTACTTCCATATATGAAACTACTGTATTGTTGTGTTTTTAGTAGTATTCGTGTTAGGTATTGCGGATTTATGGTTTTCATATATGAAACTACTCTATCGCTGTTTTTACTGCCATGCTCGTGTGGATCACCGTGAACTCGGGGTTTTGCATCACTTTCATATATGGGTTTTAGGTTTTCTCATGGCTCGAGGACAGAAAGGCCGTCAGTATGTCCTTCCTCCGCCGGAGAGGATGGTTACGAGGAATAGAGGAAAGCGTCAGACTGTGGTCCCCGCTTCTTTGGAGAAGAAGACCAATGGGTCGACCAGGAAAAGAAACAAGTGAGGATGTTTTTAGATTTGTTTATCGAAAATGCAAATTTCAGCACGAAGAAGTCCTGGGAGGGAAGTGATGAAGAACTGGATTACGCATCAGACTTGTTTTCCCCGTCTGAAGACGAAGTATTCTACGACGAAGAATACGTCGATGAAGATCAGTCGGACAACGGAGACGAAACAGAAGTTGCTGAGCAGTTCCTCTTGGACGATGAAGACACCATTTCTTGTCCTTGGGCTGAAAATGAACCTTATGAACCACTAATATTGCCCAACGGAAGTAGGGACTTGTTTTTTCCCTCTGGGACGTTGATGGATTTGATACAAGTTAGTTACTCTCAGTGATTTTTCAGAAACAAACGTTTCAGATTTACGAAATTGTTGTGAATTACCACAGGATTATCCAAGTTTCACCGTTTATTTTCGAAGATTTCGTTGCTGCAATGAGGTCTCCAGAACAGACTCAACTGGTTGCTGACATCCATATAGCTTTATTGAGGTGCATTATTCGAGACGACGATGAAGCACAAATCTCCTATGCTGTCACAGAAACAAGTGTTTCGTTTCAGTTGATATTCAACCTGATGGATGCTACTACGTATGGGGAAGTTCTTCGTCAGTATATCGAGAGTGATTCTCGGTTCCCATCGGGTATTTTGGCAATTGTTTCTAAAAATTATCCATTTGTTCCTGTTGAGGATAAGATCAAAGTGTTGTTATGGCTTTGTTCTCAGTTTTTTGAAACAACAGCTTTTAGCAAAGTTATCAGATCCGATGGGAAACTTCCTGTAGGTTTTTTGAAATTAAAATTGTCATTGAATTTCGTTTTTAGCATAATGAACATTGTAGAGAATGTGGAAAAATGGGAAATGAACTTATTCCGTGTTCAGGATGTGATGCTGTTTACCATCGGCATTGTAATTCAGAAGCAGTTAAAGGATCCAATTGGCTTTGTTCTATCTGTGAAGTTCATTATGCTTCTGATACCGCGAATTGTCTTCCATTTAATGAGAATATTAGGAAACCTGCATTGAGAAGAACACCGATTGGATACGATAGAGAAGGACGGATTTACTGGTTTTTGGTTAGAAGGATTGTTGTGTAAGTTTTGTATTTATTTTTCTCTAGGAAATTGGGTTTTTAGTGAGGATATTAAGAACAATAGTGTTCAATTCTATTCTACTTTGCCTGCAATATATGATCTCGTTTCTCATCTTGATCCTTATCGTTATGAAGTTAAACTTTGTAAGAAAATTTACAAGTTATTAGACACTATTGAACGGCAATGTAGAGCTACGCAAGAACTTTCAAGGAAAAGATTAAATGAATCTCCGGATGGTAATCTCAACAAGGAATGCTACCTCGATTTGGAAAATTATTATAGAATGTCTTATATTACTTGGACTGTTGTTAGTTCTAAAACTACATATCCGGCATTTGATGAAAAAACGGACGTTCCTGTGGAAGAAATACCTCTTAGGTTGAAATCGAAATTTCTGAAATTACTGGGATTCGAAGGAAATGAATTAATTGGTCGTGATTGGACGGGAGGAAGAGGCATGGAGGAATTGCTGATGTATCGGGAGAGATTCGTGATTAATCTTGGCCTCGATGAGGCTGTTTCGTTTATCCCGATGAATGATATGTTTAGAGAAGATGTAAGAGATTGTTTTCGATTGGGATTGAATGATCAAGTGTACAAAAGTTATGAAAATTTGTACGAAAAGAATGAATATGCTAAGTCTCCTATTCAAAGAGGTAAAGAACGTGAAAGAAAAAAGTACATGAGCACTAGATTTTCGATAGATGAACCGTTTCAATGGAAAGTATCAAAAGGAAGATCTATTCTTGATGTTGAACAACTTGTTTTGAAATTTTTGAAAATTTCGCTAAGACATGTTGTTGAAAAAATTCCAGATGAATTGTTTCATCGTGATTGGAGAACTAGAAAATTGCAGATTTTGGAACATTTGACATTGACAGGGAGACATATGGAAGCAACTGAAATAGCCAAAATTTTGTTGCAAATAGAAGCGGCATTGAGAAAACCAACATTTACGAACGCTTGGTGGAGTTCTTTAGGACATACGAGATTGTATAGGTATTCATCGACAGAAAAAGATGCAAAAATAGCATTTGAAAAACAACGAGCACAAGATGAAAGAGATTTGATAGCTGCGGATTCAAGTGATGAGAATATTGTACAAGTTAAAGCTACGAAAGTTAAATCAATTCCAAAAGTATTGTCAAGAATGAAAGGTGAAGCATATAGAGTTGTTGGTTATGGTGATTATGGTGGATGGGAATGGGTTTCAATATTTCATAAATTGGATTACATTGTGCCTGAAAAACCGCCACTTGGAATATCGTACAGTAGTTGTGGAAATGAATTGATTACTGTAGCAGCTAAGAAGGCATATAAATTGGATAAAATAATTAAAAAATTGACATGTTGGAGAGAATCACAAATAGAAGAATTGAATACATTCAAAAAATCAAGAATGAAATGTTTTTCGCCTTCATGTGGGAAAACTACAAGTAACATATGTGGAAAAATGACGAAATGTTATTCTATTTTCTGTCCTTTGAGAATGAAACAACCAATAGTTGAAAATTCGGATGATACAAGTGGTGTTGTGAAGGCGTTTGATCCGGTCAGAAGAAGAATGTTTTTATATGAACAGGAAAATAAGGATTTTGAAAACACAGAAGGCTTGGGAAAGTCGTTTCCGTTTCCGAAACCATTTAATTATTTACATAAAAAAAGTGGAAAACCGAGTATTTTGGTACTTCCTAAAAGGTATGGTTTTAAATTTAAAAAAAAACTTTGTGAATTTTGATATTTTTTAAAAATTATTTTTGAGTTTTTGTAATTTGTGAATTATTTTTAATTATTTGTTTTTAGTAGTGCAAGGAAAATGGCAAGAACAGGTGGACTGACTCAAGTTGTGATTCCTGGATTTAATGCGAATGCTAAAACTAATACGCTTGTGTGGAATTATCCATGTGCAAGACCGTTATTTGATAATTGTTGGAGATTTAATACTGTAAATGCTACAACAATTCATGCATTAGCATTACAATTGAGAATTTTTTATTGTGGTATTAGATGGTATGATTTGGAACAGAATTGGTATGATGATAATGATTATCGATTTTTGACTACGCATCCGGATTACAATGAGTTAAGAACGGTTATATCACATAAGGAATTTCCGCCGGATGGTTACTATGAAAGATACAAGTTAAAAGTGGAGTTGTTTGCAGAGGATGATGATGGATTGCCACCTGAAATTGCAGGTGATGTTGTTATTAAAAAAGAAACAAGTGTTGTTAGTGAAAATACTCCGAAAAGTATAAAACCAACAAGGAAAAGTGATAGAAGAAGATCGAAAAAGAATAATGCAAGTTTTCAATTAAGAACGGATACTCAAAGGAAAACGGTTGAAAGATGGATTGATGGAGTAGAATTGAAATTGTTTGAAATTGTTCATTATTGGAAAAATTACAATGAAAAATTGGCTCCTTTGAAGTCGATTGTGGTATCTCAACAGAAACAGAATATGGTTAATAAAGTTGGAAATCAATCGAAACCTGCTATTTTGCCGATGAGAAAACGGCCAAGTCCGGATTATTATGATGAACAACCGGCTGTAAAAACGGTAGTTGTTAGAAAACCGCCAGAAAGACAAATTGAATATGGTTATTCTTATGCTGAAATTCAAAGACCGAGAGTTGTATTACCTCAATTTGGTTCTTATGGTTATCAAAGTTATCAACCTAGAATTGTTCATGTTAATAGACCATCGAATATGTATGCTAACAATGGGAAAAGAGTTGTATATGTTCTTCGAACTCCGGTAAATTTTTTATATATGAAATAATTTTTTAAAATGTTTTTACAGGATGGAAGATCGATTTCGCAAGTTCAATCATCGCAATATGCACCATTGATAACGAATGGAATTAGAATTCAAAAAAGAATCTCAGATAATCCGCCTGTTTTAACCCCTATGGTTAGTAGACCATCGATTGTTAGAGTTCCTATTCGTCCGCAAATTCGACAAATGCCAAAAGAAAACGGGATTATGGATCAAGAACAATCAGATGTGAAATCTCAATACAAATCTGAAAATGGAGAATTTTAATTTTTTTGCGGGTTTTTTTGAATTTGTTACTTTTTTAGATACAATCATTTTTGTTGATGGAATTTAATGGAAGAATTATTGTTTTAGTTGTTTGAAACAACTTTGAATATCTGTTTTTTTGAGAGGCAATTTTTGAAGTTACGAGTTACGTGGATGGGTCTGTGGTCTAAAACGTCGACTGTGGATCTGGTGCCTTTGGTTCGGTTCCTACACCAGACAGTAGACCGGTGTGGCTTTTGGTTGTAGGCCCGTTCGGGGGAATAGTTCTGGTGATATAGTCGGACGTGTTTGCCACGGACTCTTGAAGTTGGATTTCTTGTGTCTGTCCAAAATGCGTCAACAAGTTTTTAATGAATGTTTTTTTAGATATGCGTCGAATGGTTGAAGCTCCAACTGGAACCCAACAAAGGACCTTTATTGTTCAACCTGTTTCTGGTCAGAGGGTTCCAGGAAGAATGACGGAAGGTGTTTTACGTCCTAGATTTCAGGTTGTTCAGGTAAAAAGTTGGTTTTTGAGTTTTTTATTTCTTGAGATTTTAGCCTGGACAAGTAGTACGTCGAATGGCTCCTGAAGTCATCGACATTGCTGATGAAGAAGAATCAACAGAGCTCCCAGCGACATATCAACAAGGACGTCAGTTGACGGAATCAAGTGGTATTCATAGAATAATTAGAAGACCTGTTGTTAGAATTCCAGGACGTGGTGGTGGATATGTCAATGTTGTATCGAGAATTCCAGTTCAAGGTGCTCCTGGTATTATAAGACGTCAAATTCCAGTGGATAGAAATGTTAGATATTATACAACTGGATCTCCATTTAGAAGAACGGATACAATCAAAACATCAGAAAGTGGTATTAATGATGATGTAGATCCGGATTTTCAAAGGATTGAAGCAAACTTGATGAAAGTTGAAAACAAATGTCGGAAAGAATTGGAATCACAGAGGTTTTCTGGATTGTCAAGTGTTCAAAGTCGTCTTACTGGTGGAGTACCGCAAGAAGTTCGATTATTGACTCAGAAATTACTCAATGCGAAATCTAATTTGGAAATAGAACCAGACGATGAAAAGGATAATATTGAGATAAAAAATTTGTTGAATGAAATGGTTAATTCTGTATGTAACAAGGATCTGGAAGAAGGATGGCATAGAGATATTTTGAGGAAAATTAGGTCATCAGTAGTTCCTGTAATGCAAACGTGAGTTTTTAAAAGTTTTTTAAACAAGTAATGCTTTTGGGAATAGGTGTGGGGTTTTTTTCGGTGTTGAATGATTTTTTCATATATGGAAATTACCCCTAGAAGATAGATATAGGATTGTGTGCTTGATGTAAGCTTAATATGGAAGTTTCTAGATCTATCTAGAAAGAATATAGTCCCGAAACATGGATTACGAAATCGCAGAAGATTACGAAATAATTCTTGCGCAAATTTACAATTCTCACGTAGGCTACCTTAGTTTTCAATAAGTTTAAAGAATTCTTGTCGAGAATGTTTTGTAAAAAGTTTACATGTGGTTTTTTGGAACATATGAATGATTACGAAATCATGCAAGGTTACGAAATAATTGCGCGCGAAATTTGAATTTTCACATAGGCTTGGTTTCTGGGAAGTTTCAAAAATTCACTTTGGGACTATTTGTAGAAAGCTTATATATGGTTTTTATGATAATATGATTAATGGTATTTTTGTTTTAGTGGCAGAATTACTGGACCTCAAGTTAAAAGATCGAACCATCGTGTTCTGGAAGCTTTAATGGCAGAAAAATGTGAAGCAATTAAGAAACATATATTGAAACGTCGGTCTATTTTTGAACTTTCTGTTGAATATGATAATCAATTTATCAAGAAAACAAGATCTGGAGCTATTGTTTGTGTTCCTTATGGACAGACATATGCCAGAATAGGTTGGTTTTTTTTTGTAAAATTTAAAATAACTTAATTATTGAATGTACCAGTTTTGTGGGTTGAAATTTCTTCCAAATGGTTATGGTTGATGAGTGTTCTAAAAAACCGTAGTATAATCGATTTCGAAAGCAGCTTTCTCCGAATAGCGCCTCCGGTAAACAAGATTCCATAAAGACACGTCCCTTTCTTTTGCGATTGTACGCTAAAAGAATCATAGAACGATTTTGATCCAAGATGAATGTTCTTTGATCGCTTAAATTTCGCTGAATTTTTTCGCATAGTTTGGCGAAGAAAAAAATTCAAAAAATGGAATATTTTTGTGATGAAATTTTAAAATAAAATTTTTAATTGGAGAAATTATTAATATAGATTTTAAAAATATTTAAAAAAATTAAAATTGTTTTAACCTTGGATCTTAAAATAAGTTTTTTTTGATTGAAGAAAAGTTTAAAAATTGAATAGAAATTTTAATTTTTAAAATTATTTTAATAGATTTGTAAATAATGGATCTGAAATGAGATTTTTGAAGAAAATTTAAAAATTGGAAAATTGTTTTTAATAATGGGACTTTAAACATGATTTTTTTGATTGAAACAATTCAAAAAATTGGATTTTTTTGGAATAATGGGATTTGGAACAAGTTTTTTAAAATTGGTTTGATTGATGGAACTTATCCTTGGTTTTTTGTCTTATTTCTAATTTTTTTTTGGTTTTTGAAGTTGTCTTTAGTCGACAGAAGGAAAGCGAAGAGGACAATTGTCGGCACTGTAGAAGAAATCGGCGAATTATCCTCTTTCAGTTCTTTTTCCCGGTTGATGTTTGATCTCTTAGTAGACTAAATAGATTTTTCTTTGGGATATGTATCAAGAAATTAAACAAATAGATGACATCACCCTGAAGCAATGTGTTTTGAGGATTTTTGGAAACGGTTTTTTCAAGTGTAAAAATATATTTGGATCCTTGAAAGTGCAAATAAGTTTTTTCACGATTGAATCACGTGGATATGTTGACCAGTGGAAATTTGTTCTTTGATCCCTTAGCGGACGCATGTTGGTCAGCGGATGAACGACAATGATTCACATTCAGCTGTCTCTTTGTTTTCGGTGGTCACTTGTCTAGAGAACCTAGTGGTGAGAGGAAGCAGAACTGTTTGTCGTCAAGTAAACAGAAAATCTTTCGCGAAATTTCTAGATTTCGCGGTATTTGGCGAAATCCACGCCCCATATTTTTGGAAAAGTATAAAAGGGGATATTTTTTTATTAAAGAAAGTTTTATTGATCACTGCCGGAAATAAGTTATATTAGTTTTATTCTGATTATTGAATATGGTTGTTGGTAATGATGGCTGGGGTTCTATTAGACGATCGTTGATGGAAGCTGCTGGATTTAATTCGATTCATAATGGAAATAATCTTAGAAAATCATCGTCGTTGAATTCTTTGAGAAGTTTATGTAGTACTTGTTTGTCGTCAATGGATGATGAAAGAGAATTATCGCCGGAATTTTTGACAGATGTACATGATAGACCTATATTGCCAGAAGTTCCGGAAGAAGACGAAGACGAAGATTGGAGGATGTTTGGATGGCTTTTAGATACAGCAGAAGTTAATGATTTTAATTCAAATTACTGTAAATTAGAAAGAAAAAATTCATGTCCAGCTATTTTTTCTCCATTATCGCCAATTGAAATTAATGTTTTTGAAGAAAATGATTTTAAAGAAAATAATCCTAAAAAATCTGATTTATTGACTTTTCATAATCCTTCGACACGTCCTTGGTGGAAAAATATATGTTCTGAATCGAGGAAAAGACCGATTTCCGAACTTGATTCAGATACAGAAACGGATTCAGATGACGAAATTTTTGAAGAACGTAGAGTCACGAGATCCATTACCCATTATTTGGAAGTTAAAAGAGCACGCAAAACTGGTACGATATTGGTTTAATTAAATTTTAAATTTAGAAAATTAATTTTTAATTGAAAAAAGTTTAAATAATTTTTAATAGAAAAAGTTTTTAAAAATTAAAGTAATTTTTCATCGAGAAAATTTAAATAATTTTTAATTCAGAAATTTAAAAAAAGTAATTTTATGGATTTTTAAAGTTTTTTTTATTATTTTTGAAATTGAGAATTTTTATTTTCTGAATTTTTGAGAATTGGAAGAATATTTTTGATTATTTTTGAAATTGAAGATTTTTATTTTTTTGTTTTCAGGAGCTTCGTGGCCTCCGGAACCACCAGTTGCTGAAACTGTTCCATTGGAAATTTCTGCTCGAGAACCTGAAAATTCAGCTGTTTGTGACAATATTGAACCTGTTGTGAAATCTGAACCGATTTCTGATTTTTCTCCAAATATTCAAGAATCAAAAATGCCATTAAGCGAATTTTCTGGATCTCCAACAAGAACTTCTGGAAGACAACCAACACGTTTGAAACGGTTATCTCCAGGAGTAGAGGAATCTCCAACAAAAGCTATTATTCAATCTATTTGTCATAATGGAGTCTCTATTATTCCTCCAATTGATATGAAGGACATTAGGAAATCCAAACCTGGAAGACCGTCAAATAAAGACAGAAGAAAAATGGAACGTCAAATTGCGATTCAAAGAAAAAAATTAACAAAACCAGGCGCAACTAAAGCAGTAGCGATTGAATTTGACGTTAATGCATGTCATTGTGTATGTCGTCAGCCGTATGATCCTAAAAAATTCTACCTTGCTTGTAATGGATGTAAACGATGGTTCCATGGGAAATGTGTTAATCTTACTGAAAAAAAAGCAAAAAAACTTCCCGAATGGCTTTGTGTAGAATGTTCGCCTGGAAATTACCAATTATCGAAAAAATCAAAAAAGAAAAATGAAGAATATTCAGAAGAAGATAATATTAATGGTGTTTTTTGTCTTTGTAGACAACCATATGATCCAAGTAAGGATTATATCGGATGTGATTCGTGTAAAGATTGGTTTCATTTTGAATGTGTTAAAGTTACACATGAACAAACGAGACAAATTAATCAGTATATTTGTCCGATTTGTCGTGAACCAGAAGCTATTTTAGAAGCAGCCAAAGCAATGCAAGATCATGAATATTCGAAATTTTTTTCAAGAGAAGGATTGGAAAGTGAAGAATTTAGATCTCAATTTCCTAGTTTTGATTGTGAGTTTTTATAATTTTTTGTAATTGAAACTTTGGGTTTTTTTTGGGTATTTTTAAATTCGAAAATTTTAGTTTTTTATGTTTAAAAATTTGGGTTTTTTTGGGTATTTTTAAATTCGAAAATTTTAGTTTTTTTATATTTAAAAATTTGGATTTTTTGGGTATTTTTAAATTCGAAAATTTTAGTTTTTTTATATTTAAAAATTTGGATTTTTTGGGTATTTTTAAATTTTTAAATTTTAGTTTTTTTATATTTAAAAATTTGGATTTTTTGGGTATTTTTAAATTTTAGTTTTTGATTTTTTAATACTTTAAATTTGAGAATTTTTGATTTTTCGATATTTTGACGTTTTTAATTTTGTTGTTTTTTAGGTATTGAAGATATCGTTGAAAAAGTACAGGAAGGAAAATACTCATCTCTGAGAGAATTTCGTGATGAAGTTTCGGCATTTTATACTGGAATTTGTAACTCGGTTGATGAAAATCACATTCTTCATAAGGCTATTAAAGAAATCATCAACACAGCAAGTGAGGTGATGTTGAATGCTCTTCCTGATCATCCTGAATTGACTGATTTGTAGATAATTGAAAAGTTACTCAATTTTATTACGGTATCTCTTGTTTATCCTATGGGTTTTTTGTTTATAAAAGTTATGAATGTTGGAAATTGTTAGTTTTTAAAATTTAAAAATTATTTTTTTAAAGATTTTTAAAATTTTAATTTTTTTTAAAAGTTTTTAAAATTTAAATGTTTTTTTTTAAATTTTTAAATTAAGAAAATTATTTCTTTAAAGATTTTTAAAATTTTAATTTTTTTTAATTTTGAAAATTTAAAAATTATTTTTTTAAAATAAAAATGGTCTCAAGAGGAAAATGTGTCATTGACTTTATTGATGTGATGATTCAGAATCCTTTGTTTTTTCAGAAAATTAATCAAAATAAATTTATTTATTTTAGTTTAATTTTTTAACTGAACAAAGAACGCCAGAGGCTCTCTTTAAGGATATTGGAATGGCCAAATTGGAGAGGACTAAATGGACCAAATTACTGCTTTGTAAATAAGGAAATTTTTATTTTCCGTTTTTTTGGAATTTAAGAGAATCGAAAAATCAGTTTTTTTATTTTTAAACATTTAAAAAAATTTTAGAATTTATTAAAAAAATCAGGTTTTTTATTTTTAAACATTTTAAAAAATTTTTTAAATTTATTAAAAATTGATTTTTATTTCTTAAACATTTAAAAAAATTTATTTTCTAAATAATATAATTTTTTAAATTTTAAAAATATTTTTTATAATTTTTTCGAATGTTTAAAATATTTTTTTTGAATATTTTTTATAATTTTAAAAATAATTTTTTATAATTTTATATAAAATAATTACGAGATTTCTGTGAACGATGATGTGAAATTTAATCTTATGAAATCAGATAAAAAATTCGACTTTTTGAATTTCGAAAATCCCCAAAGATTAAATTAATTTTTTTCTTCAAATCCAAAAAATTTAAAATTTGCAATTTTTGATTGTTTTATTTTTCTATGGCTTCTAACTACTGTTTCACAAAAAAGTTTGAAAAAAATGTTTAAAAAAGTTTGAAAAAAATGTTTAAAAAAATGTTTAAAAATTGTTTAAAAAAATTTAAAAAAATTTAAAAATAAATCGGATATACTTTATCCGAAATTCAATGGATTTCCGAAATCCTTCTTGTTTTAGGATTTAATGAGTTTTTATTTTTTGCAAAAAATGACTAATTTAAAAATTAAAAAATTTTAAATAGTTCCGAATTTTGGCGTTCTGTTCCGGAACTTTCTTAGGTTGATTTCGAAATTTCTCTAATTCCTAAAACTCGATTCTAAATCAGTTTTTTAAAATAAATAAAATTATAAAACTATTTAAAATAAAAAATGAAGAATAATTAAAATCCTAAAATTAAAAAAACCAAGTTTCAAAATCTTGGCGTTCTGTTCTAAATCTTTTTTGACTCGTTTCTGACATCTTCCTGTTCCTAAAAAATAAGTTTTGTACTTTTTTTTAAATAAATAAAATTATAAACCTTTTTGAATTTAAAAATGAAGAATTATTAAAATTCTAAAATTAAAAAAATCAAGTTTCGAAATCTTGGCGTTCTGTTCTGAATCTTCTTTGACTCGTTTCTAAATATTTTTCATTCCCAGGAAATTAATTCCAAGTAATATTTTTATTATAAACGAAATTATGAGGTCATCTAAGATTAGTAAAAAGAAATGATGAGAATCCTAAATTTTTTTCTTTTACTATAGGTCGATTTGCCGAAGTTTGGCGTTCTGTTCCGGAACGTAACTTGTTTGTATAGCTTTTATATTCCCAAAAAATGGATTTTAAATTGTAAATAAAAATATTTGAATTAAAAAAAGAATTGTGAAAATTTAAAATTTGTTTGTAAAAGTAGAATTTCGGATTTTTGGCGTTCTGTTCTGAGTCTTCTTCGACTGATTTCTAAAACCTTTCAATTCCCAAAAATTAATTCTACTTTGTTTTCCCAATCAAATTAATTTTATTTTTATTTTTTTCCGTTATTTTTGAAATTCTAAATTTATCTGAACTTAATAGAACAAAAATTATCCCAATTTACCCAGTATCCACTGAGATATGGAACTTTGAAATTTGACTTCTCGACGTTCTGTTCTTAATCCGTTTTTATTTATTTCTAAAATCCTTTTGTCCTTGGAAAATAATTGTGAATCATATTTCTTAAAACATTAATTTTGAATTTTGTTTTTTACCGTGAAAAAAGTAAAATTTTCTGACCTTAATGAAGGAATTATCCAAATCCGCCGAATATTAGTCGAATTAAATTTGCTTAAAATAAATACTTTTTGCAACATCCTGCACTATCAATTAATCCCGAATGTGTTCTTAGTCATTTTTCCAGAGACCATTGAAGTTAAATTAAGTGCATGTGTCTGAGATAAGCGATAAAAGGGGATATTGATTTCTGGAATTTTAGGATTTTAGGATTTTTAACCTTGTTCATGCTCTACAACTAGTCGACCTCAAAGTTAAAATCAAAATTGCAGTTTACGTGCAACATTAAAACGAGGCGGCTTGCCTCAATGCTGCCTGCAGACTGCGGATCTAATTTCGATTTTGAATTTTTTATAAACGTGAATATAAAAATTTTACCAATTTGCCTCAATGCTGCGTGCAGACTGCAGGTCTGATTTTGACGTCAACTGTGCTGCCTCAATGCTGCCTGCAAACTGCGGATTAGTTTTAATTTTGGATTTTTTGTAAAAATAAAAATATCAACAAATCTGCTTGAATGTTGCATGCAAACTGCATATTGATTTTAATTTTGTCTTTGATGTCGACTTAACTGCCTGAATGTTGCATGCAAACTGCAAACCTGATTTTAATGTCAACTACCTTATACATTTCAGTATTTATTAAATTCCATTTTTTTTCAACTTTTATATTGCTGTAGAATTAAAAAATTAAAATATCAATTTTAAGAAAGCATAAAAATTCCGGAATTTTCAAAAATTTCGAAAATTTTTACAATTTTCAAAAATTCCAAAATTTTCGGTAATTTTATGTTTTTTCAACATTCCAGAATTTTCGGAAATTTTAAAATCTTTAAAATTTTTAAAATCATAAAATTTCATGGAAATTTTCAGAATCCCACGAAAATTCCTTTAATTTGATGAAAGAATGTGAAATTTCACAGAAGCTTCAGGTTTCGTGAGATTTTATGGAACGTTTTAAAAATTTTTAAAATCACGTAGGAAGTTTCGAAATACTTTAAAATTCTGTAGAAATTTTCGGAACTTTTAAAATCGTCTTGAATTTAGTGGGATATTTCGAAATCTTTTGAAATCTTAGAACCTTCTAGATCCTCCAACAGCTTGTAGAATCCATTATAAATCCCCAGAGTGCCATCTGGTCCGTGTTATCGAACTTAATGTTCAAAGTCGAAGTTGATGGTCAAAGTTCGGCATCAAAGTTGGTCTTCAAAGTTCGACATCAAAGTTGATGGTCAAAGTTCGACGTCAAAGTTGGTTTTCAAAGTTCGACATCAAAGTTGATAATCAAAATTCGAAGTTAAATTTGATTATCAAAGTTGATGGTCAAACTCTGACATCGAACTTTGATTGTCAACTTCGATGTCGATTTTTAATTATGAACTTTGATTTTAAACTTTGATTATTAATTTTGATGATGAACTTCAACATCAAACTTTGACTACCAACTTTAACTGTCAACTTCAATATCGATTTTTAATGACGAAATTTGACGGACTTTGATTATCAACTTTGACTTCGAATTCTGATAATAATTCTGAAATCCCAAATTTCAAACATCTCTAAAAATTGTCCCCTAAAGAATTTTTTAAACTTGTACAATTTCGAATTTTTAAAGATTTTTTTACTTTTTTTAAGATCTCTAAAAAGTTAAAACGTCATGTGACTTTTTAATTTTTTTATTTTTAAAATTTTATTGTTCCGGAGAAGGGCAAAAAGGACATTTCTGAATTTAAAAGTTTTTATATTTTTTAATTTATAAAACAATTTTTCTTTTTAAAAATTTATCCAAAATTATTCGACCGAAAAAAAACACCAATTTTTTTAAATTTTTAAGTATTTTTGAAAATTTTATAAAAGAAAAACTTAAAAATAATCTTATTTTAAAAATATAGATTTTTTATTTTTTCGAAAGTATACTGTAGGAAAATAAATTTTTTTCGAAATTGTTTCACCACGAATTTTTGGTTTTTTTATTTTTAAAAATTTTTATTTTTTTAAAGTATACTGTAGAAAAATAAATTTTTTTTGAAATTATTTCACTACGAATTTTTGGCTTTTTTAAAAGTATACTGTAGAAAAATAAATTTTTTTCGAAATTGTCCCACCACGAATTTTTGGTTTTTTAAAAGTATACTGTAGAAAAGTAAAATTTTTTTTTGAAATTATCTCACCACGAATTTTTAGCTTTTTAAAAGTATACTGTAGAAAAGTGAAATTTTTTTTGAAATTATTTCACCACGAATTTTTATTTTCTTTAAATATACTGTAAGAAAATAAAAATAAAAACTTTTCGAAATTGTCTGGAAGCGAATTTTGAAACTTTGCAAAAAAATAAAATTTTTTGAAAATTTAAAACTTTTCTGAATTTATATATGAATTTTAAGAATCGTACTATTTTAGAAAATTAAAAATTATTTTTTTCTTAAATTGTCTTAAAACGAATTTTTTTGAACTTTTTCCACGACTTAGAAAACTGAAAACAAAGAATAAGTTCATTTTTGTATTCAATTACCGGATTTACTATTTTCCAATTTTCACTCACGTGAGAATTGGAAATTTTAAAAAATTAAAAAAAATTACTCATTTAATAAAAATGAGAAAAATAATTTTCTCAAAATTGTCTAAAAACGAATTTCAAAAATAAAAATAAAAATTTTTAAAAATAAGAAAAATTTAAATAAAAATTAAAAAATGAAAAAAATTTAAATAAAAATTTTTAAAAATAAAAAAAATTTAAATAAAAAGTTGAATAAAAAACTAAAAAATAAAAAATAAATTTTGCAAATAATTATGTTTTTTAAATTTTTGCCGTTTTTGATTCAATAACAATTTTTAAATTTTACTTTATTTTTATTTTTTTCAAAATTTAAAAATTTTATTTTTAATTTCTTTAATTTTTATTTTATTTTAATTTTTTTTAAATTTAAAAAAAATTTATTTTTAATTTTATCAAATTTAAAAAAAAATTATTTTTAATTTCTTTAATTTTTATTTTATTTTAATTTTTTTCAAAATTTCAAAATTTAATTTTTAATTTTTTTTAAATTTAAAAAAAAATTATTTTTAATTTCTTTAATTTTTATTTTATTTTAATTTTTTTTTATTTAATGTCTGTCTCGTTAGTTTTATTACTTTTTTGCCGTCGGCAAAGTTTTGAAATTTTTGAGAAACTTGGTTTTTGTTCTTGATTTATTCATTTTCAAAAAACATGGAAATTTGAAATTGTATGAAATTCGATATTTGTTTATTTTTTATTAGATTTCCGATTTTGAAACGAAACTGAATAATTTTCATTAAGACGGCATTGAAGCCATTATTGAAATGGATGTTTTCTCGAAAATTGTCTCGACACGAATTCTCAGAGTTGTCAGTTGTAAAATTTTATTGAATTTTTGAGGATTTCTGAAATTCAGGTAAGTTGTGAAAGTTTTGATGAAATTTAAGAAGTTTCCACGAGAGTTTAGAAACATTCCGAATTTTCTGCTAGATTCTGGGAGACTATAGAAAGTTTTATAAAATTCCAGAACATTTCTATGAAATTCTGGGAGACTTCAGAAACTTTTATAAAATTCTAGAAGATTTCTATGAAATTCTAGAAGACTATAGAAAGTTTTATAGAATTCCAGAAGATTCTTATGAAATTCTGGGAGACTTCAGAAACTTTTATAAAATTCTAGAATACTTCAGAAGCTTTTATAGAATTCTAGAAGATTTCTATGAAATTCTGGGAGACTATAGAAAGTTTTATAAAATTCCAGAAGATTCTTATGAAATTCTGGGAGACTTCAGAAGCGTTGTTAATACAGTGGAATCTCGATATAACGCACCCAGGCTATAAGGCACGGTTTCAGTGCGTTAGTTTGGTCCACATACAAATTTGCGAGAATTTAAGGAATTTTAATCATATTTGACCCTCGATAAAAGACACCCCACAATATAAGACATGGTTTTAAGGAGTTTTAGTCATATTCGACCCTCGATATAAGACACCCCATGCTATAAGACATGGTTTTAAGGAATTTTAGTCATATTCGACCCTCGATATAAGACACGATTTGTCTGGTCCCTTAAGGGTGTCTTATATCGAGATTCAACTGTAGTTTAAAAGTTTATGATTTATCTGATGATTTCTGAAGGCTTTTATAAAGTTTTTAGAAACTCCAGAAGCTTCTACTGAATTTTCTGGAGTTTCTATAAAATATTAGAAAACTTTAGAAATTTCTTTGAAATTCTATAAAATTTCGAATTTTTTGCTTAATTTTGAAACTAATGGAATTCTTGAATTTCGAATTTCCTATTGGATTCTGGAATTTTCTGTTTTATTTTTTTGAAATTGTCTCAGCACGAATTTGCAAAACTTTTTAGAAACTTCCGAAATTCGAATTTTCTGATGTTTCTTTTTAGTTCCTATTGGATTCTGGTACTTTAAACGATATGTTCGGAAATTTTTAAATTTTGTATCAGATTTCAGTATTCCGTTTTGTGAAAATTGACGATCAAAATTGGGAGTTAAAGTTGGTAGTCAAAGTTTGATGTTGAAGTTCATCATCAAAATTAATAATAAAAGTTTAAAATCAAAATTAATAATAAAAGTTAATAATCAAAGTTAATAATTAAAAATCGATATTGAAGTTGACAATCGAAATTCGACATCGAAGTTGATAATCAAAGTTCGATGTCAAAGTTCGTCATCAAAGTTGACCATCAAAATTCATCATTAAAAATCGACGTTAAAGTTGGACATCGAAATTCAAACTTTTGATACTGACACAATATTTCCGGATTTTTCGTTTTAGAAATCTTATGTGAACTGACAAGACTTGATAACTGGGTTTTTCGAACAAGAACATGACTTGGAAGTCGTGTCTTAGGACGAAAAGTCCGAACTTTGATCTTACACTTTAACTTCAAACTTTGATGATCAACTTTGACCGTTAAGTTTGGTTATGAATTTCGATGCTGAACTTTGAAGACCAACTTTGATCTTGAAGTTTTACTATCAACTTTGATGTCGAACTTTAACCATCAACTTTGATATCGAATTTTGACTATCAACTTTGATGATCAACTTTGATGTCAAATTTTAACCATCAACTTTGAAGACCAACTTTGATGTCGAACTTTGACTATCAACTTTGATGTCAAACTTTGACCATCAACTTTAATTAAAATCTCTGATTATTATTTTCAATAAAACTCCTTAATTTTCGAAATAAGTCATAAATCGTGTCTCAGCACGAAAAGCCCAAATTTCGGTCTTGAATTCTGATCATCAATTCCGAAAACACGGAAGAAATCTTTTGAATTAAATTTTAATTGTCTAAATTCCATGTAGCGAGTTCTACTGTACTGAAATTGGTAAACAAAAAAAACTAATTTTTTACTTTAATTTTTTAAAACATGTCCAGAAACAAGTGAACTAAATTGGATTTTTTCCGTCGGTTTTTGATACAAAAAACCAAAAAAATCCAAAAAAAAACAATGTTCGTTTTTAGCGTTTTTAGCATTCATAATTTCGACTGTTTTACGAAATTGCGTGCAATATGCGAGAAAAACAAAAAATATGGATTTTTTAAAAATAAAAGTTGTTTTAAAAAATTTTGAATTTTCTAAAAATTTTAATTTTTGGCGTTCTGTCCCGAAACGTAACTTGTTTGTAAGGCTTTTATATTCCCAAAAAATGGATTTTAAATTGTAAATAAAAATATTTGAATTAAAAAAGGAATTGTGAAAATTTTAAATTTGTTTGTAATAGTTAAATTTCGGGTTTTTGGCGTTCTGTTCTGAGTCTTCTTCGACTCGTTTCTGGCATTCTTCTGTTCCTAAAAAAAGCATTCTAAATAATTTTCAAAATTATAAATGAGAATATAAAATTATTTGAATTAAAAAAAGGATTATGAAAATTTAAAATTTTTTGTAAAAGTAGAATTTCGGGTTTTTGGCGTTCTGTTCTGAGTCTTCTTGGACTGATTTCTAAAACCTTTCAATTCCCAAAATTTAATTCTACTTTGTTTTCCCAATCAAATTAAATTTATTTTTATTTTTTTCCCGTTATTTTTGAAATTCTAAATTTATCTGAACTTAATAAAACAAAAATTATCCCAATTTACCCAATATCCACTGAGATATGGAACTTTGAATTTTTGAAATTTTATATTTTTGTTTAAATTTTCTAAACTATTATTTTAAAAGTTAATAAAGGCAAAATGGAAGTTTACTGATAAATTATGAAATCTGATCAGAATTATCCAAGAGCCAAAAATGAAGAAAATTCTTAATTTCCCATTATTTCAATTTCAGAAATATTTTTAGTTTTTAATTTTTAAAATTTTTTCCGCTTTTAATTTATAAAAAATTTTGGCATTTTTAAAAGGAAATTCTTAAATGGAATGGATTCTGAATTATTTTTAGTTTTTTTGAATTTTAGGATTATCGAATTCGAAATTTATTTTTATTTTTTAAATTTCTATGTTGTCATTTCTGTTCTGGATTCCTGGATATCATCTTTCAAGTTCTCCATGGAATCCTGGAAGGATTGTTTCTGTCGCAAGTTTAACGAGATTCCAATTTTTTCGTTTCACAAACACCTTTTGTTTTTTTTGTTTTCTACTAAAAACACGTCCATGTCTGAGGACTTCAGGTAACATTTAAAATTCCCTGTTTTTTAAATTCTAAAATTTCTCTAAAAAAAATGTTTTAAAGTCTTTTATTTTTTTATTTTCTTTAAAAAAATATTTCGAAACTTTATTTTTTTTAAATTTCTTTAAAAAAATATTTTTAAATTTAAAAAAAATTGTTTTCGAATTTTTATTTTTTTTGAAATTTAAGAAATTGAAATTAGTTTTAGTTATATTTTGAAAAATTATTTGTGGATAATTTTTTGTGTAAAAGATAAAAAATAATTATGAATTAAAAATAAGTTGTTTTTAAAAATCCGAATTTGAATCGGATTTAATTTAACAGAAATTCTCAGAATTTTTACGACACTTTTTGTCTGAGAATTGATGAAAGATAAATTTTTTTTGAACAAGAAATAAGTAGTTTTAAAATGATATTTAAAAAAATCACGAAAATCTTAGATTTTTTGTTTTTGTGAAAGTTGAATTTTTGGCGTTCTGTTCCGAGTTTTTTCTGAAGTCTTTGTTTCTATAAAACCCCTCCTACAGTATCTTTTTTAAGCACAAACGAAATTTAAAAAATCCGAAAAAGAACGCCAAAAATCCAACTTTCATAAAAAATTTAGGATTTTTGTAATATTTTTTAATTTACATAATTTTTAGTCTTTATTCCTGAACGTAAATCCTACATTATTTTTCAATGTTATAAACAAGATTATAAAATTATCTGATCTTTGTAAAAATCCTGGGATTTTTTCTTATTGAAAAAGACCGAATCCTAAAGTTTGGCGTTCTGTTCTCAAATCTTATTTGTTTATGTAATTTTTCTGTTCCTAGAAAATTAATTCTAAATACTTTTTTATTATCAAAGAAATTGCGAAGCCTCTAAGATTAATATAAAAGAATAATTAAAATCCTAAATTTTTTCTTTTATTATAGGTCAATTTGCCGAAGTTTGGCGTTCTGTCCCGAAACGTAACTTGTTTGTATAGCTTTTATATTCCCAAAAAATTGATTTTAAATTGTAAATAAAAATATTTGAATTAAAAAAGGATTATGAAAATTTAAAATTTGTTTGTAAAAGTAGAATTTCGGGTTTTTGGCGTTCTGTTCTGAGTCTTCTTCGACTGATTTCTAAAACCTTTCAATTCCTAAAAATTAATTCTACTTTGTTTTCCCAATCAATTTAATTTAATTTTTATTTTTTTCCGTTATTTTTGAAATTCTAAATTTATCTGAACTTAATAAAACAAAAATTATCCCAATTTACCCAATATCCACTGAGATATGGAACTTTGAAATTTGACTTCTCGACGTTCTGTTCTTAATCCGTTTTTATTTATTTCTAAAATCCTTTTGTCTTCAGAAAATAATTGTGAATCATATTTCTAAAAACATTAATTTTGAATTTTGTTTTTTTACCGTGAAAAAATAGAAATTTCTGATTTTAATTTTAAAAAATTATTCAAATTCATCAAATATTAGTTAATTTAAATATTTAAAGTTGAAATTTTTAAAACATTTTCTTCGAATTAATTACAAATTTTAAAAAATTTAAATACCGTAATTAATGAAATTATTTTATTTTTTAAAATTAATTTAAAAAACACATCTGGAAATATTTTCGGAATTTTTTTGTTTATTTGACCGACCGATTTTAAAAAAATATTTTCGAAAATTTCGTCTAATCTTCCTTATGCCCTCAGGGCATAAATCTGAATGAAATCACTTTTCAATTATTGTTTTATTAAAGTGGATATTCTGTCATCATGAGAAATTCCACTTTTTGGATTTACTAAAAAGGGTGGAATTTTTGATAAATTTAAGTTTATAGAATTTTCCGAAAATTAAAGATTCTAAAATTTCCCAATGAGTTCCAGAATCGTAGAATCTTGCAAAATTTAAAAAATTCTGAAATTTTATAAAACTTTGCAATTTTTTAAAATTAATAAAAATTAAAAACTTCAATAAAAAAATCGAATTTTTTTTTACTTTTTTTAAATCGCGTTTTTTGAAATTAATAAAATTTTTGAAATTAATTTTTTTTGAAATTTTTTTAATTTAAAAAAAATAAAAATTGTAATTTTAGATTAAATGAAGAATGGAAAATTTGGTGAATTTTTATTCAACAATTCATCCACCATTGGCTTTGTCGTTGTGCATCAGCGGTGCCGTAGGGCATATCCTTGCGATTTGTATTTTGACAAAAATGATGAATCCGACAAATCTGCTTTTGGTTAGCATGTCTTGGTTGGTTTTTGTTTAATTTAAAAAAATTAATTAACTTTTAATTTTTAAAATTAAAAATTTTATAAAATTTAAAAATTTGATTTTTTTTATAAAACAAGTTTTAACTTATTTCGTAACTTGTGAAATGTGTATTCAAAATATTTTATTTTTATTAAAGTTATTTTCAAATTTAAAGAAAAACATAAAAAATTAAATTTTTATGTATAAAGTGTAAAAATTTAACTTAAATAATCTTATGAAATAACTTATATATGATGTCATAACTTATTTAATACTTATTGAAAATAATTTATTTTTATGTAGATTACTTCAAAAACTGGATAGTTATGTAAAAAAGTAAAAGCTTATAGATCAATCCTAAAATTTTAATATATAATTTTTAAAAAGTATTTTTCATTTTGTAACTTGTTTGATACTTATTGAAAATAATTTATTTTATGTAGATTACTTCAGAAACTGGATAGTTATGTAAAAAAGTAAAAGCTTATAGATCAATCCTAAAATTTTAATATATAATTTTTAAGAACATTTTTCATTTCGTAACTTATTTGATACTTATTGAAAATAATTTATTTATATATACAACTTTAGAAACTGGATAATTATGTATAGAAAAATACTTATGGGTTAATTTTAAAATTTTAATCTATAATTCTTAAAAAATATTTTTCATTTTGCAGCTTATTAGATACGTATTCAGAATTCATCGTTTATGTTTATTAAAAATTATTTTAAAACTGCCTAAACAAGATGAAATTGAATAGTTTCGTATATCTTTAGAAAACTAAAGTAATTTTCGAACTAAATCATGTTTTTTTGCAACTTAACGAGTAGTTATTCAGAATCCAATGTTTATTGTTTATGAAATATTTTTAAAGCAACAGATAAAAAAATAAAACTTCATATATCGAAAAAATAAAAAAAACATAAATATAGTCAATGATCTGTTAAATGACGTTAGTTATTTGTTAAGCGAATTATCGTATTTATGAAGCGTTCTTGTTTATTTATTAATCGAATTCGCTTATTTGTGAGCAATATCTCTTAATTTTCTAAACCACTTTATTTATTAATTAAGCGATTTTACTTATTTGTTGAGCGACCTTGTTTATTTATTAAACGAATTATTGTATTTATGAAGCGATTTTATTTATTTTTTAAGCGACTTTTCTCATTCCTTAAGCGATTTTATTTATTTTTTAAGCGATTTTATTTTTAAGCGACTTTTCTTATTCCTTAAGCGACCTTGTTTATCTATTAGGTGAACTCGCTTCTTTGGTAAGCAAGTTTCAGATCGTTTATTTTCAAATATTTAATTTTTTATTTTTATCAATTTGAAATTTTTACATTGCTTATAACTATCCAATTATTTTTCTAAAAATAACCAAAATTCCGAATTTTTTGGCTTATCTAGATCCGGAAAATATCCATTAAAATTTGCTCGAAAATTCTGAATGGAATTTTCGAAAATTGTAGTTTTGATGATTTAGGAGATTATTAGGATTAAAATTTATTTTTTTAAAAGTTCTTAAAACAGAATTACGTAGGTGCTCGGAAAAATCCAAAATGACGAATATTAAATTAAATTTATTTCCAGGGAAATTTTTATTTTTAACTGAATTCAAGAAATAAAACTTTTTAAATAAAAAACTTAAAAAAAAATAAAAATTAAAAAATTTCCAAATACAAAGACTTAAAAAAATAAAATCTTTAAAAATATAATTCCTTAAATTTAGAAACAAAGAATTTAAAAAATTTAGAGAAAAAAATAATTAAAAAATGTTTTAAAAATAGAATTTTAACAAATGAATTTTGGAAAAAAATAAAATTTAAAAAACGTTTTAAAAGTAAAATTTTTAAAAAGATTTAAAAATAAAAGTTTTATAAATAAAATTTTTAAAATGTTTTCGAAGTAAAATGTAAAAAAGATTTAAAAATAAAATTTTAAAAAATGAAATTTTAAAAAATAAAATTTTAAAAAATGAAATTTTAAAAAATGAAAAAAAATAAAATTTTTAAAAATGAAAAAAAATAAAATTTTTAAAAATGAAATTTCAGCAGTCAATTGGCTCTTTGCGCGAATTTTCTCTATTCGACTTTATTCAAGTACGGTAGTGACCAGTTATGTCTTTCTACGTTGTGGACCTTTGGATGGACGTGTTCTCTTCTAATCAGTGTGAATCTGGCCGTGATTGTGGAAATGTGTGGAGTTTTCCATATTGTGGCGATTTCGATTGTGAGATATGTTTCGCTCGAAAAATTGGCGAAATCGCGATCTAGTCAGCCATGGTTCGATTACGGTAGATGTTGGAGAGCTTTGATAATTATTTACGGATCTGTGTTATTTATTTGTGGACCGTTATATTTTCATTCAGAAGTCAGGGAAGCAGTTGAACACGAGTACTGTATTGAGCGATTTCCTGAATTGAAAGGAAAAATAAATTATAGATTAAGTTTTGCCGAAAATAAAATTCTGAATCTTGTTAATTTTTGGCTTTTTGGATCTATATGCAAAATTATTCCTTGTTCGATTTTGTGCATCATGAGTGTTCTGCTCGTCGGAAGCCTCTCCAGAATCCGAGAAATGTCTGCCAGATTCGCCAGCGTCGAGAGGGATCGACAGTACTACAGAACCACCAAAGTTATTCTTGTAAGTTTTGTAATTTCAAAAAATAAAAAAAATAATTTCAAAAAATTAAAAAAATAAAAAAAATAATTTTAAAAAATTAAAAAAAACATAATTTAAAAAAAATAATTTTAAAAATTGTTCCGAGACGAATTTGTAAAACTTTTTTGAAAAATTCCTGTTTTTAAATTTCGATTTTTATTAACTTTTTAGATAATTATGCTAATTTTTATAATTTTTTTCAGATAATTTTGCCGATTTTTATTAACTTTTTAAAATAATTTCGTCGACTTTTATTAATTTTTAAAAATAATTTTGTCAATTTTTATGAATTTTTTCAGATAATTATGTCGATTTTTATTTGTGTGGAATTTCCTCAGGGTATCTTGACTGTGGCTCAATCGTTGACTACAGTACCCTACCACGACTTCCTCGGGGACGTGTTCGAAATGCTGACACTTCTGGCTTCATGTCTGATTTTCGCACTTTTTTGCTCCATGAATTCCAGACTTCGAGGAGCATTTTTCGAAATTATTAGAAAAATTTGTTTTTCACACATCTGGAGACGAAGCAGAGTAACAAAGTAAGTTTTTAAATTTATTTAATAAAAATAAAAATTAAAAATCAATTTTATTAAAATTTAAAATTAATTTAACAAAAATAAAAATAAAAATAAAAATTTACTTAATTAAAATAAAAATTAATTTATTTTATAAAATTAAAAACTTATGTATTTAATAAAATTAAAAATTGATTAATTTATTTTATAAAATTAAAAACTTATTTATTTTATAAAATTAAAAACTTATTTATTTAATAAAATTAAAAATTTATTTATTTATTTGATAAAATTAAAAATTTATTTATTTATTTGATAAAATTAAAAATTTATTTATTTATTTGATAAAATTAAAAATTGATTAATTTAGAACGACTTTGGTTAAAGAAGATTTTTTGGATGTTTCGTCCGTGAAAGAAACGAAGACCCTCGTCGATTGGAACTCCCGGAACGTCGTCGATCTTTGAAAACTTAGAAAATACAGTATACCTGGATTTAAAGAAGTTTCTTTCGTCAAAATTATTCGAAAATTTTAAATTCAAATTTTTGTTAGACCTTTGATTTTTAAAAATTATTTTGAAGCGGATTTTTGAAATTTTTTAAAATTTTGATAGATTCTGAAAAAACAGAAAATTTTAAAAATTTTTATTCGATTTTAAAATTTTAAACTAGATTCAGGGAGATTTTTGGAGGGTTTTAAAGTTTTCCCAAGGCATTCTGGAAGATTTTCGAAATCTTCAAGTTCTAGAAAAATTTTTTGAAGAATTTTCGAAATTTTTTGAAATTTTTGAAGAATTTTGAAATTTTTCAAGAATTTTGGAGGAATTTAAAATTTTAAACTAGGTTCAGGGAGATTCTTCGAAATTTCCAAAGCTTCCATTAGATCCTGGAGGATTCTAGAAAATTTCAGAATCTTCCCAACAGGTCCCGGAAGATTCTATAGAATTCTAGAAATGTTTACAAAATTCCAAGACTTCCAGAATCTTCTATGAGATTCCAGGAACTTCTTCAAAATGCTAGAATCTTCCAGAAGTCATCTAAAATCTCTCACTAGATTCTTCAAAATTTAGAAATCTTCAAAAAATTTTTTAAATTCGAAAATCTTCAAAATTCGAAAGTTTTCAAAAAATTCCTACAGTATGCTGGAAAATCCCATAAAATCTACAAATTTTTCTGGATTTTGGAGTTTTCTACAAAATTCCAATTACCGTAATCTCAGAAAAATGAAAATCAAAGGGTCTGTGACGAAATTAAAATTGAATTTGATTTTTTACGGCTAGTTTTGGCGGAACGAGACCGGATGCCAAATAGGACCCCGACAGGAAGGGATTACTGTAGTGTCTTCAGAAGTACCGTGCCAAGAGTCGTCACTTGAATCCATAACGAGTTTTATTTTAAAAATATACATTGCTTCAATGAAGATTTAAAATTAATGTTCGAAATACGGTATTTGGGGATTTTTTAAACATCCAGAAAGTTTTTTCTTTTCTCCAGAATTAATCGTCGAAAACGCCATTCCGAGGCCGTGACAGTGACCAGGCAACTTGTCTCCGTTGTAAAATTCGCAAATTGCCGTGGGCAATCCACCAAGAAGAAATTGATAATTTCCGATGGAAACATTGTTGAACAACATCCAAGGGACAAATCGGTGTTTATCCGGCCAGGATTGGGCCGTTCTGGCCGCTGCTTCTTGTTGAAGTTTGTTTCCGACTTCAGAATTGGCGCAATGACTGAAAAAAAATTCTTCATAAAAATAAAAAATTAATTTTTCTACAAAATGGTCCCAACACGAATTTCTGTAATTTTTAGATTTCGAAATCATCATTATGAAAATAAAAAATAAATTTTTCTACAAAATGGTCCCGACACGACTTTTTGGAAAAATCAAATGCAAATATTTTTTTGCAAAATGGTTCCGACACGAATTTCTGTAACTTTTAGAGATTTCGAAATTATTTTTATAGAATTTAAAACTAATTTTTTTACAAAGTGGTCCCGACACGACTTTCTTCGAATTCTTAGTTTTCGATTTTAGTTTTATATTTCTACAAAATTTTAGAAAATTCCAAAAATTTTGATGAAATTCTGAAGGATTTCATTGGATTTTAGAAAAGTCCAAAAATTTCGATCTTTTTAAAAAAAATAAATCTCACATGATCTGATCGGCGATGTGGGGTCCGATTCTGAAGGTGTAGTAGCATTTTTCGGCGGCTTTCTGGAGGGGACTTCCGTCTTGAATCCGGCTCTCCAGACAGACGATGAAAGGAATCGGTTCCTTCATGTACTGTAGGACGCAACTTTCGTACTTGTTGATTTCACATTCTTTTTCGCCATGTTGACAAGTTATTTTCCCGTCCTTAAATTAAAACAAAAAATAAGTTTTAAAATTAAAATATTTTCAAAAAAGAAATTTTATAATATTTGAAAACTTTCTCTATAATAAATTTTTAGAACCTTGTTAGATCTGTCTTCTTCAGATCGAGGTTTAAGGATCTTGTTGGATTTATTATCTCCAAGTTCGAATTTTAAAATTTTGTCGGATAGGAATTTTAGAACTTTATTGGATTTATTTTCTCCAAGTTCAAATTTTAAAATTTTGTCAGATAGGAATTTTAGGATCTTTTTGGATTTATTTTCTCCAAATTCAAATTTTAAAATTTTGTCGGATCGGAATTTTAGGATCTTGTTGGATTTATTTTTTCCAAATTCGAATTTCATAATCTCGTCAGATCTATGTCATTTCAGGTCGAAAATTTAGGACCTTGTTGGATTTATGTTTAATGATATTGAGAAATTATAACCTAGTTAGACCTGTCTTATATCATATTTAATACTTTTAATTTTCCAAACCTATTTTTTTTAGGTCCGAATTTTAGGACCTAGTCGGACCTATATCATTTTAAATCGAAATTTCAGGACCTTATCAGACCTATTTATTTCCAGATCCGAATTTTAGGACCTAGTCGGACCTGTCTTATGTCATGTTGGAAGTTCCCAATTTCCTCAAGTCCAAATTTCACAATCCTGCCAGATTTATTTTTGATCATGTTTAAATTTCAAAAATTATGAAATTTTTTAAAATTTATTTCCAAAAATTCTGTTTTTTGTAGAAATGGAATTTTTACAGTAACTTACCTGAATTTTGGCGTTGCCGTAGGGCACGAGTTCGAAGTCAACAAAGTCGCCGAAATTGAGGTAGACGTCTCTGTAGAAGGTGCCCAACATGAATTCCTGGCAATCTGGACACAAAGATTCGTAAAAAAGCGTTAATTGAAGTTTTTTATTTTTCGTGGATTCATTGTACTTTTTACAGTAATTTTCGAATCCACATTTTGAAGACAATTCAGAATTGACACACCACAATGCCGGAGGCACTTTGGAGCAATCTATCGGAGCCGCATCTTCTACAGTATCCACAGAAGACCCAGAATCACGTTTTTCAGGGGCACTGAAGCCCTTTCCGACCAACGAAACACCCAGAAGGATCAAAATTGTAATTTTCATCTAAAAATTAAAAAAATTAAAAAAATAAAAATAAAAATAAAAAAAAAATAAAAATAAAAAAAAATTTAAATTTAAATTTAAAAAATTTTAAAACATATCTTGACACGAATTTTTAGAATTTTCCAGTTGAGACTGAAGTTGCAAAGTTTTCAGATTTGTATGACTTTGGAAAATTCAAAAATAATATTATTGTAAAAATTTTTAATAAAGTTGTTTCAACACGAATTTTTGGGATTTTCCAAGACCGAAATTTCGAAACTTGACATCTACTTTTTAAATATTTCTAAATTATTTATTAATTTTTTTAACTTTATTACTGTAAAAATAAAAATATTTTTTATAAAATTTTTGAAATTTTCCAAGACCGAAATTTGATGTTTAATTTTTAAAGAAAATTCTAAATTAATAGATTTTTAATTCTATTACTGTAAAAATAAAAATATTTTTTATAAAATTCCTAATTTTTTAACGCGAATTTTAAAATTTTCCAAGACCGAAATTTTGAAACTTGATGTTTCTCAAGTTTCTGAAAACATTGACTAGATTATGAAAACTTCCATCTGTATGCGATAATCTGTAATCTTATCTAAGATCGTAAGTAAGATCTGAAAAAACAAACTTCTCCGATAATCTCAAAGACCACTACCCTGCGGATAAAAAATAACTTTTGGTTCTGTAACAATTTTGAAACGTGACAAAATTGTTACATTTTTGCGAATATTTAAAATTTCTGACAAAAATTCAACAAAATAGTGACAATTTCCATTTGTTACTATATTAAAAATTACACTTTTTGTGTGTAGAGATTTTGGATAGTGTCTGTTTCCAGCTCAAATCAGGAATTTCTAGTCACTATCCAAAAATAACTCCAATGCAAAAAAGTATAACTTTTGGTTTTCTAACAATTCCGAAATTTAACAAAATAGTGACGATTTCCATTTCTTACTAAAGATTACACTTTTTTGTGTAGAGATTTTGGACAGTGTTTATTTCCAACTCAAATCAGGGTTTTCCAGTCACTATCCAAAAACAATTTCAATGCAAAAAATCGTAACTTTTAGTTTTCTAACAATTCCGAAATTTAACAAAATAGTAACGATTTCCATTTCTTACTAGACTAAAAAGTACTTTTTTGTGTGTAGAGGTTTTGGATAGTGTCTGTTTCCAGCTCAAATCAGGAATTTCTAGTCACTATCCAAAAATAACTCCAATACATAAAAAAGCATAACTTTTGATACTGTAACAATTTCAAAATGTAAAAAACAGTGACGGTTTGGATTTGTTATTGCACCAAAAGTTACGCTTTTTGTCCATAGTTTATCAACAGAGTCGAGAATGATCGATGACTGGCCAAATTCGAGCCACATCTGTCTTTTGGACTGGCAAAAATCGTTTTTTAAGTGTAAACTCGTAAAAACTGGCCAAATGTTGATCCGTTTTTTTCCATTTGTTTATTTCACGAAAATTATTGAGAAATAAGACATTTTTTACTATAAAAAACAACCAAAATAATTTCTTCATTTTGATGGTTCTTTCGGTGGGGGTGGTTTCAATTCTGAAAAAAATTTAATTATTTAAAATTAAAAATGGAAATTTTCGGGACACAGAACTTTGAAATTTTTCGTTTTAGATGTTATTTGAGGTTTTAGTTTTGGAAGATTCTAATTCTGGAAGATTTCATAATTTTTTAGAAGTTTTCGAAAAATTCTTGAAGACTTCAGAATTTTTTAAAAAAATTTCATAATTTATTAGAAGTTTTCGAAAAATTCTTGAAGATTTCAGAATCTTTCGAAAGATTTCATAATTTTTTAGAAGCTTTCGAAAGATTCTGGAAGACTTCAGAAGCTACAATCAGATTTCGAAAATTTCGAAACATTCCAAAATTTCCACAATCTCCAAGAGCTTCGATAAAACTTTAAAATAGTATTCAACTTTAAAAATTTCCATAAAA
Organism: Halicephalobus mephisto; assembly: GCA_009193035.1. Classification (NCBI taxonomy): domain Eukaryota; kingdom Metazoa; phylum Nematoda; class Chromadorea; order Rhabditida; family Panagrolaimidae; genus Halicephalobus; species Halicephalobus mephisto. The sequence goes on along the minus strand of SWDT01000003.1, from coordinate 742,369 downwards.
TTCAGGAAAAATTTCAAAATATTTTTCAAAATTTGAATTTTAAAAATTCTTACTGTTTCTATTGAAATTCTCGATTTCCTGGATGAGATTCATATTCAGCGATTTTTTGACAGGCGGTTCTTCTTGTTGATTGCCAACCTGAGCACTATAAGTTCGAGTGGAGATAGGGGCAGGGGTAGGGGTAGCGGTGAAGGCGGGGGTCGTGATTCGGTGACCGAAATTAAATTTCGATTTTGCTTCATTTCCTGTTTGATTAAGACTCAATTCCAGACCGCTAAAAGTGGATTCAGAAGTCATAATTCTGGAGGCCAAAGTAGAAAGTTCTTTTTCCGCTTCATTCATTATCGATTTTCTAAAATTTTTAAATTTTCAAAAAAAAAATTTTTAATTTTAAATTTTATGAAAAAGTTTATTTTTTGTAGTTTGGTCTTTCAAAACAAAAATTACGAAACTCACATTTTGTTCTGGATAGCAGGGTCGGAGGAATGGCAGACGGCGATCAGCAAGGCGTCTCCGCAGACGATCTGGAGGACCTTCCCGACTGCCCCTTGACCTCCAGAAGTCTGAATCACAGATCCCTGATGCGATTCAGGAAGATATTCAACTTTCGAAATTTTATTCAACTTTGATTTCCCTGCCATCAGATCAGCCGGAGAAAACGGTAATTTCTGAATTGAAGTTTTCTGTTTCGTTTCGGAGAAGACGCCGGGGATCAGAGGAGGTGCCGGAGGGGGTGCCGGAGAGGGTGCCGGAGGGGGGTTCGACGCGGTGTTCGTCGTCCGAATCGGGATAGTGTTCAATGGAGAAGGAGGTGGGGGTGCCGGAGGGGCATTCAGGTTCACTTCTGGAACATTTTCAGCAGCATCATGAAAAACTTCAGAAATCGAATTTTCTTCATTTAAGCTTTGATTTTCTTCTGCAGAATAATCAGCCATCCTTCAAGAAAGAAAAATGTGAAAAAAAAGGAAATTTTTCTTTCAATAGAAAAATTGATAAGAATTAATCGAACGTATTTCTGAAAATCGAAAAACAATTTTCGTGACTTTTATTTAGAAATTAAAAAAATCGAATTTTAAAAAATTTGTAAAAATTGATTTTTTTAAAATTTATGTTACAGGTCGGATTTTGGTTTCGGAATCCTCGAAATCTTGGATTTCTCCGTTGTCTTCTTTAGTGCTGTCTGAGTTTCCTGAAACAAATTTCAATTATTTTTATTTTAAAAATATCTTTTGTTCCTGTCATTACCTTTCTTAAGTTTCCCAAAGGCATCACGTAATGCATCTGTAAGATCTCGAGGAACTTCCTGTGACTGATTCAGGGATCTGAATTCAGAAGCAGAAGTCTGTGATTTCTGAATTCTTGGACTTCCAGAATTTTCTGGACCTTCTAGACTTCTAGAACCTTCTGGACCTTCTAGACTTCTAGAACCTTGTGGATTTCTTGAATTTCCAGAATTCCCTGAACTCCCTAAACTTCCAGAACTTCCTGAGCTTCCTTGACCTTCTGGACTTCTTTTTGGAGTATCTGATGGTCGTTGGACCTGTGACGGAATATGTGGGGGACTTCCTGGTGTAGTTATGGTCAGTTGATCAGGAGCATTGGGGAGTGGCACGAGAGCAGGGTTATCAGCCAGAATTGTTTCTTGAGGATTACTCGCTACAGTATTCGATTGGTTTAGATTAGTTTGATTCTGAGGAGACGGATGAGGTGGAATCTGTTGATTTTGATTCTGAGATGAAGGAGCATTCACAGACGAATCCGAAGATGGTAGAGTTTTTTCCAATTGGGGAATTTTCTTAAGTTTTCTTTTATTGAAGTTTTTGATTTGATCAGACAAATTCATAGACGTAGAATCCGACGACTTCAAATTTTCTCGAGGCTGATCCTGGGGCTTTGGAGTACCTGGATGTTGGGCAGTTGCTTGAGTGCAAGACGTATCTTCTTGTGCAGTTACGGTAGATGCATTCGGACTACCGCGAGACGGTTTCGAAGAAGCAGAAGTATTCCCCGAAGTTGTTTGTTGAGGATTAACGACCGTAGTACTCGACTGACCAGAATTTGTTTGGTTCTGTGAAGTCGAGGATGGAGGATTTCCTTGAATTGTTTGTAAATTACCTTTTTTCAGCTGATGCTTATTAAAGTTGCGGATTTCGTCAAGGAAGTTTCCAGGTTTAGCATTCGATGAAGAATTTTTCGAAGGAGTAGGTTGAGAGACATTATTCCCGGGAGAACTGTCTGGTAAAGGTTGTGATGTTGGGGGTACAGGAAAAGTGTCTGGTAAAGGTTGTGATGTTGGGGGTGCAGAGGAACCATTTGATGGAGGTTTTAGTAGTAGTGAAGGAGAATTGTTCGCAGCGGAAGAATCTGATGAAAGCTGCAGTTGTGATGATGGGGGTGGAGGGGGTGGAAGAGGACTATTCGTAGAAGGTTGTGGTGGAGGAGGGATGTTTTGCGAAGATGCTATTGGTGGAATGTCCTTTGGGGGTGATGTCGATTGTTGAGAAACCTCTGTTGAAGTAGTAGAACTCTGTTTATTTTGACTTCTTGGAGGTGACGGAATCTTCTCCTGCAATGTTGACGATGTGGATATTCGGTCAGTTTTATTTTTTGAACAAGAAGAAGGATCTTGTGGTTGAGGGTCGGTTTTGGGGACTTTCGTAACTTCAGTGGTCACCTTTCTTCTCAGCTTTCCCCTCAGGATCTTCTCCATGTTTACCTTGTGTTTTTCAAATTCATCTTTGTTCGGAAAGTGGATTTCCATTCTGTTGTGGTTGTCCTCCCGTCCGGGTCGTTCGATGACAAGCATGGTGTCGGTACATTCGTCCTGTATGATTCTGTATCTGCTAATACTGTAAGCTCGATCTCTCAGTAAGTACTCCAAAAACAAACTTACAGTTTCTCCGTCGTCAAAACTCTCTTTTTTTCGTCCGAATTCGAGGAATCAGATTTGTCTCGAGTAAAGACAGTGAGGATCATGCATCTGCCTTCGAACTTCATCTCGAGGATCCCTGTGCAAGTCAACTCGGTGCTGGACTCGTCCATTTTCATCGACTTGTAAGTTACCTGAATTTCGTCAATTATAAACTAATCCCAAACCACTTAAAAGAAGTGAATTTTCCACTCGAGACCTGGAAACTTTAATTTTTCTTATTTGCTAAATAATTCAGGAAGTTAAAATTATTCTAAAAATACTGATTCGAAAAATATAAAAATCATCGAAAAAATGAAAATTTAAAATTCATTTGGTCCGAACAAAAGATTAAAAAATAATTCTTAGGTACGATTGTGAAGATAAATTACCATTATTCCTTCAGCCATGTTTCTGAACAAAAACAAATCCTGAAAAACGTCGATTAAATTAAATTAAATTAAATTCTAAGTTACATGATTTAAAAACGATAAAAATCAATAAAAGACAAAGTGACAGTTTTCTTTTTCTTCTCAGTTATCAGTTGACTGCTTATAAAATTAATCAATAAAAAAACAGTCTGTTTTGAAACATAATATTTCGAAATTTTTTCATTAGTTTAAAAGTAATTTCACACAACTTTGTAATTCACGATCGAAATAGGTTTAAAAATATAAAAATTGGATTTTAGAGATTTGGAAGGTTTAGAAAATTTCGTAGGTTTCTTGATTTTAGAGATTTTTTCAGACACAATAGAGCCTGAGGGTTTGGGGGAAGATTTTTTCAGACACAATAGAGCCTGAGGGTTTAGAGGGAGGAAGACTTGAACCTGATGAAGGGGAATTCCTATACCTTGGATGAGGATATTCATCTCGGACTTGGACTTGAGCATCTCACTTCAAGCACGTCCCCTCAGCTTAGGTCTTCTCAATTCCTATCTCAAACTGACAACTCAGAACCTTTATATTGAAACTGTCACGAAGTATGGAATTTTTATGAAGTGATATTTCTTAATTAAAAACACGAAACTTGTTTTTGAAGAACGAAGTCGGAGAAAACAGACACGGGATCTCTGTAGGCGAATCGGAAAGCGTATCTGCTAGACCTTGTGCCAGCTCAAAAGACTCAACCGAAGGCACAAGGCTCAGGGTGCCTGCGAAGCGGCCGTACTGAAGACACTGAATTGAGATGGAATCGTCTTCTTCTGTTCCCCACCGAAAAGGTAACTTTGCCTCTGATATTTTCGGTTTTCCTTGACAGAGTCCGGGATGTAGGCCACATGCCAGAGGGGATCCAGGGATAATCGAAACTTGTACAACATTAAACAAAAGTGATTTTAATCAGTTCATAAAACAACTAAAACAACATCTTTGAAGTCTTCTGAAGTAGATTGTTTATTCAAATTTTTCGCATTCATGTCTTTATATATATATATATACAGTAGCGAGCGAAAAAAAGTTGACACCTAACTTTTTTGGTTTTAATTTTAAGTAATTTGCTTCTTTTCTTTTATTTGAGTGAAATTTGTTCTAAATTAGTTCAAAATAGTTGAAAGCATTAATTAATAACAAAAAAATACTATTCTACTACCAATTTACAAACTTCTGGTAATACTTTCGAATGTACGCGCGAGCGAAAAAAAGTTGACACTAACTACTAACCTATTTTTATTTAAAAATAACAACAACAACCAAAACAATATTAATATTTTGTCGGTCCACCTTTTGCTCGAAGAACTGCACGACATCTGGCAGGCATGGAATCAACAAGAGTACGCAAAACATTACCTGGAATTTTCTTCCAGGTTTCCTCCAAAAGCTTAAACTTCTCATCTGCATTTTTAGTTTTAATTGAACTAGCCCGTCTCTTAAGATCCTCCCAAAGATGTTCAATGGGATTTAGATCAGGAGACTGAGCAGGCCACTCAAGAACTTTAACTTTTTTCTTCTTGAGAAAGTTTTTAGCTAAATTGGAGGTATGTTTTGGGTCATTATTCTGCTGGAAAATCCATCCAGATGGCAAGTTTTCGGTTGCAAATGGAAGCATTTGCTCAGATAAAATATCCCGGTAATAAGCAGCATCCATTATTCGATTTAGACGATATAATGGACCTACTCCGTCTCGGGTAAAACACCCCCATAAAGTTATACTACCTCCACCGTGCTTTACAGTTGGTAATACGTAACGTGGATTGAATCTTTCGCGCTCTGGGCGTCTAACTAACGTATCCCATCTGAAGAGAACAACTTAACCGTATTTCATCAGACCATAGAACTTTATTCCACATCTCAGGAGTCCAATCGCGGGGTTCAGGGCGAATCGAAGACGAGCAGCTCTATTTTCCGCAGAAATAGCAGGTTTATTTGCTGGGCGACGTCCATAGAGCTCCATTTCACGTAGTCTCTTTCTCGTCGTTGTTGGATGAACATCCACATTATAGTTACTTCTCATTTGAGCATTAAGATCAACAGCGGTTTTCCATGGATCTTCAACGGACATTCTTCTGAGAATCTGATCTTCCGTTTCGTCGTTTTTCTCTTTCTCCCACTCCCATCTAGACGTTCCACAGTGCCATATGTCTTGTACTTCTTCATAGTTTGCTTACAGCATTAACAGAGCAATGGAAACGCTGTGCTACTATTCGATAACTTTCTTTACGTCTAACAACGGCCTCAACGATTGCCAGTCGTGTTTCAACAGTTAATTGCTTTTGACGAGACATCTAGAAGCTATCAATTAGTAATTGAATCAAAAATAACAAAACTTACCTTCTATTCACAGTAGAAATTTTGTCAGGAACAAACCGTCAACTTTTTTTCGCTCGCGCGTACATTCGAAAGTATTACCAGTAGTTTGTAAATTGGTAGTAGAATAGTATTTTTTTGTTATTAATTAATGCTTTCAACTATTTTGAACTAATTTAGAACAAATTTCACTCAAATAAAGAAAAGAAGCAAATTACTTAAAATTAAAACCAAAAAAGTTAGGTGTCAACTTTTTTTCGCTCGCTACTGTATATATTTTCTTCATTCATTGATTTTTCTGATGTGTCTCTTCAACGCAGAAAATGAGTGATCACGACAAAATAAGTGTTTTTCTACAATTTCACCCCCTAATTTTACTCAATTTTAGAGCTCTTCATCTTCTAGCGGAAAACATCATTCTTTCGAGTTCTTGGCCATTCCGTACGATGACTTCGATGTTTTGGTCAGCGACATCGATGAGAGAGAGCTTCAAGCAATTGGCAAAGGCAATGAAATTGAGCATTTGGGCCCCGGCACTTTTTCTTCTCCGCCTTTTCCAATAAGCGGCATTATTCATGGTAGAAACATCCGCTACATGATTCCGTTGGTTGTTCAGCGTGCAGGAAAACCGAATTCGAAAGTCATCAACATTTGGTTTCTCGTGGAGACTGGATCACCTTTTACTTGCCTCACCGAAAAGTCATTGGAAGCATTCTTTGGCACCGGTAATGTTGTGGCCAGCGATGAACATGCAGTCTACTATTTTGCAATCCAGGTTTATTTTTCATTTGTTTAAAATTTGACGAATAATTTTATGTTTAGGATCAAAGCAGTCGAATCGAGTGCAAATGTTCGAAGGGCAATTTCGACTTCGTCAACATTCTTGGAGCGGATGCGATGTGCAAGCTGAAGTTATCGATTGACGTGGACTGGGAGACCGATACGTTCAAGCTGATCAAAAAGTGATTATTGTCTCTTGTACATTATAAAGCCGGATTTAATGAAATAAAAATGTGTTCCCCATTTGTTCGTTATTGGTTTCATATTTGGCAAATTTTTGTTGGTTTTATTTAATATAATTGCGAGAGGTTTTTGAAAATTTTGTACTTTAGAAAATAAAGAAATAAATTTCTACTCACACCAACTTGTTTTCGACTGAATGTTGTAGAATTTATTCTTATTACAGAATTAAAAACCTTAATAAAAATTTCACTGAACATGTTATTATTTTGATCAGTTTAGTTAAATACTTAATAACTGTTAGTTCTAAATTCTATAATGTCCATGAGCTAATGTATCAATTTTATTTATTAAAATATATCTTTTATACTCTTCCCTAATATTATGATCACCGCTCAATGCAACTTTATTTTATTTAAAGTGTAAATTGTATGCTTTTTATCTTGAATCAAAAATTGCTCTTTTCTAATTACTATACTTTCAAGTAAACATCTGTTGTAATCATCGACTTTTAAAGTTTTGATTACATTCTTTTTAACACTCTTTGATTTGTTAGTCTCTTTGCCATCTCCGGTTTTATATGCATATTGTTTTGGTTTCAATGCAACAATTTCAGTCATAATAGTTCTATTTAGTTCATCTTTAAACTTCCCAATTACTTTCTTATTTATTTCGTCACATAATACATGATCTTTTGGATAGTCACTAAAATCGAAATGTTCTTTCATCCCACTCATATCTTTTTAGTGTTGGTTGTGTGGATGTCGATGGTGTGACACCTTGGGAGCTCCTTGATTCGACGGAAAACTGTTGGTTCCTACCATTAGCAATTAAGCTTGTTTATCTCAATATAAGCATAGAACAGAGAGAGGAAAGGTCCTTGTCTGACCGGAGTCAAACTCGAACCAGGTTAGAGTTGGATTTTCTCAAAGGCTGACTCTCTAACACTTTAGTCCCACCTCCCAGGCGTCGGCTGACTGGGCGGAGCTTTTGGCATTCTGTCTAGGCCGTTCGCGATTTAACTCCTATCTTTATGTCTACAGTACTAATAATTCTCCAAAACAATATTTTAATTTTCCTCAATTACCAAAATGTAATTTCAACTATAGAGACAAAATAAAAGTAAAAAACTATGAAATCTTTAAACCTAATACTATAGAATATATTTCAAACGCTCATTTATGCAAAAAAGTTATCACTGAAGTTCCTTTATATACTGATTTATATGGATATCAACATTTAGTTGAAAAAGAAATTAATAATAAAGACATTAGGATAAAAGAATGTAATGACATGATAAAAAGTAAAGTCTGTGAATTTAGAACTTTGAAAAAAGGGGAACATTCATATCGCACTAATAAAGTTTCTATCGAATATCCAAACAGATTTACTAGTTTATTCAAAGCCAAGCATTATTTGAAAGAGAATTGTGTTTTAATTGAGACTAAAGTTTTTTCTCATTATAACCAAAGACGTCCTACTAATGTTCTAGTTGATATGAATAAGTGTGAGTATTCAAAAGGTAGATGTAAGATTAAACCAAATGAATTAATGGTTTGGGAAGTGAATGATAAACAAAACTGTAAATTCATTTCTATTGGAGTTCTTAAGGGTTACTTTAATGCTGATTTTTGGATCAATAATGCTTATCAAATAGCTTTAAATTTAATAGATAACTTCATGACTGATTGTGGAGATAATTTACAATTAACCTCAGAAGGTTATGCTTTAAAATCTATTAGAGAAAAAAGATCGGATCACAACTCAGTTAAAACCTTTCAAGAAGCAGGAGAACTACAATATCTAGAAAATAATATCAAGAATCAATTAAGACATTTAACAGAAACTTTTTGTCAAATGTTCAATGATCATAATAAAATTTTAGAAATTTTGTTGAAGGAGAATCCAAAGAAATTTATTCGAAAAGTTTTAAATTACACTGCAGTTGATGTTAAAGTAATTAATAATAGTATTATTGAAGTTAAATTCTGTAAAGAAGTTGATAATAACCTGATTGAATTTACTGGTCTAAATGATATTAAAGGTTATATACCTATAAAAATTAAGAAGTATAATGATAAAATTTGGTATATGAAAGACGATGTCATTACTAATGCTATTAGCTTCCATACTAGTAATTTCACTAATTTAAAAAACATTCAAATAAAGAATAACTATGACTTACGGCTTTTAAATACTAAAGTAATTTTTAAATAACATATTTTCAATGATGTGAAGACTGATATCGAAGAAGAATTACTAAATGAGATGAGGCAGATGTCAAATGCTGAAGTGGAATTAAAGGAAAATGAGCAGAACTCAATGATACCCTATGAAATCCTAAACGATTTGGATAGTTTATTCGAATCTTATTACTTGAAGTACTGGAGAGTTTATGTAACAATTGCTTCAACACTAATTTATGTATTTATTGCTAGATCTTTGATTTATGTTGTATCACCACAGTTTTCTTTAAGTAAAAGGGAACAAAGTAAAGTAAAATTAGTTTCGATTAAAGAAGAGTTATTTTCAAGTGAAAAAATAGAAATGAAACCTCTTAAAGTTGAAAGAAAGGCAAGTTTAACTAACTTCCTATCTGTGCTCTCATTAAATAAGAGTTAAAAAATTTAAAATAATAGATGGTGTTTGTGTTTTCGATGACGGAAAAAATAATAAAGATAAACTATAGATAAAAATATTAATAATAAAATCAAGCTGATCGAAGTCCATGATATAGAGTCATGAGGAGAGTAGACCATTGATTAATGATTATGTTAAAATAATTAAAAAACCCAATAATAAAGTCTCATCAAAAAAGCCTAGAAAAAAGAAATTAGCAAAGGCAAATAAAGAATTCGTCGTTTATCTGGTAGGAAAAAATGTAACAGGTTCTGGATTTAAGACAATCCCTCCATATACTGAAAATAAGATTAATCATAATTACTGTAATACTTCTAATAGAAGGGCACCTCCAATAGACGGGCACCATTTTTAAAGGATTGAACAATAGATGGGCAGCACTTCTATTAGAGGTTTTACGGTAATTTCTTTATAGCATCTCTTTCAAATCCAATTCAATAAAAACGTTAATGTTCTTAAAACCAATCAAAGTATTGTTAATATCCACCAATTCTAAATTTATTTTATTTGGTCTATTAGTAACTTCATGATAATAGTATTTTTTGGTTCTATTTCTATTTCATCATTAAGTCTAAATCTATAAATTGAATTGAATGTTTTTTATTAACATAACGATCTTCAATTAAATTGCAAGTAATATATATTATCAATGTTATTGGTATTACCTGAGTAAAAGTTCGAGGGAGCCGATTATCTCTATGAAGTTCTATAACATAATCTTTGTTCTTTTCATTATTATTTTGATCATTTTTATTTTTTATATGATTTATGTTCATTTTATTCTTAATTTCTAAATAACCATACAATTTTATAACTTTTATTTTATACTTCTTACGCAGAAACTCTTGTGGAAAAGAATACTCAAAAGTTGAATCGTCGGATATTAGTTGTAAAATGAAAATTTTCATTTATGAATTAAGAAAAATGTATAATTTTTTTTAAAGTACAGTATGTGAGATATTTGTTACGGTTGTCAATGAATTTCCTCCCATTTCAATGAAATAATATTCCACAAACAAAGATATCATTGGTCACAAGATGGATAAGGAATTATTTTCTTTCAATGAGACACATGTTCCCCGCCTTTAATTGGGTGGTGATTGTGTTCTTGTGTAGATTATCAGTCAGGCTTAGTTCCGGATTTCATAACTACGATTATGTATATAACGAGGAAAAATATCTCTTAAAATCAGTTTCTCTTCTCAATTAAAATGAACTTGTCTTTTTCCATCTTCCTGCTGACCAGGCTATCCTTTAAGTTGTTTGATAATGCCTTTTTGTAAGGCGTTGTTTTTATAATTAGTGACTTTATAGCGATTATGGTGATATCATTATAATAGCCTGTTGTATTCGAATGCTCTAATAAGCTCTAATTATCCAAATTTCAGGAGTAACTCGATACATTCTCGACGAAATGAAGATTTTGGTTTCTTGCATTTTAATCTCCCTCTTCGTTTCTGCTGTTGTTTCGCAGTCGTGTTCCTGCACTGTTGGCGGTGTGACTGGCACATGCTGTATCTATGACGGTACTATCACCGGCTGCTGCCCTGCAGCGAATGCCATCTGCTGCAGCGATCATACGACTTGCTGTACGGGCAGCTCCTCATGTTGCTCGGAAGCCAATAAGGATAATCTCCCCATGTTCATTGTAACTGACGCCTTCAGCGTTTCTAAGACATAATTTGTCTGCAAATCTGAGATCCCTGGTCATCACTGAGAATAACAAATGAGGAAAAGGATAGTCACATGAAAATTAATTTAAACTTTTTTGGATTACGGTACTTTTGTATAATTAAAGGGATCAAAAAATAAAATTGTGTTGCAATAAAGGTGTAGTAGTGTGGTGTCTGAGGTGTGGGAACACCTATGGTTTTAATCTCGCAGAAGATAGTACAGCTCCTACTGTCTCCACAACATCCAAACAAGCTTTACTTCAAGTGTGGATCACAAGTAAGAAGAGAGTACAGTCGAATCGCGACATAACATACCCTCACTATAACATATCTCACGTTATAACATACGGTCTAAGTGAATTTGTTTGGTTCACCTTCAAAGGAATTTACCTTCTCCAACACTTTTCATTATTCTTGTAATAACAGACCCAATGAGTATCACTAGCTACGCTGATATCTAAATTTACAACTCTACATTCTTCATCATTAATTTTACCAAGAAGACCATTCCTCATGAATACCCCTCGAAAATTCTTTAGCTAGATTTGTAATGTCGTAATTTGTCAATGGTTCTAAAGTTTTAATAAACATTTATACTCAAGAAAAATTGACCGGCTCATATAAATAACTCAAACCCCTCCGCTGGCCTCTATCATCAGCGAAAGGCTGGTACCAGGAGTATAAAACGCATAATTACCAAATCTCGCGTAACGCTCCGTATACCCCCTTCGGGAGAGGTAGGTGCTGTGGGTTCACTAGAAATGGTAATTTTACACTATTCGAATCGCTTGTTCCTTTTCGAGGGAAAATCGTTCTCCGTCAATACATTCCAAACTAACGTCATCGATACGGGATCAAACTGTTTAACACGTTGACGAGAATACGAGTCATTTCTGGGTCGTAAGTTGGTGGCACGTTGGGACAATACGACCCAGAAATAAATCGTAAGAAACGAACGCCAAAAAAACGGCTGGTCCCAATCGCCCGCCAGCCAAAAACACGCTCGGTCGTCAACGTGTTAAGATTTGTGGAGACAGTGGTAATACGCGTTGTACGAAAGTATACATTGGAAAAGAAGCATGCCAGAATGCTAGTGTTAGTGAGAAAGTAGTTTTGGAATTGGCTGGCAAATATTCGGAAGCTGGAAGAGACGTTTATACTGATAAATATTATACTGGACTACCTTTGGCTGAGAAACTTATTGACAGAAAAACAAATTTCATTGGGACATGTAGGAAGAATCATAAAGGCCTTCCAAAGAAGATACTCCAGAAAAAGTTGAAGCGTGGAAACACTGCAGTCTGCCAAAAGAATGGAATCATGATCCTGAAGTACAAAGACAGGCGTGACATTTTGATGCTCTACTCGACATGATGATGCCCATAATGGTGAAACCCAGAAGCCAAGGGTTATAGAAGACTAAAATAAAGGGAATATGTATGTTGATATTTCGGATCAGATGTGTTCGTATACTCTTTTTGTGAGGTGTACAACAAAATGGTATATTCGGCTTTTTTTTCATATTGTGACCCAAACAATGCTAATAAACTCATGGGTCTTATACAAGATTGCCGTCGGCAACATCAAGCTGAATGATTATAAAAGAAGAATATTTGCCGAGCTGTTGAACAATATCCGTTCATCTACCCCAACCACAAAACATAAACTGGAAAAATTGGGACCTCATAGTCAATTCAAAAGATGATGCCGAGGATCCTATTAAAAACATGCTCAGTAAGAAGACTCGAAGACTGCTTGCAACAAGGCGAAAAAAGTAGCAACTAGATGTTCAAAGTGCAAAACTTTTTTCCGTCTCGAGTGTTTCAATACGATGCATATGAAATGTTCTGGTCAGTAAAAAGTTGTAATAAAAGTTATGTTGTCATTATATTGTTTTTTGAGACATAAGAAAAAAAGTAATTTTACATAAAAAGAATTATCCAATTTTGTCTATAAGAAATTAGCTAACTAATAGATATCAGCTGTTCCCAAGAGAGTTATAGGTTATTTGTAACCTAAATGTAATATTCAACATAAGAAATTCAACATTTCATCAAAATTAATTAAAAATAAAAAAGTTACGGGACGTAAACACTTCGTATTGTCGTCTACATGTTAACGAATTTCCCTGTTGGATTCTTTTGCAGTCATCTAAGAGCCATTTCCTTCACTCGTTCATTTCGAATTGATAAAGCAAACGAGAACGCCAGAATTAACATAAGAATTCCGAGCTGTTCATCATCTAAGGAATGTAAGTAAAAATCAACGGCATTCTTGTTGATTTGAGTTGCCATCTGAGCGAACGAGAGGGAGTCATCAAGGCGAAAGAAGAGAATATTCACTCGTTTGCGTAAAACTGATTTTCTATTCTTGAATCGCTCCATAAGTGTTGAAATGATTAAATCTTGTTTTTCCTCTTCAGGTTTCCTAGGAGCCAGAGAATTAGATAATCCACAATATGCGTAATTCTCTAACTTGTCGAGAATAAGACGAGTTTTGAGGCTGATGTTCAGGGATTTGGCTTCTTGTGTAAAAATAAGCTTAAAGCGTTCATACAAAAATTCAAACGGGACAATATTTCCATTAGCTTCGTATTCATACTTCTCTATTCTTATCAAGAGTTGATTGTAAATGGTAATTGAGGACTGGGCTTGCGGAGCTGCTGTTGTGGAGTCATTGTCAGACTTGGCTAACTGGGAAATGATGATTGTCAGCTTCTGGAGAACTTCTGTGGTATCTTCGTCCGCGGGCATGATGAATGAAATGACACCAGTAGAGAGAATTCGACAATTGAATCACGAGTGACTTGATCAGGTCCTTGATGAGCGACTGCGCCAGTGTTGGGGTTGATGATGAACCGGAACGTAAGAACCCCGAATAGAGTATATCATTAATACTTTATTATTATTAGGGACACACAGAATAGACAATAAATGAGGAATGACACACTGGTGTCTGAGGTAGCCCTTCGGCCTTTATACTTTCAAATATAAGATTTAAAGTAAAAATAAATTTTCATATATAAAAGTTAAAAAAATTTAAAACAAAAATAAATTTTCAACTATAAACTTTTAAATAAAAATAGGATTTAAAAAGATTAAATTAACATTTGAATTTTTTCTTAAAATATTTTATTTTGTTAAATAATTTTTGAATTTTTTTATTTTTTAAAATATTTTTTCATTTTGATTACCTTTTCGTGTTTTTGTATGACTTCTGCTGGTGGATTTTGAGAATATTGGAGATTTCAAGAATTTTGTGAATTTTGAGGATTTTTGGGAGATTCTTGTGGTTTCCACGAAAGTAGCCATTTGGGCTTAACAGGAGGAACTGGTGAAATTCTGACTTCTAGGGTTTTGGAATTAAGTTTTGAACTTTTTTCTAGTTGGGATCTCGTCTGAACATGCGGTGTGTTTCCTTCCGTAATTACAGTACGCTGATTTAGGGTATTTTGAGGAAGTATTGTAGGACTAGGAGTCGTAGTTGAAGAGTTTTTTTGCTTCCGAAGCGGTGGTGATGGGGGAATTTGAATTTTTTCGGATTTGTTGGGAATATTATTTCGACTAATGTCATCAACATGGTCATCTGATCTAGAATTCTGACGTCTTCGAAATTGATCTTCAGAATTTCGATTTTCTCGAAGTTGACCTTCATAATTCTCATTTCTCTGAAATCGATTTTCAGAATCTTGCTTTCTTCGAAATTGATCCTCAAAATTTAGGACATCTGGTCGTCGTCGGGTTGCTATCTGAATATAGGCCATGTTTCCTTCCATAGCTACCGTAGATGGACTTTGAGTATTACGAAACATCTTAAAAGTACGATTTTCAACGGGAAATTCCTTTTTTGTAAATTAACTATTACCGTATTTGATGGATTCAAACATGTCCGGTTTTGTGGAGATAACGGAGTATTTTCAAATTGATTAATTTTTCTCATATTATTTTTATTAAAATACTTAAGCTCGTCCTGAAGACTCGTGAACATGGGATTCGACAAGTCCTGATTTGGCTCAAGTCTAACTTCGGATTTTTGACTTTTTGGCGATTGAGAATCATTTATGAATTTTGTAAAAATTTCTCCATGTTCATTTTCTGGAGTTGGATAAGGATTGAAATCAGATGGAACACCATCCGATGACGGTGTCAACGATGTGGATATTCGGTCAGTTTTATTTTTTGAGCAAGAAGAAGGATCTTGTGGTTGAGGGTCGGTTTTGGAGACTTTCGTAACTTCAGTGGTCACCTTTCTTCTCAGCTTTCCCCTCAAGATCTTTTCCATGTTTTTCTTGTGTTTGTCAAATTCATTTTTGTTCGGAAAGTGGATTTCCATTCTGTTGTGGTTGTCCTCCCGTCCGGGTCGTTCGATGACAAGCATGGTGTCGGTACATTCGTCCTGTATGATTCCGTATCTGCCAGTACTGTAAGCTCGATTTCTCAGTAAGTACTCCAAAAACAAACTTACAGTTTCTCCGTCGTCAAAACTCTCTTTTTTTCGTCCGAATTCGAGGAATCAGATTTGTCTCGAGTGAAGACAGTGAGGATCATGCATCTGCCTTCGAACTTCATCTCGAGGATCCCTGTGCAAGTCAACTCGGTGCTGGACTCGTCCACTTTCATCGACTTGTAAGTTACCTGAATTTCGTCAATCATAAACTAATCCTAAATCACTTAAAAGAAGTGAATTTTCCACTCGAGACCTGGAAACTTTAATTTTTCTTATTTGCTAAATAATTCAGGAAGTTAAAATTATTCTAAAAATACTGATTCGAAAAATATAAAAATCATCGAAAAAATGAAAATTTAAAATTCATTTGGTCCGAACGAAAGATTAAAAAATAATTCTTAGGTACAATTGTGAAGATAAATTACCATTATTCCTTCAGCCATGTTTCTGAACAAAAACAAATCCTGAAAAACGTCGATTAAATTAAATTAAATTCTAAGTTACATGATTTATAAACGATAAAAATCAACCAACAAAAACTTTTTTTGTCAACTACAAGTTATCAGTCCATTATTCTCCTCATAAAATTAATCAATAAAAAATCAATCTCTTTAGAAAGATAACATTTTCAAGTAATTTTTTATTGATGTAAAAATAATTTCCCCTAAATACAGTAATCCAAGATCGAATTAGGTTTAAAAATATAAAAATTGGATTTTAGAGATTTGGAAGGTTTTGAATTTCGTAGGTTTCTTGATTTTAGAGATTTTTCCAGACACAATAAATCTTGAGAGTTTGGGGAAAGATATTCTCAGGCACAATAGAGCCTTAGGGTTTGGGGGATGTTCTTGAATGTGATAGACCCTGAGAGGAAGACCTCCTTTGACGTAGTGGGTATCATCTCCTGTGTACCTTCGATGCAAGTCCCCATGTCCTATTCTGCCTGCAAGCTGCCAGAATTGCTCCTGTCTAACTCGTCAATTATATCTCATATCAGTCAAAGTTAATTTTTTAAATTAATATCTCCAATTAAAAAATCCAAAAATTTTTTATTTATAAACTGTCGTACTTTTCTTTTTATTATAATAGTAGATTATATTTAATTTTTAATTTTTATTTAATGTTTGAAATTTATTCGATTTTTAAGTTTTATATAATTTCTAAATTTATTTAATTTTTAAATTATTTAATTTTTAAACATTATTTTTAAGAAAGAAATTTTCCATAAATAGTAGTGATACCGTAATCCTTGAAGCAATTTTCATGGATAAAACTGTATTCACAATACTGAGGATAAAATGCATTAACTTCGTGATGGAATAAATAATATCCATTTTTGGACAATTTCTGAAGGAAAATTACGGTATCGAAGACAGTATTTCCATGGACTTCGACGAGAATCTGACAACTCAAAATTGAATTTAATTCATCAACAATTTCGAATTCTTTTCCTTCAATGTCAATTTTTAAAATATCTATTTTTTCGTCTTCAAATTCCTTCATCAAATCCCCTACAGTATATTTGTTTTCGGATTTTCCACTTTTCGGACCGATCATTGCCTGCTTCAAAACCCCATTCCAGTTCTTGACAGCTTCTACAGTACCTTCTTTTTGTTCATCCTTGTCGACACTTCTTAAAAAACATTTATTTTTTGTAAATTTTTGAAACTCAATTTCGAAACTCATCTCATTGTTGATTCCCAGGGAGTATACGGTACATCTGTCAAAATCCTCGATTTTAAGAGGATTACAGACCCATTTTCCTCCATCAACAACGTCCCCGAATTTGACCAAGTTCCTACAGTGCACCTCAGGCACAAGGATACTGTACAAAACAGGGAAATCCTGGACCAACATTAAGTAGTAATTCCTCAACTCAATTTTGGATTTGTAAAATTCGATCGTTTCTGGATCCACTTCTGGAGCGGTTCCTAAATTACAAAGATTATTCAAAGCTTCTAGATAAGTTTTTGCGAAATTTCCCAAGGATACTGTAGTGGCTTATTAATTATTAAAATCACTAAAAATTACTTTCATATCAAAATAATAAACTTAATAATTATTCAAATTCTTAAATTTAAAAATTACTTTAATATCAAAATAACAAATATCATAAATATTGAAATATTGAAATTACTAAATTAGTAAAAAGTAATTTTATTAAAGTAAATCTAATAATTATTGAAATTCTTAAATTATTTAAAAATTAAAATAATAAATCTAATAATTATTAAAATTATTTAATTAAAAAATTATTTAAAAAATTAAATGATTAAATAAATATAAAAATAAATGATTTAGTAATTTATTAGATAATAAAATTAAAAATAAAACTTAAATATTTTAAAAAATAATATTACTAATTAAATATTTAATTTTCTAATTAAATAATTATTTAATCAATTGAATGTTTAAATTCATAAATAAACAATTAATTGATTAAATAATTAAATAATTTTAAAAATAATCAAATAATTTAAAAAATAATTCATTAATAAATATTTAGAAAATAAATAATTTAAAAAATAATTCATTAATAAATATTTAAGTAATTTTAAAAAAGAAAAAATTTAGATTATTTCAAAAATAAATAATTTTAAAAATAATTCATTCATTAAATACGAAAATTATGAATTAAGTAAATAAATTTTTAAAAAATTAAGTCCGTAATTTCACAATTAGATAAACACTTAAATAAATAATTATTTAATTATTTAAATAATTACTTAAATTGTCTAATTAGTTAAATATTTATATAATTATATCATTAGTCATGTATTTACAAAAATAATTACGAAATTAGTAAAGCAATTAAATATTTTAAAAACAATTATATAATTTTTTAGTTATTCACATATTAAGTAAAAAGTTACATAATTATTTAAGTTTTTCGATTAAGAAAATTCACAAAGAATAAAATTTTAAAAACCAACTTTAAAATGAATTTTAAAAATAAATAATTAAGTAATTTTGATTTTTTTCTAAATATTAAAAAAAAAATAATTTTATATTTAAATATTTAAAAAAAGTAATTTTACATTTAAATATTTAAAAAAATAAAAAAATGAATTAAATATTTAAATATTTTTAAAATAATTTTACAATTTAAATATCTTTAAAAATTATTTAATTTAAAAAATGAATAAACTAACCATCATATTTCCGGCTTAAACTATAAATATAAAAAATAAAAATCACAAAAACCAAAATATAAGAAATATTTCTTTGATTAAATATCATTTTATTATTTTTCTAAATATCCGATCATCGGATTATTTAAAATTCAAATCTTTCACAGTTACAGTAATCTTTAGAAAATGCTTCCATCTGATGATTCTGAAAAACCAATGATTACGGTAATTTAGGGAATTTCCAGAATTAAAAGTTTACAAGCTTCAAAAAACCCTAAGGCGATTTTTAATATTTATTTTGTAAAAAAAATTAAATTTTAAGTGTCTAGAGATCGGGTGGAGATATCACATATCACTCTGTCTGAATGACACAAATCTGGTCAGCAGAAATTTCCAACCAAGATGACATTTAAAAATTTCCGTTACAAAACAGTCTCGACTGGAATTTTTTAAACTTTTCACTTGAAACCGAAAACAGTAAGATTTTACATTGAAAAAATTCCATAAAGCTTCAAAATTAGAATATGTAAAAAGTGAAAATATTTTTCCCGGAAAAAAATCAAAAAACAACTTCCACATGAATTCAATGTTCAAAAAATTTCCACGTATTTCCTAATTTTTTCGTTTGAAAAAGTTGAAAAGTGGTTTTGTTGCTACAGCTAAGCGAGAAATAACGATCCAATCAGTTCCCTGTTAATCCTTTTCCAATCTTTGTTTGGGAAAAATTCCCCTTTGAAAATGTGCATTTTTATGAATTAAAAAATGACAACTTGACTAAACATTAGGAAATATGAAGACAGATTTACATTCAAGCTCTCGTCTTCAAGTTCAGAATTCCGTTTCATCTGAATAGGTTGCAGTTGGTTTTGCTGATGAAATCCCTAATTGGACCTGGGAAGTTGAGCTAGAGTTGGAAAACAGAAAAAATTAGAAATTGTGTTGAAGTTCAGAAAACTGTCGCTCGAGGTTAGAAATCTTGGAAAACTGCAGATCAGACTTCTTGGATTCACGAAAAGATCTGGAGTAACTTTAGGGATCATCCTTCTACTTGAACACAGATGAAATCTGTTTTCCGATTCCTACTACTTGAATTTGCATAAACTTGTTGTCTTCTGATTCTCTCTTCACAAAAATGAATGAGATTCACGTATTCTGATTCTTTCTTTTTGAACATGGAAGAAATATCTATTGGCTCTTTGTCTTTAAAACTGAAATATATCTTTTAATTCCTTCCGTTTGAATATATCTTCTGAATCCTCGACTATGGTCTAGCTGAACTTCGATTAACAGCTATTATTAGGCTTTAACGACCTTCACTTGCTTCTAAAAGTAGAACTTCCTGAACAATCAGTTTTCCTTCGATCTGCTTGACTCCTGGTATTGGTATTAATTAATTCAATGAGTTAACGTACAAAAAACATACCGGAATTACTGTCGTCAGGTTGACAATTTTAGAAAATATTCATTCTGGTCGTCATCACTTTGACATGTCATCGATTCTTCGGCGAACATTTGCGCATCAAATCACACTGGAATTATTTATTAAATAAATTAAAAATAATTGCTTACTTGAATAGTCGAATGCCGAAATGCATCCAGAAAATTAAAGTCCAGTCGTCGAACGTCCTTGATTTCTTATTCTGAAGCTTCAAGGAAATTCATATATCGATCTCTGTTCTGAATTGGTTTGCCTTCTGGGATAGTTGATACTCCATTTCCGTTAAGTGCATCTTATTGCGGCATTCCTCCGGGGCTCAATCGACGGGGTACTCTTCTAAAACAAGTTCGTCCCACAGTGAATACTTCTATAACAACGATATAAAACAGAAATCAATGACACAAACTTTTAGGCTCAGCTGTTTTGGCGCGAAATTCCACTCACGTTCCAGAATGTTGTCTTGATCGTCAGGGATTTTCGCTGTGAGAGTTGATCTCGATCTCTTTTTGGAATGGGTTTCCATTCATGATTCAAATAACTGAGGCTCTCAGGTCTTCAGGAACTGTCGCGGTAGGAGCCGATTCCCAATTTCGTAACACTTTCTTCTTCTTATTCGATCGAAAATTTTTATTTTTTTTTAATTTCAACTTGAATTTTTATATTTTTTACTTTTAATGTGAATTTTTATTTTCTTAAATTCACTGTTAATGTGAATTTTTACTTCTATTTGTGAATTATCAAATTCGTAACGATCATTCGGCTATCTTGGAGCAAGTTGATCTCGCATTTTATAAAATTTATTTTTTAAAATTATTTGACCGAAATTTCAAAATTTACCTTCAAGAAAGAGTTCTTTTAAATTTTAGGATAAACCAAGTTCATAATATCTTCAAAGATTATCGTGGTGAGAGTCGATTTCATAATGCACTATATCTCCTTCATCGAGGATTAATTTTATAAAACTTTTTATTTTTTCTAAAATCCTTATCCGACCCGATCGTGTTTTTTATTCAATTTTTAAAAATTTTATTTAATTTTTAAAAATTTTATTTAATTTTTAAACATTAGATTTTAGAAAATATCTAAGATTTGTGGGAAATAATATATGAAATAGATGCTAAGAAGAAAAGTTGAAAAAATCGATGCAAATTTTAATCCCTGATAAAAGCCAAATCTTCCGGACCCGGGACAATCAATCACCTTCACTCGGGTCTGCGCGCGGTCGATGCCAGTCAAACAAAGAATAACCGAAAACAAATGCCAGTATTTCCACATTGATCGAATTTTTTTAATTTATAAAAAACTTGAATAGGTCATTTAGAAAAATTGGTTTTGTTTGTCTGCCAAAAGTCGTTCTTCGAACGTTTTACGACTTTTGCTCGTTGAAGCGGCGCAACTCGCCCTAAAACTCGGCCTTTTTGAATTCTTTGGCCTTTGTTTTTCTCCAATCCGATATTTCTGGTTATTTATTGCCCCACAAAATCAATTTTTACTGGATCTAAGAAAGGAAAAAGTTTTATTTTGAGTGATTTTTCCGAATAAATTATACTTTTTAAATTTTATTAAATATTCGAAGTTTTTTGTTTTTTTATGAATTTTTCTAAAAATCAAAATTACGAAATTTCATATATCACTGGTTAAATTTTCTTTAAATAAATTTTTTAAAATAAATTATATTTTTTAAATTTTATTAGATGTTTAAAATTTTTTGTTTTTTTTTGAATTTTTCTAAAAAATCAAAATTACGAAATTTCATATATCACGAGTTAAATTTTCTTTAAAAAAATTTTTTAAAATAAATTATATTTTTTAAATTTTATGTTTTTTTATAAATTTTTCTAAAAAATCAAAATTACGAAATTTCATATATGAATTTTTCGGAAGTGATTTAAAGAATTAAAATAAATTTTTTAATTTAATTTTTATTTAGAATTTACGTTTGATTTTTACTAAATATTTTTTAAATGAAAAAATTAAATAAAAATATAAAATTTCATATATTGAATTTCGAAAAAATTAGGATTTTTTATTTTAATTATTAATTTTCACAATTACATGAACTTCAACATTAATCACAATTCTTTGATTATTTATTGAAAAATTAAAAATACAAAAAATTCTTGAATTTTCTACGTTATTTTTTAGAGAAATATCAAAATTAAATTTTAATTTTCGAATGTAAGTTTAGAAATTTAATTTCGATATATAAATTATTCAAAAAAATAAGAATAAAGTTACTTTTTTATAAAATTAGACTTTAATTTTCGAATATAATTTTAGAAATTTAATTTCGATATATGAATTGCTTTAAAAAATAAAAATAAAGTTGCTTTTTTATGAAATTAGATTTTAATTTTCGAATGTAAGTTTAGAAATTTAATTTCGATATATGAATTGTTTCGAAAAAGAATAAAAATAAAACAACTTTTCTTGTGGAAAATTCTCACAGGATATATTTGTGAACAAGGCCTTCTGTTTGCGATTCTCTAATCTCTAATGCAAATTTTCGAAAAATTCTTTATTTTTATTTTTTTCTTTAAATGGATCGATTTCAGGATGACAGGAGCGGTAATCGAAAATTTGAGCAACAGAAAACTCAGTGTTATTTTGGGAATTTTATTTTTCGCCCAAATCAGTTTTTTCCTCATCGGAGCATGGTTTTGTAAGTTTTATTTTTATTAAAATTATTTTCCAATAAAAACTAAAAAAAAATAATTTTTCATTTTTCAATAAAAAACTTTATTAAAATAATTTTTTATTTTCTAATAAAAACTAAAAAAATTAATTTTTTAAATTTGATAAAAATTTTATTTTTTTTAATAAAATTGAAATTTTGGAAAAATAAAAAGTATTTTTAAAGAAAAATTAGAATTTTTAGAAATCTAAAAACAAATTTTTAAAGTTTTTCAAAAATGATTTTTAAAAAATTTCGTTTTTTTACAGTATGGTTGTTGAATTTGATGATTTTCAGCTCCTCAACCGTCTACCTCGATGGAGTTCTTGATGACCAAGTGCTCAGATGCCAAAGGCGGAAGAACGAAGGAATGGTTCCATCTTCGACCTCAGAAATGCGATTTCGTAGATAAACTAGAAGATTACCATCCGAAGTCAGACGACATGAGGGATATCGTATTCATCGCCCAGATGCCGCATCCGAGGAACGGGATGGAGCTGGAATATTCCCCGTGGTTCCAGTTCCTCATCGGAATGCTCGATGTCGAAATCGAGTACAATCCTACTCTTCCTCGAAGTAATTTTTTTAATTTTCTAAAATACTTTAAATCTTTAAAAAATCAAAAATTGCGTACGAAAAATTAATTTCTAAGTTTTATAATAAGCTAAAAATCGAAATTGGCAATACTCACGTTTCGCCAAAAGTTCAAAATTGACAATATTCACGTTTCGCCAACGTTAATTTTTAAAATTAAAATTAAAATTCTACAGTAATTCCTAAAATTAAGAACTTTTATCTTGACATAATTTTTTAAATTTATTATGATTTTAGGAAGATTGTTTTTTTAAATTTATTATATATGGTGATTTTAGGAAGATTATTTTTTATATTATTATATACGATTTTAAGAAAATTACTTTTTATTTTATTATATATGGTGATTTTTAGAAGATAAGACTTTGATGGAACTCGAAATCAGACTAGGGTACAGGACGAAGAAGGACTCCCCGACGACGTGGAACGACTTCATCTCGACGAAGATCCAAAGGACTCTGGAGTGCCACATTGATCCGAGCAAAAGGAAACCGGGGTACTTCTACGACTGTTCCACCATCGACCTTTTCGAACTTGGAACTAACAGTTATCCGTTTTATCTCCTGAATGTCCGGTTGCCGATGAACAAGACCTTATGTAAGACTGATCCTGAAGGACCTAACTGCGGAATCGGGTTAATCTCGGATCTGAGGGTGATCGCCATTCATCAGAACGGAGGATTCACGGCTATCTGGCTCTGGATGAAGACGCTCATTTCTCCGTTTGCTATTCTGGCCAACTTGTGGTATTTCAAAAGAGTTCAGGCTCTGAACAGACCGAAGTACCTCATCGAGAAGGCAATCATGGCCTTAGGCATCAGTCTCTGTATCCTGGACTGTAAGTAATTTTTTAATTTTTTCAATCTACAGAAACTTTGAAAATCTAAAGTTTTGAAATTTCAAAAATTTTCGAAATTTTAGAATTTTCAAAATTCCAAGTTTAAATTTTTTAGAATTTTAAAAAATGTAAAATTTTTGAAATTTTAAAATTACTTTTTAAAGATTTTTTAAAAGTTATTTTATTTTTAAAGTTTTTTATTTTTTAAGGATTTTTGAATTTTTTAAATTTAATTTTAAAAAGTTTTTAATTTAATTTTTTTAGTTCCGATAGAATGGATATCCCTGTGGTTCCGGTTGCCTTTTATGCTTCTGATCAGCGATCTCAGACAAGGCCTGTTTTATACCGTACTTTTCTCTTTCTGGCTGATTTTCGCTGGAGAACACTTGATCGGGGATAATTCAAGAAATAACTTCTACAATTACTGGAAAAATTTGTCTTTTATCGGAATTGCCTCAGGGGCTTTATTGATTTACGATTTGGCAGAACGTGGAATGCAGTTGTCCGATCCGTTTTACAGTATCTGGTCGAGCGATCAAGGTTCAAAATTTGCATATTTTTTTATTTTTTTGGCATTTATTTGTGCATTTGTTTATTTTGGATTTTTGTGTTTCAAAGTGGCCCAAGTTTGGCGAGTGATCAAGCACCAGAGATCGGCCAGACTTCATCAGCTGAGCGAACAGAGAAGAGTCAAAACAGAAGGCATTATTTATAGATTTAAATTTTTGATGATTTTTACAGTAATTTGTGCAATGTCGACAATCGTAAGTTATGTGATGAAACAATGGGGTGAAGGCCAACTTCACGGGGACGACTTCGGGGACTCCATCTTGACCCACTCGACCTCGGGTTTCTTCACCGGGACCTTCGGCATGTGGAACATCTACGTCCTGCTGCTGCTGTCCATGTATGCTCCGTCCCATAAGCACTACAGTAATGCTCAGATGTTAGAAGAGGAAAATGAGGAATTAATGGATGCCCCAGGGACTGAATCTGCTCCAATGACAATGTTGTTCAAAACAGCGTCTGATTAGTGGCTTACTGTATTTGTACCAAAAACTGTTCATTTTTTACTTGTAACATTGACGTTATTTAATAAAAAAAACATTTTCGAAAATTTCAAAATTTGGAAGGTTTTCAGCTGAGCCTGGATCTCAGGAATCTCCAGGCTCTGAGACTTCTGAAGTCGTTCTGGAGGTCGTCCGATGTCAAAGGCCCCAGATCGAAGACAGGGAGGGGGTCGGGGGACCTCTTCCCGAGCCCTATCCCCCCGAGGGTGTCGATGTTGAAGTGCTCTTGACCGAATGGAATATGTCCGTCCTGAAATCCGCCAATTATTAAAATTCAAAAATCAATTTCTACAGTAATCGAAGTTTATTTTGATTTTTAGAAATTTGGAAACTAAAATTCTAAAATCTCACAACGAAAAATAAATTATTACAAAAATTAGATATTAAAACTCCAACGAAATTGTCTTGAAAAGAATTTCTGAGTTTTTTAAGAAAATTTTAGGATTTGAAAAGTAGAAAAAAACGCGAGTCGATTTCGTAGGAATTGCCAGGTTTTCCATTTTTGTCACTTTTGTAGGTCTCGCTCCGTCTGTGCGCGAATTTAAAATTTCAAAAACGCCGTTGATAAGAGAAAAAACGCGAGTCGATTTCGTAAGAATTGCCAGGTTTTCCTTTTTTGTCACCTTTCTTGATCTCGCTCCGTTTGCGCGCGAATTTAAAAAGTTATTCGTAACAAATGGAGCCAAAAACGCGAGTCAATTTTGGTAGAATTGCCAGATTTTCCACTTTTTACTTTTACTCGCTCTTGCGCGCGAATTCAAAAATCACTTTTTTAAAATTAATTTGTTTAATTTCTAAAAATCAAAAAAATAAATTCTGATTACTGAAGACATAAATTATACTGTACTACATCTAAAGCCAAAAATACAGTAAATACAAAAGCTTTAAAGCCGCAAAATGACGTGCAGGAAGCATCAACCAAGAAAATTAATTTTTAATCAAATTTTATCACTACACAAAATCGAGACAAAAACTGCCAAAATTGTTTCGATATCAGTTTTCTAGAAACTTAAATTTCAAATATTTAAAAAAATTTTAAATTATAAATATTTTCAAATTTCTACAGTAATCTTGAGAATTTCAGAAATCTCTCCCTGGATTACGAAATCTTGTAAAAACTTCCTCAAAGTTCAAAAATTCCAAAACAGATTTAGTGACACTTTTGAAGGTTTCTTAAATCACAAAAATACGGAAATTCCCATGGAATTTGGCTTAATCCAGGAAAATTAAAAAGCGGAATCAAACTAGAGATAAGCGACTCTTCGGTAGTACAGTGATTAGCACACGTGATTGTAAAGTTACAAAACTCGAGCTAGATTTCTAGTCAAAAACTTAGGGATAAATCTATGATTGAATGACTTCATTGGAATTGAATAAAACTCTTTGGTTTCGGTGGAGTAGTAGTCAGTGCGCGTGACCGTAAGGTTTAGAGACCCGGGTTCGATTCCCAGCTAGATTGAGGGCTTCCTAGCCAAGGATTACTAACCGAAGAAGAAGTCCCATAAGAACTCGCATCAACCCTGATGTCACTCCTTGCGATAAGCTGATTCACTAAAGGGGAAGCCGTGTCAAAACATCTATGATCAGAAGGTACAAATGTAGGTATTTGGTTTTAGGCTAAGCAGCTTTTTACCGTATGATATTGCACTAAAGCGGACTTTGCACAGTGCGGAAAACGCTAAAGAAGAAGAAACTAGAGATCAAGCTAGACTACAGAAGGATGATTAACTTCGTCGATTACGGTCCTTCTAAAAGTCAAATTACCTTTTTGAATTTTATTAATTTTTTCGAAAGATTTCCTAATTCCATAATTTCCTACAAAAAATTAAAATTTAAAATCAATTTAAAAATAAAACTTACATAAGCTTGATTAACGTCAAAGTTGCAGATGTGAATAAAAACGACGATGAAAATGGATACCCTGGAGACGGGCAGAGAATTCAGAAGCATTAGGAATCGCATCCGAGCGAGTTCCTGAAGAAAATTGCGACGAGGCCAAGTTTGCCGCTAGAGGAAGGGATTTTATCCTGGAAAAATAATTGTTTTAAAATACATTCAAATAACTAAAAATAAAATTAAAAAGTAAAAATCATAAAATTAAAAAATTAAAAAAAAATAAATTTAAAAAATTTTGAAATTTAAAAAGTTTTAAATTGTTTTAAAATTTCGAAATTATGAAAATTTAAAAAATTTAGGGATTTTAGAAATTTAAAAATTTAAAAAATTTAAAAATTATGAAAATTTAAAAATCAAAAAAATTTAAAAATTATGAAAATTTAAAAAATTTCGAAATTTTAGAAATTTAGAAATTTAAAAAGTTATGAAAAATTAAAAAATTATGAAAATTTTAAAAATTTTAAAATTATCAAAATTATGAAAAATTTAAAAATTGTCTCGACACGAATGTTTGGTTTTTGGGAAATTCAATAACCCTGAATGATTCCAGGAGGTTCGAAGGGATTTCAGATGATAGTAAAGGATTATAGAAGATTACAGAAGACTCCAAACGACTTACAAACAGAGGAAATTCCAAAAAAATCCGGAAGGTTTCAAAAAATTATTTCAAATTTAAAATAGCTTCAGAAGCTTCTCGGGAATTCTGGGAAATTTCAGAAATCATGAGGTTTTTGAAAATGAAAAAAATTTTATAAAATTTTCGACGATTTCGAAAAATATTGGATTCTGAAAGCTTCGAGAAATTTTGGAAGATTCTAGAAGCTTCTAGAGGAATTTTGGAAGATTCTAGAAGCTTCTAGAGGAATTCTGAGAAATTGCAAAAAAAAATTAAATTTTAGAAGTTTCAAAAATTTTTCGAAAATTTCAGAAACTTCTTGGAGAATTCTGGAAAGTTAAAAAAAAGTTTTGAAATTTTGGAAGATTCTAGAAGCTTCTGAAAAATTTCACAAACTTCTTAAAAAATTTTGAAAATATTCTAAAAACTTTTTGGGGAATTCTAAAAATTCATAGGTAATTTCAGAAGCTTCTATAAAATTCTAAAAACTTCCTGAGAGATTCTGAAAGATTCTAAAAATTTCACAAACTTCTTGGAGAATTTTGAAAATATTCTAAAAACTTTTTGGGAGATTCTAAAAATTCAGAAGCTTCTATAAAATTCTGGAAATATTCTAGAAACTTCCGCAAAATCCCATAGGCTTTCAGAACTTTCTGGGATCCATCATGTGATTCTTAAACTTTCTTAACAATTCTGAAAAATTCCAAGTGTCAATTGAATTGTAAAAAACCCCAATATCAATTGAATTCTAAAAGAATTGAGAAAACGTGAAACTAAAAAAATAGAAAAAATAGAAAAAGTAAAAAATTTAAAAACAAATAAAAAATAATTTTTAATAAAAAAATTTGAGAGGAAAATTAATTATTTTTTAAATCTAAAGTTCATCATTAAATTGAGAACTTAAAAATGATAAAAATATAAAATTTAAAAAATAATTTTTAATTTTCAAACGTATTTTATAAATTATTTTTAAGTTTTAAATATATTTTATAAATTATTTTTAATTTTTAAATATATTTTTTAAATAATTTTTAATTTTTAAACATATATTTTAAATAATTTTTTGTTTTCAAACGTATTTTTAAAGTTATTTTTAATTTTTAAATATAATTTTAAAGTTATATTTTATTTTTAAATATATTTTTAAAGTTATTTTTAATTTTTAAATATATTTTTAAAATTATTTTTTATTTTCAAACATATTTTTAAAATTATTTTTTATTTATATTTTGAAAGCACTTCAAGAGTGTAATTCGAAAAAATAATCTCTACAGTATTTGCAAAGATTGTTCAAAAATAATTGAAGCAAAAAATAAAAAAATTTTAACAAAAAAATATCACATGACAAATGGTGTGGTTTGTACTTACTTAAAAAGGATATATGAAATCTTGATTAGGTTTTTCAAGTTTAGTAAAAAAATAAAATTCTACTACAAAAATTTTCAATTACAGTAATGACGTGACGTATTTTTAGGTATAAGTGGACTTTGGGATAAACGTAATCGAAAAAATGAAATCAATTTTTGACACGAAAGTGAGTAATAATAAAAAAAGGTTTATTTTTAGATATAGGTAGACTTTAGGATAAAACTAATCATAAAATAAAATCAACTCCTAACACGAAAGTTTGTAATTATTATAAAAAGATTTATTTTTAGGTATACATCTGATTTAAGAAAAATCAACTCTCACAACGAAAGTTTGTAATTATTATAAAAAGGTTTATTTTTAGATATAGGTAGACTTTAGGATAAAAGTAATCACAAAAAATAAAACAAACTCCTAACACGAAAGTTTGTAATTATTATAAAGATTTAATTTCAGATATAGACAGATTTTAGGATAAAAGTAACCACAAAAAATAAAACAAACTCCTAACACGAAAGTTTGTAATTATTGTAAAGATTTATTTTTAGGTATACATCTGATTTAAGAAAAATCAACTCCCAAAATGAAAGTTTTAATCACAATGACGAAATCGTTTATATTTTAATAAAAATTTAACTCTCGTCACGAAAGTTTTTAATTATCACAAAAAAGATTTATTTTTAAATAAGTTGGACTTTGAATGAAAATAAAAAATTTCCGAAACAAAAATTTTGATCACAATAATCAGGTCATTTATTTTTGAAAACAAAACTCTCGTCACGAAAGCTCTTAATTACTGTAAAAAAAGATTTATTTTTAAATAAATTCGATTTCGAGAAAATCTCAAAACGAAAGTTTTGATCCCGATGACTAGATCGTTTATCTTTGAAAATAAAATAAAATTTCGTGACTGAAGTTCTCAAAAATCGTGACAAACGCAATTTTCGTCGAAAACAAAGCCGACTTTGCAGCTAAGGTTCCTCATTGCCATGACTAGCTCATTTATCTTCAAAAAAATTTCATCACAAAAGTCCCTAGTTACCGTAATGAGTTCAATTATTTCCAAAAACAAAACTAACTATCGTCACAAAAGTCCCTAGTGACCGTAATGAATTCATATATTATTTTAAAAAAAATCAATTTTCAGAAAAAAAATTTTTGATGATTCTAATGAGGTTGCTTGTTCGTGGAAACACAGCTAAATCTCGCCACGAAAATCCCAAGTGACAGTAATGAGCTCATTTATCTTTAAAAAATTTGACTTTCACCACGAAATTCCCTGGAGACTGTAATCACCTAATTTCTCTTTAAACAAAAATCATTTGTTGTCAAGGAAGTCCCTGATTACCGTAGTGAGCTCACCTATGATCAAAAATGAAATCATTTCTCACCACGAATATTTCTAGTTACCGTAATGGCTTGATTTCTCTTTGAAAAAATTTAACTCTCACCACGAAAACTTCTAGTTACCGTAATGGCCTGATTTCTCTTTGAAAAAATTTAACTCTCACCACGAAAATTTCTAGTTACCGTAACGAACTCATCTATGATCAAAAATGAAATCATTTCTCACCACGAATATTTCTAGTTACCGTAATCACCTAATTTCTCTTTAAACAAAAATCATTTTTTTGTCAAGGAAGTCCCTGATTACTGTAGTGAACTCACCTGTTCCTAGAAGTGAAATCATTTCTTACCACGAAAGTCTCTAATTACTGTAATCACCTAATTCCTCTTTAAAAAAATTCAACTCTCATCATGAAAATTCCTAGTTACCGTAGTGAGCATACCTATGATCAAAAATGAAATCTTTTCTCATTATGAAAGTCCCCGACGACCGTAATGAATCCATTTATCTTCAAGAACAAAATCATCTTCCAACACGGAAGTCCTCAAAGACCGTAATGAGTTCATTTGTCTTCAAGAATAGAGCTAATCTCATCGGGAATGTTCCTAATTACGATGACTAAGTTTCTGTCTCTAATATGTAAGTGAAAATTCGTGCCGAAAAATAACCTAAAAAACCAAGACACTCCTCCTGTGAAGGTTCCAGATGACCATGACTAGTTCGGTTCTTCTGGAGGACTGGAATTAGGTGCACAAATAACCCAAGGGAAGACCGAAGTCACTCCCACCGCGAATGGCTATGATAATCATGACGAATTTATTCATTTCCAAACGTAAGTGCAATTCAGAGGAAAAAATATAATAAAAAATAAAGTCATTCCTGGCACGAAAGTCGCTAACGGTCAAAGAGTATTCGCTTATTTTTAAAGCGAACTTGTTTAAGTTTTAAAAATGCATTCGTTTATTTTTAGAGCGAACTCGCTAATTTTCAAGCGCATTCGTTTATTTTTAGAGTGAACTCGCTAATTTTTAGAAATGAACTCACCTAACATAAAGTGCTCTAGAATTGAAAGTGATTATAATTTTCGTTGTAAAAGTCGCTAAAAATCAAAGCAAGTTCATTTACTTTTTAGAAGTGTATTCGCTTACTTTTTAGAAACGCATTCGTTTACTTTTTAGAAACACATTCGCTTATTTTTTAGAGCGAACTCGCTTATTTTGAAGAGCATTCGCTTAATATAAAGCCTTTTGAAAATAAAATCACTCTCGTCACGAAACTTTTTAAAAACGACAACGAATCTGATTTTGAATAAAAATAAAGTTTAATATAAAACTTAAAAAATTTAAGATTAAGATTATTTTTGTCTTCGATTACTACTAGACACTTGTTTACTGTAAGGTAAATCCGTCATCAAAATCTGTCTTGTTCAGGGAATCTTGAAAGCAAGTTCGGATTCACGTCATAACCTTTGAAAAATTAAAAAACGATTATTTTTGAAAAAATTTAACAATGGACCTTGATTAACAAAATTTCAAAAATTTAAAGAATTTTAAAAAAATAAAAAAATTAAATTTAAAAAATTAAGAAAATTTTCAACAAACTTAAAAAAATTTTAAAAAGTAGAAAAAACTAAAAAATCAAAAAAAATCAAGAAAATTTTTAAAAAATTTTAAAAAAATCAAAGAAATTTTAAAAATCGAAAAAAATTTTTAAAAAAATTTTAAAAAATCAAAGAAAATTTTTAAAAAAATTTAAAAAATCGAAAAAAATTGAAAAAAAAATAAAAAATCAAAGAAAATTTTT
Source organism: Halicephalobus mephisto (assembly GCA_009193035.1). Classification (NCBI taxonomy): domain Eukaryota; kingdom Metazoa; phylum Nematoda; class Chromadorea; order Rhabditida; family Panagrolaimidae; genus Halicephalobus; species Halicephalobus mephisto. The sequence continues at coordinate 710,223 of SWDT01000003.1, read as the reverse complement.
TAAAAAATCAAAAAAATTTCAAAAAATTGTTTACTTTTACATAGTGTTTACGGTAATTAAAGCACGGGTTTGCACGAATACATTAAAGTTCAGAAACACCGAGAACAGGCTAATTTTGGAAGAAATTTATTCAAAACAAGGAGCAATCCAAAGTTTTTTAAAATTCTTAAAAGGTCACTAACCAAGTTTGTTAAAAATAAATAAAGCAACTTTCGTGTCGGGACCAGGAAATTTTTACTTTTATTTCCTGAAGGGAAAATTGGAATTAATGATCCCGCAACGAATAAGTTAATTTATTTTTAATTATAAACTTAGTTAACTACTTCTTAAAGAAATTCAAAACTTTCGTGTCGGGACCAGGAAATTTTTATTTTTATTTCCTGAAGGGAAAATTGGAATTAATGATCCCGCAACGAATAAGTTAATTTATTTTTAATTATGGGCTTGGGAAATTACTTTTTGAATTATTTCAAAACTTTCGTCTCAGGACCAGGAAATTTTTATTTTTGTTTCTTGAAGGGAAAATTGGAATTAATAGTCTCGGAACGAATAAGTTAATTTATTGTTAATTATAAACTTAGTTAACTGCTTCTTAAAGAAATTCAAAACTTTCGTCTCAGGACCAGGAAATTAATTTTTATTTCCTGAAGGGAAAATTGAAATTAATGATCCCGGAACGAATAAAAGTTTATTTATTTTTAATTATAGGCTTGGGAAATTATTTCAAAACTTTCGTCTTAGGACCAGGAAATTAATTTTTGTTTCCTGAAGGGAAAATTGGAATTAATACTCCCGGAACGAATATTGTTTAATATATTCTAAAACAATTCTAGTTTAGTCTTTGAAGAATTTTAAATTTAAAAAAATGAAAAAAATTAAATTCTTTAATTTTAAAATTCCAAATAATCGAAAAAAACAAATATCAGGACCGGGATTAAGGATATAGAAAATCCAAAAAGATCAAATTATTCAATTTTTTACGAAATTAAAAATTAATTATTTTCGAAAAAATTCTTCTTTGCATAAAACGGATATACTTAATCCTCTAGGTAATTTTAAAATAGATTTTCAAAAGAAAATTGTTGTTCGAAAAATTGTAAAATCACCCATGTTACTAAATATATTTAAAAAAAGAAAATGACGTCATTGAGAAATCCTCTGAATTTTCGGATTTTATGCAAATTTTTAAAATTTAAAATTTCAATTTTTTAATAAATTTTCAAAAATTAAAATTTCAATTTTTTAATAATTTTAAATTTTTCTGAAATTAATAAAAAATCAAAAATTTTAAAATTTTTAAAATTCCGGAAATTTCTGAAAATTTGTAAAAAATTTTAGAAATTAATAAAAAATCGAAAATTTTAAAATTAAAAAAATTTTTTTATCGAATTTTGGAAAATTCTAATTTTTAAAAAAAATAGAAAATTTATAAAAAATTTTAGAAAATTCCAAAAATTAATAAAACTTAAATTTTTAATGAATTTTAGGAAGTTCTAAATTTTTTTTAAATTCTAGAAAATTCCAAAAACTTCTAAGAATTTTTAAAAATTCCGGAAGTTCCCACATGATTAAAAAAAATTCAGGAAATTTCCATGAGATTTTAAAAACATAAAATTTCAGAAATATTTTTGAAATTTTAAGAATTTCTAGAATCCTTCACGAAATTTCGAAATTTTCCAAAAGATTCTGAAAAATTTTTAAAAATAAAAAAAATTTAAACTTTTTTGAAAATTTTTAAAAATAATAAAATTTAAAACTTTTTTAAATATTTCAAAAATTTTTAAAAATAAGAAAATTTAAAACTTTTTTTTTTTGAAAATTTAAAAACTTTTTTTTTGAAAAATTTCGAAAATTTTTAAAAATGAAAAAAAACTTAAAACTTTTTTGAAAAATTCTTTATTCGTTTTTGGAAGACTGTACGGACATTAACGAACTTCCCATTTTTAATCATGAAGCCAGACAATTTAGACATAAACGAAGTAGATTCATTTTCGGAATATTGCGTCAAAAATGACTCTTATTTTAAAATTATTTTTAACAAACTTCTTGTTCCAAAAAATGACGTAACATGATTCCACTACAGTTTCCACAATTACGGTAGATATCAAAAAATTCCAAAACATATTTCGAAATTTTTAAAAAATTTTTCTTATTTAAAAATTATTTTATTTTTTATAATTTTTTATAATTTTTAAATTTTTTTATTTTTTAAAATTTTATTTTTCTTATTTTTTTATTTTTTAAATTTTATTATTTTTTTTTATTTTTAAAAAAATTTTATTACTTTTTTTATTTTCGAAATTTTTTATTTTAAAATTTTCAAAAAGCAAAAATATTAAAAAATGCCAATTTTCTGGAAAATTAAAGTTTAAAAAAAGCATCATTTTTATTAAGGATAATAAAAACGAATAATTTTAGTTTTGACCGAAAAGGAAAAAATAATTAAGAGAAAATTATTGTTTTTTTTGCAATGTGCAGATGACAGAAAATATGTTTTTTTACGTCAAAAAATTTTCCAAAATAAAAAATTGACGAACTTTGTCCCGAGAGGAAAAAAATAAAATTAAAAAATTACTGTAGATTATTGGGAAAAATTGTATAAAAAATAAATTTATTTTTGAGAAAAAATAAAAAATTACTGTAGATCGATGGAAATTTTACTAAAAAATGAATTTTTGTCCCAAAAAAAATTACTGTAGATCAGTGGAAAAATTCATAAAAAAATTGATGAATTTTTTCCTAAGGAAAAATAAAATTAAAAAATTACTGTAGATCAGTGGAAAAATTCATAAAAAAAAATGAATTTTGTTCCAAAAAAAATTACTGTAGATAGATGAAAAAAATTATAAAAAAAGTGAATTTTGTGCCGAAAAGAAAAAATAAAATTACTGTAGATCAATAAAAAAAATCATAAAAAAAAATGAATTTTATCAAAAAAATAAAAAACAAAATTACCGTAGGTGAATGAAAAAATTATAAAAAATGACGAAAAATGGAAATTATTTGGGATTCTAAAAGTGCAATTTTGCATTTATTAAAGAAATCTAAAACGGAAAAAATGATCAAAAATTAAAAAAATTAATTTTTTAAATCCTTTTGTCATAAAGTCACGGATTATTTTTTAATATTTTCGAAATTACGTCATTTTAGTTTTAAAGTGCAAAAAAAATTATTTTTATTTAAAAAATATTTAAAAATATTTAAAAAATTATTTTTATTTTAAAAATATTTTAAAATATTTAAAAAATAAAAATCAATTATCGTAATAGACAAAAATTAAAAAATTGAGTTTCTTTAATTTTAAAGTACAAAATTTCAAAAAATACAAAAATTCTTGTTTAAAAATTGTTTCAAAAATTAAATTTAAAAAATACAAAAATTTTTATTCAAAAATTATTCAAAAAATCAAATTTAAAAAAATTATTTTATTTAAAAAATTAAATTCAAAAAATCAAATTTAAAAAAATTATTTTTATCTAAAAAATTAAATTTAAAAAAATTATTTAAAAAATTTATTTTATTTTAAAAAATTAAATTTAAAAAAGTACAAAAAAGTTTAAATTTTTAAATACAATTGTGAAAGAAAAGAAAATTAAAAAAATTAATTTCATAAATTGTCGCCCACAATTTTAATTAATCAAATTTTTTTTCAAAGTTTAATGATTCAAATTTGAGACTGAAATTAATATTATTTAAATTTTATTTAAAAAAATAAACATATTTGATAAAATTTTGAATTTGCATTTATTACTGTATTTTACCGTATTTTATTTTTTCATTTACGATGTTTAAGTTTATAAAAAATTGCAAAAAATTCATTTTTAATAAAGTCGAAAATAGCAAAAAAGAAAAAATTTCAAAGATATTCATTTTTGATGAAATTGCAAAAGATATGTTAATTGGTCTTATTTCATTGTTTTAACCTTTAATCATTCAAGTCTGAGGTCCAAAAATAAAACGACTCTAACTTTTATAATGTCAATAAAAAAGAAAAAAAAGAAAATTCGAACATAAAAAGTCAATTTTTGAAAATTGGCTGTTTGGTGTTTCGATAGCGCAGTGGTGAATGCTCGTGACTGCCAACCACGCTATCCTGGGTTCGATTTTCGGTCGGAGAATTACATATTTCTCGAATAGAATTCTTTGGTGCAGTGATCAGTGTCCAAGACTATCGCTCTTAGGGCCTGGGTTCAAATCCCGGTCGGAGAGCTCAATCAAATAATACATTGCTAAAAAAGCCTAAACAATAGTGATAGGACCTGAGAGTCGAATTCCTGTTGAGAAAATGCCAGATAAGTCCTCAATTGGACCATGGAATTTGATTATGGTCGAGACAAACCAGGGATACCTCAAAGGTGGAGACGGAAGAGTGGTCGTTCGTGGGTGAGATTAGCCAGACAACACTCCACGTGTGGGGGTCCTGTCGTGAGCAGCAAATTCAATTTGAGAGCACATAAATTAGGGATTATTTTTATCGACATAAAAATGCTGACCTGTCTTCCAGGAACTGCTCAGTCATCCATTTAATACAGTAATATCTCAAGTTTTCAAATGAAATATTTAAAAATGCAATAATTTTGATTTTTTCGAAAAACAAATTTGAAATTTTTAAAAAAACAAGTTTAAAAAAATAAATCATTAAAAAAACTAATTTAAACATCCTCCACGTGCTACAGTAATCCGGCCTGTTTCGTTTTTTGGATTAATTATCCAAGTTTCGGACGACAAAATAAATGACAATCATTATTTTTAATTCATCCATAAATTCAAAAATGAAAAACATGACTAATAAAAAAAATGAAGAAAAATTAATTTTTTATAGATATCTACGTAATACAGTAATCGATGACATTTTTGAATTTAATTTTCTTTAAGTTTAAAAAATTGTAGGGATTTTAAATTTTTTAAAAATCGAAAAAAATTAGTTTTATTAAATTTTAAATAATACAGTAATCTGAAAATTTTTTAAAATTAATTTATTTGTGAAATTTTAAACAATACAGTAATCTAAAAAGATTTTTATTTTTAAACTAAAAAAACTTATTTATTTTTGAAATTTCAAATAATACAGTAATCTAAGATTTTCTTAAACAAAATTAAATTTTTTAAAATTAATTTATTTGTGAAATTTCAAATAATACAGTAATCTAAGAAGATTTTTATTCTTAAACTAAAAAAATTTATTTATTTGTGAAATTCCAAATAATACAGTAATCTAAGAAGATTTTTATTTTTAAACTTAAACGAAAAACTACAGTAATTTTCGGTTTTCTTAATCTCGAAATTTTTTAATTTGATGATTTTTTAAATTTTAAAACAGCTTAAAAAATTTATTTCTTATAATTTCCTACGTAATACTGTAGTCAACTGTATTTGATTATTTTAGGCGATTACCTCCTCAATTATGGGATTAAAGCATAAACTATGATTTTAATTTCTTCTTTTTTTAATGAAGTCAAAGATTGGAAAATTATTTTAAAAAAATTATTATTCTTAAAAAATTTTATTTTTATTTAAAAAAATTATTTTTATTTTTATTTTAAAAAATTATTATTCTTAAAAAATTTTATTTTTATTTAAAAAAAATATTTTTATTTTTATTTAAAAAAAATATTTTTATTTTTATTCAAAAAAATTATTTTTATTTTTATTTAAAAAAATTATTTTTATTTTTATTTAAAATTTTTTATTTTCAAATTAAAAAAAATATTTTTAAACAATTTCTACATATTACAGTAACCGATTATTTTTTATAATTAATTATTTAATATTTAGACCTAAAGAATAAATTAAAATTTTTATTTTTTAATGAGGTCGAAAATTAAAGAATAAAGATCTTCAAAATTTTTTTTCGAATATATTTAAACTGCAGTAATCAACGGTATTTTGCAAAAATTAATTATTCGAAATCTAAGGTTAAAGAACAAATTATTTTTAAAATCTCAAATATACTGAAAATTAAAAAAAACTAACTTTTCCGAAATTACAGTAATCCATAAAATGTAATTTTTTCAAAAATCGATGATTTAAATTTAGAATTTAAAAAAATTAAACTTTTTTATAAATAAAATTTAAAAATTTAGAATTTTCCAAAATTTATTTTTTCAATTTTTCGAAATTACAGTAATCCATAAAATGTAATTTTTTTAGAAATTAATTATTAAAAATTTATATTAAAAAAACTATTTTTAAAATTTGAAAATTAATTTTTTTGGATTTTTTAAAATTACAGTAATGGACTGTGCTTAATTATTTTAAAAATTAAATATTCAATGTTCGAAAAAAACCAAAAAATTTTTACTTTTATTAACTCAAAAATGTCCGTCCAAGTAAAAAATGACAAATTTGGTTTTTATAAAACCGGAACTAAGTCAAATACGTGACTCGAATTTATTTAAAAAACTTTTTTAATTTTATTTACAAAAAAAATAAAAACAAAAATTTCAAAAATATATTTAAAAATAGAATTTTTCTAAAAAAATAAAAATAAAAAAACAATTTTTGAATAAATTTATTTTAAAAAATTATAATTTTTGAATATCTTTATTTAAAAAAGTAATTTTTGAATAAATTTATTAAAAAAAAAAGTAATTTTTGAATAAATTTATTTTAAAAAACAATTTTTGAATAAATTTATTTTAAAAAATAATAATTTTTGAATATCTTTATTTTAAAAAATAATTTTTGAATAAATTTATTTTAAAAAATAATAATTTTTGAATATCTTTATTTTAAAAAATAATTTTTGAATAAATTTATTTTAAAAAATAATAATTTTTGAATATCTTTATTTTAAAAAATAATTTTTGAATATCTTTATTTTAAAAAATAATTTTTGAATAAATTTATTTTAAAAAATAATAATTTTTGAATATCTTTATTTAAAAAAGTAATTTTTCAATAAATTTCATTTTTGGCCCCATGGATAACGATGATAGATGTAGTTGCATTCAGAAGCCGAAGAAAACTTAAAATCCGGAAGTGGCTTCTGGATGAACGGACAGTTGGAGGATTCTGGATTCAAAAAACATCGAAGAATCTGGACCACTTGGAATCTGACGTTATGGACGTTTTCAGGATCACAAGTGTTGGGTTGTCGGAGATCCAGATGATGAGCAGAACCTTCGTAAAAAAAATTATAAATGTTTCTTGATTGACCGTCCGCAATTCCCGGGGTCGAATTCGTCACTCCGCCAGCACCCCAAGGATCTATCCCTCCATTTCTGAAATTTTTAATTTACTGAAAAATTTTAATTTTTTCCAAAAATTTAATGTAAAATAAAATTTTATTTTTTTCAAAAATTTAATTTGCAATAAAATTTTAATTTTTTTTGAAAATTTAATTTTAAAAACTTTATTTTTTTTCAAAAATTTAATGTAAAATAAAATTTTAATGTTTTTCAAAAATTTTAATGTTTTTAAAAAATTTTATTTTAAAAATTTTATTTTTTTTCAAAAATTTAATTTAAAATAAAATCTTATTTTTTTTCGAAAATTTAATTTACTAAAAAAATTTTAATTTTTTCAAAAGTTTCATTGAATTTCAAAAATTTAAAATTTCAGAAAATTTAAAAATTTTCGAAATGAATAACTTTTTAAACTACAGTAATCAAAATATCAATGTTCAATGAGTAGGAACTTACGTGAAAATGATGTTCCTCGCTTGGGAATAATCGAATCCATAAATATCCCCTATGGCATTTTCGCGGAAACTTGTTTCTTTCCAGCCTATTTTTTCATAATTATCTTTGCAAAAATTTTTTCTGAATTTTACGAAACTTTTTCTATCAGAACATTGTTTTAAAAAAAAATCATTCGGAGGTCCCATTTCGCAAAGTTCGATTATAATTTCGGTGCATTTTTGAAAATCCCAAACATCATAGAGAATTTTCGAATCCCCAGTGCCGCAGGCGTTTCCGTCGATGCACGTTGCGGACAAGGTCCCGGAGGAGTTGTAGTAAATGTTGGTTATTTTTTTCATCATTTCAGCAAGGGTCGTGTCGGGACCGCCCGGGGGGGTTTTCCTGAGGATCTGGCAGGATTCGTTGATCGGATACGGTGGTAATTTTTGTAGAAAAGTAGTTTCATAAGGATAATTGGTCATGCCCATGTTCTCGATCCCGATTTGGATATATGAAATTAATTTTTTTACAGAATTTTCGTGGATTAAAGGACTTTGAGGATCTACTTTGAAAAGTTCGCTTAAATACCGTAATCCTTTTGATGTTTTTCCAAAATTATTAATTGCAACAAATCCGGAATAAAGAACATCCAAATTTTCGCAACCAAAAAAATTAAAGGATTTCTTCAATCTCGAGCCGTAGCCCCCCACCGGCACCCCGCCCCCCTCGAACCAGACCACCGGCGCGGAGGAGGCCCACACCCCCTCGATTACGGTAGGGTACTTCAGTTTCATCCAAGCCCCCAGCATCCCCCCGTAACTACCCCCTACGGCAATCACTTTGGTCTCGACCGGAAATTTTAATTTTTGTTTAAATTTTGAAAGAACTTCAACATAGTCAGCGATGGCCTGGATGGAGGTCATGAAGCCTATGTGCCTCAGGTCCTTGAAGGAATCGTCCCCATACGGCAGCGACTTCCCCCAGTACCGATGTTCGACGAAAAGTACGGTAGCATTGAATAACGGAGCCAGGTCCCAGATGATCCCCGAATTTTTTGCAAAATCTTCAATATCTCCTTCATTTCCTGGATAAAAGAAAATAGGCCCTCCAGGCTTGTAGAAATCCAAGTTGTACAAATACCTAAAAATTAATTTAAATTTAAATACTTTGTATAAATTTAAAAAAATAATTTTATAAAGAAAAATAATTTTATAAAAAAATAATTTTATAAAAAATAATAATTTTATTTAGAAACAATTTCATTAAAAAACAATTTTATAAAAAATTATAATTTTATAAAAAAATAATTTTTATTAAAAAATAATAATTTTATAAAAAAATAATTTTTAACAAACCTAATTTTGAATTTATCGGCGTTCGTGTATCCGAAATGGTCCACTCGTAAATCCTCGACGTAATCGGTCTTCCAAGAATACTGTGAATCACAAAAACTTACAAAAATTATACAAAAATAAAAAAAAAAAATTAACTTTTTCATTTTTAAAAACAGGAAAATCAAAAGTGTCCAATTTGGTCCTTGATAAGACTAACTAGCGAACCATCTATTCAAGGAATAATTTGGGTGATTGTAAAACTTTTTTCTGGATGCTAGTTTCGTTGCTCTACATTCAAAAAATTGTAACTTTTGGTTTTCTAATAATTCCGAAATTTAACAAAATAGTGACGATTTCCATTTCTTACTAGACTAAAAAGTACTTTTTTGTATGTAGAGATTTTGGATAGTGTCTATTTCCAACTCAAATCAGGGTTTTCTAGTCACTATCCAAAAACAATTTCAATACAAAAAAGTATAACTTTAAGTTTTCTAATAATTCCGAAATTTAACAAAATAGTGACGATTTCCATTTCTTACTAGACTAAAAAGTACTTTTTTCTGTGTAGAGATTTTGGATAGTGTCTATTTCCAACTCAAATCAGGAATTTCTAGTCACTATCCGAAAATAACTCCAATGCAAAAAAGTATAGCTTTTAGTCCTCTAACAATTCCGAAATATACCATAATCGTTATATTTTTCATGATTATTTGACATTTGTGACAGAAATGTAACGCAATAATGACAATTTCCATTTGTTACGAAATCAAAAGTCCCATTTTTTGTGCAGAATTCTTTCTTATTTTTACAACTACAGGTTCCTACTGTACCTATTTTAATTATTTTCTTGTTCATTTTTATCAAAATTTGGAATAAAAAAATTAAAATTTTCTATATTGTTATTTTAATTTTGTAATTCTAAAAAGTTTTTTGAATTTCATGGAGGTTGTATAATCTTACTGTACTGAGTTTTTTAAATTTACTTCTTTCCAGATGGACCTAGGACAAGGGAGACATCGACAAGGACCTTGACTAACCAAACATTAGTCCGAAAATTTGAATATTTATTTTCCAATAATTCGACAAAATTGTTTAAACATAATTTTTGATATATTTACGAATGTAAAATTAAATTAATAGAGCAGTAATGAAAAAATCAAAGAAAAAACGGAAAACTGAAGACCAGAAGCGAAATTTGACTGTCCCCAGGGGTACTGGTTGTAGATGGGGCCGCAGTTGGAGGGGTCTTCTGCTTTGAAGGTAGGGGGGGTCGAAGGGGTGTAGGGACATCCGGAGCCTGAGGGGTTCACCCAGCACTTCATTATTTGAACAATCTGGAATCTAACGTTAACTACATTCTGAGGATCGCAACTCATAGGTTGTCTTAGATCCAGATGATGAGCAGATCCGTCGATGAGGAAGTTGTAGACTCCTCTGGACTGGCCATCCTTGATTCCTGGAGTCAAGTCGTTCACCCTTCCTGCAGACCAAGGATCATATTTCCCGTTCCTAAATATTTAAATAATTGACTATTTTTTATAATAAATATTATAATCTTCAAAAACCAATATATACTCTTTTTGAAATTTTTGAATTCGCGCGCAAGAGCGAGTAAAAGTAAAAAGTGGAAAATCTGGCAATTCTACCAAAATCGACTCGCATTTTATCAACGGCGTTTTTGAAATTTTAAATTCGCGCGCAGACGGAGCGAGACCTACAAAAGTGACAAAAAAGGAAAACCTGGCAAATTTGCTTAAATCAACTCGCGTTTTTTCTATTTTTTAAATCCCAAAAATCATTTTTAAAACTATTTTTCTTTGAGTTTTTGCAACAACTCACGTGAAGATAATGTTAGTTGCTTGAGAAAAGTCCCATCCGTAGAGATTCTTGACTCCGTCAACGTTCATGTAGTTGCTGTTCCATCCGACGGTTCCTCCATAGATCCCAGTACAAAAATCAATTTGGAATTTCTTAAAAGTTGTGGAATTACAATCCATATCGAAGAAATCATTCGGAGGTCCTAGAGAACACATTGGAATTATTATTTCAGTACATTCCTGGAAATCCCATCCATCAGGTCCCCCAGTCAAAACCCCTATGGCTTGACTTTTACATTTTGAAGTGTCCAGACAAATACTCGAAAGTTTTCCTGTGTAATTGTAAAAAACACTAGCGGCATCCCACAAAGATTTAACTTGCAATATTGACGAACTCGACGGAGTTGCTTTCGACAACCTTTTGCAGCCTTCTGTCACGGGCCAAGCAGGCATAGGATTCAAGAAGTTGGTTTCATAAGGATAATCCGTCATCGCCATGTACTCCAGTCCGATCTGAATGAAATACTTAAGTGCATGAACGGCCTCAGTGGAGTTCAAGGGGGTGTTAGGGTCCATTTTGAAGACAGTTCGGAGTTGTTGCATTCCATCATCCGTCTGTGCTAATTTACTTATAGCTTTGAAGACAGAAACCAAAGTATCGACCGAACACCCTGAGGCAATGAACGTCTTCTGGACTGCACTATCGAAACCCCCAACCGGGATCCCTCCCCCGTTGAAGTACATCAATGGAGCAGACGACGCCCAAGCTCTGAAAAAATAAAAAATGGAAAAGGATCTTTGATTTAGGGACGGATAAAGAAAATCCATTGATCAACCAATGGAAGGAACTCTTATTAATCGACAAAGACCCTCAGATCCATCGACGAATAAGAGATCCTTCATTAATGACGTATTGAAGAAAATCCTCCTATTTATCGACGAATAGGAAACCTTTAGATTTGTCAAGTTTAATATAAAATTTACTTAATAAAGGAAAACCCTTACCCAGCCGTTAATGCAGGGAATTTCATCCTGAACCAAGCAGCCAACATGGCTCCGTAACTCCCTCCGAAGACGATGACTTTAGAAGATTCATTAATCTTCAATTGGTTTCGGAACCAAGGAAGAAACATGGCGTAATCGGCCAGGGCCTGGATGGAGGTCAGGTACCCTAGTTTGTCTATATGTGCCCAGGACGCATTACCCGAATACGGCATACTGTCCCCATAGTACCTATGTTCAGCAAAAACCACCATGGCGTTAAATTCCGGAGCCAAATCAAACATGATTCCAGTGTTTCTTGCGAAATTTTCGATTGCACCCTCATTTCCAGCGTAGAAGAAAATCGCTCCACCAGGTTTGTAATAAGTACTATTGTAAAGATACCGGATTCTGAATTTATCCACGTTAGTGTAAGCGTAATGATCGACTGGAAACATGACGTCTGTGTAGCTCACGACCCATGGATCACCATCTTTTCCCACAGAGTACCTATGGGGGTCTTCAAATCTGATTCTAGCTTCCACAACGGATAGTAAAAAAATGAAAAACATTAGATTTTTCATTTTTTTCAATATTATGGTAGTGCTCAGGCACCACTTATCAGGAACTTTTACGACCAATTAATGATAATGAATGGCTTTGAGGCTTCTTAAAAGGCCCAGTTTGCTGATTTTCCCGACATATCACATTTCAGATGTATTCTCAGCACCACCTATAGAGCATAGACTAAAAACAGAAGTCCAAAAGACAACGTTCTTTGAGAAAGTGATAATGCCGTGAAACAGAGGAACGAGCATAACTCTCGAGAAATTGATGTTTCTTCCACTTTCGTTTTACGACAAGTTGTAAATTATCAAAGCAAATGTCAAATTCTCGTTGGGGTTCGTCTTTCCATTTCGGACTTTTAAACTGAATTAATGTTTTATATGGAATTTTAACTCAAAATACTTACTATATACCTTACAGTTCACATCCATCGTTCCTTCGGTCATTGCCCATATGTCAGGGACAGTGGTTCGTAAATATTAATATAATACTGCGTGTTTACTTTTTACCTAAAAAATTCCAAGATACCTACCAATTGGATAATTAACACATCTTGACTTTCATATATGAACCGTTGCATCTTCAAGGTAAATGAAAACCCATATATCGTTCATAATCCAGACCTAAAAGTTTCACATACGTCGATAGAACAACAATCGATAACGAAAACTAAAATAAAAAACACGGAACAAACAAGGATGAAAACAATTAAAATTAAATTTAAAAAATAACCTCAGCACGAATTTGACATCCAAAAATTACAATAATATATAATTTTCAGAAATAAAACAAAAAAGTTCAGTTTTTTCCAAAGTTATTGTAAAAAAATAAATTTAAAAAAAATACAGTAATCTTTCCATTCGAGACCACCAATGAGTGAAATCATTTGTTCCTTATTTTCCTTTTGTGAAAATAGGAAAACCTGGGAAGAACAAAAATTAATTAATTTCCCACTTGTTCCCTTGACGGTCCCAAACGGATTAATTTTTTAATTTTTTTCGTTTCCAACTATCCCTAAATGATTCAGTTTTTTCCTTCTCATTGCCATCTAAATTGTTCAATTTTTTCTTTTCCATTTACATTGGAAAAAATTTTACTTTTTGTTTTTGTTTATACCTAAACTATTCTATTTTTTCATATTCAAATTGTTCGATTTTATACATCTAAATTATAGTTTTTTATTTATACTTAAATTGTTCAGTTTTTGTTTTTATTTATACTTCAACTGTTCTACTTTTTTATATTCAAATTGTTCAATTCCCCTCCTTTTTATTTGTATTTAAATTTTTTATACCTAAAAGATTAAATTTTCCAATTTTTATTTATATTTAAATCGTTCAATTTTTTTGTTTTTACACACCTAAACAATCCAATTTTCTTCACAAAGCAAAACCAATTATCTCATCTTACTGTACAAATTATCGATTTTCACTGATAAAACTCTATCTAACCCGAACAATCATCGATTTTTCGCTTTTTCAATGTCGAAAAACAAAAGCTTCCGTTATTCCCTGGAACCAGAAGACAACGATGACGAAGAATCCGAACTTTCGTCCCTCTCGACGGACTCAACCACGATCGACATTCGAGATCTGTGCTTTTGTCTTCCTTGCTGCATGACGGAGCAGGAATCGGCGGACCTCGGACGTCACGTCAGTATCTTCATGGTGTCGTTGATCGCTTTTGCCACTTTTTTCTGTGTCATTACGATACTGATTTTAGTTTTTGTTTTGGGTTGATTAATAAATCTCATTTCTGACCCGATTAGAAAGTTTGTTCGTTAGCAAGAAACAACAAAAATTGGGCGATGTAATAAAGTAACATATACTGATGGAAGTTGTGATGACTCAGGAAGTGATTAAACAAGATCCCTGATCCACAGACGAGTTCAATAAGTAGTCCAACGAACCTCAGTAATGCTGCCTGGAAGAATTCATATATGGACAACTCTGGGGAATCAGAAACTCACAGATTTGGCTTCATGAAGCCGACTCCCGTGCACGCCGTACTTCCACAAAGACCCCGCGGCGATCAAGGTGATCGAGATCGTGATCATGTCGGCAGTGACTCCGACCACCAACAAGGGCAGGGACCGGAAGAGGTCCCCGACACAGTAGTAGACCAACCCGGCACAGTACGCCATCACCGCAACCGCCAGAAGCTTCCAGATTCTCCTGACGTGGAAAACAAAAGTATAAAGATACAGGACTGACGATGAACAGAACAACAAAGCCCTGGAAACCAAATGTTTCGGAAGCAGAGCCCAGTAATACACTCCTATGGCTGAAAAAGTCAAGTTTCATATATCAATTTGCCTTCCAAAACCCTACCAATGACCAAGAAAGACCCGGCAGTGGCAATTTTCTTGTTTAATTTCATCCTAGTCCCGAAAGTCATCAAAACCAAAGAAATCAGAGGGGCCACAGAACACAGGGGCGCGTTGGTTCTGAACCCATTCGTCGACACATGGACCACAAGCAGCATGATTCCATATATGACAATCATCTGCCATCGGTTCAAAATAAACATCACCCTGAAATTTTCCATTTTAAATCGCAAATCTAAAAACTTGGATTTTTAATCATATTTTTCAAATTTTACTTTTTAATTATATATACATCACTTCGAAAACTCTACTTTTAAGTTATATCAATTTTGAAAAATTTCTTAAATCACAAAAATCCTACTTTTAAGTCATATCGACTCTAAAAATTCTATTTTTCAAATTGCATAAAATTCTGAAAATTTTGTTTTTCTCTTCTACAACTCTAACAAATTTCCGTTTGATTTATGATTCTAGAAATTTTAATTTACATAAATAAACTTACATTTTAAACTATTTTGACTAGTATTTTTATAAAAATTACTTAGAAACCAAAGAACGTTGATTTCCTTGCAAAATGCAAACCAAATTCATCGATAATTGACAGGAACAATGGCCAGACTTGTCTAGACGAACATCGCGGCAGGAATTCATCGGTGTATTAATTCCACATGACTTTTGGTCGATCGAAATTTAACCTGATCTTGTACCAATTGACCTCCAGTGGTTTTGATATTTTCAGAAATTCCACGATTTTTTAAAATTAAAATGGTTAATTAAATACCGCAATGAAAAAATAAAAACAAAAAGGAAAAAAAATAAAAATAAAAAGTGAAAAAACAAAAATAAAGTAAAAAAATAAGAATCAGTGATAAATTCAGTTTGAACGCGAGTGGAAATTCGCGCCAAAACCGATCAGAAGAGAGGAGTTGACTCTCGCTACGAAGTCCCTGATAATCAATAAAACGTAATTTTTTACAGAATAAAAGTCAAATTTCTCCTAAAAAGTAATTTATATTGAAAAATAAAGTCAATTTCATCCACCAAATCTCTCATAATTAAAATTTAATTATTTTTTATTGAAAAAAATCGAAAATTTCGAAAAATAAATTTAAAATTTTTCAACATCATTTTTTTGATTTTTATTTTCACAAAGATCTTCGACGATTTCATCGATGGTTCTGTTTTTCGTTTCTGGAAGTTTTAAATAAAGATAAATCAAACATCCGACTGAAGGAATCACGAACAACACGATGAAGGCGAACGAGTCGATGACTTGGTAGAGGGGCAAGATCGTGAACGTCGTGATGATCACGATGATCTGGTTGACCGTCATCGAGAAGGCCTGCAGCATAGATCTCTCGTTTTGACTGACCAGTTCGACTCCGATGAAACGGTTTACGGGTCCTGCCCCGGCTCTGGAATAACATTGTAAAAATTAAACATAAAAATTAAAAATTAAAAATGAAAATTAAAAATTGTAAAAATTAAAAATTAAACATAAAAATTAAAAATTAAATATTAAATATTATAAAAATTAAACCTTGTACAAGTTAAAAATTGGAAATTAAAAATTAAAACTTGATAATTAAAATTAGGAAATTTAAATTTTTCAATTAAAATTCGAAAATTTATATTTTTTTATTAAATTTAGGAATTTTAATTTTTTTATTAAATTAAAAAATTTACCCGTAAGTAAATCCATAGGCCAAAAAGCAAAAAAGACATCCGTATTTTAATCCTGTTAACCAGTGATCAAAAAACGAAAAAATACAGTATAATCCTAAAGTGGAGACGTTGCCTAAGGTGAACCAGATGACGATTGTTCTTCTTTGAAATCCAGAAATCCAAAAAATTCCTCCGATTGTTCCTAAAAAATAAATTCCGGCCATCAGTGTCGTCGAAATTTGGGCAATGTTGTTTTCGATTCCTGTTTTCAGAAGGAAGTAAGTTGAAGACATCAGAATCGACCAGAAGGCTACAGTATTCTGGAGCGCGAAAATGGCCAAAATCACCGCTTTTTTTGTAGAATTTTTTTTGAATAAAAAAAATAAATTTTTCTTTTTTTCATTTTTTATTTGAGATTCATGTTGAATTTCGGAGAGAAATTTGTCGATTACTGTATCCGGGCCAAGGTAAAACAAAATTGAATCAATTGCGGCTTTTTTGTTTTGTTTCGTAATAAATAAAAATTTCGGAGTTTCGTGAAATGGCAAAATTATTATTAAACTTATAAAAGTCAAAATTGCTGCTCCAAAAACCAAAATATCCACGTGTTTTCCGAGAATCCAGTCGAGACCGAGGAACATGGTCAAAAACGAAATAAATGCAAACCAAATTCCGCTCAAAAACGAAATCAAACCCCTCGAGCAACTGGGACTGCATTCTTGGAGAAACAGAAGTTGGGTCTGGTAAATGACGCTGCAAGAGCCCGCGGCAATCAGTCTCGCAACGAACAGCAGAGGTAAGTTGTCATTTTTGATCCCAAAAATTCTCAAAACTGAAGAAATAAAATTCGTCGTCGAAAATATCACCATAGTTTCTAAATCGATAAAAATAATTAATTTTAAAAAATAATAATCATACATATTGAAAAAAAATAAATTTGACTTTATTTGTGGTGGGACCAAAAGTAAAAAAAAACAAAAATTTAAATAATGGTCCTATCAAGAATGATATTTAAT
Source organism: Halicephalobus mephisto (assembly GCA_009193035.1). Classification (NCBI taxonomy): domain Eukaryota; kingdom Metazoa; phylum Nematoda; class Chromadorea; order Rhabditida; family Panagrolaimidae; genus Halicephalobus; species Halicephalobus mephisto. The sequence goes on along the minus strand of SWDT01000003.1, from coordinate 692,895 downwards.
TAAATTTCTAAATAATTGATTACTGATCTTTGAAGTTAACATATAGTAAGAAAATAAATTTGACTTCATTCGTGGTGGGACCAAAAGTCGAAAAAAAAACAAAAATTTAAATCATAGTCCCATCAAGAATGATATTTAATTAAATTTCTAAATAATTGATTACTGATCTTTGAAGTTAACCTACAGTAAGGAAATTAATCAAACTTCGTTCGTGGTGGGACCAAAAATTATTTTTCAATTTTTTACTTTTTTTAAACAAAAATCAATGACTTAATTTTATTTAAATAAAGTTGAAATTTATCAACTAATATTAAGAAAATTAAATTTACAAGTTGATTCCACAACGAATGTTTTTAACTTTTTAAAATTTGATCAACTGTTTAAAAAAATTAAATAATTATTTTCGAAAAAAATAAAAAACTATTTATTTTACAATTTTAAATAGTTTTAAAAAATTAAATAATAAATTTAAAAATTGAATAATAATTTATTTTGAAAAATTTTTTAAAAATTACTTATTTTTTGAAAAAAATTGAATAATAATTTAGTTAAAAAAAAATAAGAAATTTCTTATTTAAAAAAAATTGAATAATAATTTATTTTAAAAAAATCAAAAAATTACTTTTTCTTCCGAATTTTTCGTTGAAGAAGGGATTAAGCCAGATCCCGACGAAGGACCCGAGGAACCAGCAGTGGAGCAGAAGGTTCCAGACGAGGTTGTATTCTCCATCCGAAATCCCCTCCCCGTTCTTCCCGAGACAACGATTCAAATATTTTTTAAAATAATCAATCGGGACGTTCAAATACGTCGTCGAAAAACCGTAATTTAAATTCGCAGATATCGACAAAATAGAACAAGTAATAAAAAGTCGAATTTTCGGATTCATTTTCTTCAAAAAAATATTTTTTTGACTGATTGAGTGCAGATGTCCCTAAATACGTCAAGAAAAACCAAACAAGAGACACTTGATTACAGTGATAAGTCTGATTTTTCTAGAATTTAAAGGAACCAGAGTTATCGGTCCACAATCGAAGCAAAAACAACCGCCGACCTTTGGATTCTCTTGAACTGTTTGCCGATTAACGAGAAAAAGCTCCTAAAATTGTCGTAAATAGGAGCTTTATCGGCAGTCTTAGAAAGTTAGATTTTTCTGCAAAAATAAAATTCTGATTAAAATTTCCGCTTTATTAGATTTAAAATTATAGGTTACTTTCCACCTGAAGATAGGACGGAAGTAAGGATTAGGACACTTTCCAAAGATAAAGAGTTCCAGAAAGGTGGAAACATTTATGTCAAATATACACAAAAAAGGTACCTTAAAACAGCTGTAGTGTATTAGATATATTATATTTAATACATAGATATATTGAATACAATACATCGATATCAACTTAATCGATTTTATACATTTAATATAATGTATCTGGTACATCAGAACTGTTTCAATACACCGGTATATTGAATACAATACGCTTATATCAATTTAATAAAGTCGATATATTGAATACAATATATCTACTACATTAGAGCTGTTTTAATGAATCTATACATTATATACAATGCACATATATCAACTTAATAGATTTGATACACTGAATATAATGTATCTACCACACCAGAGTTTTTTTAGTGAATCTATGCATTATATACCATATACCTATTTTTGTGTGTAGGATAAAGATTATAAGTTTCTACTGTATTGGAATTAAACTCAAAGATGATTTGCTTTTATGTGGAGAGAGGGCAAAGGTAAAGATCAGGATACTTTTCAATGATAAAAATTCTGGAAAGTTGAATTTTTCTGCAAAAATAAGACGCTGAGGTTTTTTACTATATTTGATAATAGATTATTTTTTATCTGGAGACAAGATAAGAGAGCAAAGGAGAGAGAAAGAAGAAATTTCCATGATAGAGAGTTCCAGAAAGTTAGAAACATTTTTGTCAAATAGAATGAGATTATAAATTTCTACCGTATTGGAATTGAAGTCATAGGTTGTTTTGTTTTACGTAGAGATATAATAAAGGAGTAATAGTAGGGTTTTTTTCGTGAACAAGAACTTTGTCGATCATGAAAGTGGTCTTTCGACTCTTATGGGGATCATAGATTCCTACAATATTGGTTCTAATTATTATAGGTCATTTACTTCTATATCGAATTAGAGTAAAGAAAACACAGAGTGAAATATAAAGGATAGGGCACATGGGGTAGAGGATAAGATGTATAGAGTACAGTATAGACAACATAAGGTTGAGTTAAGGAAACATAAGGTTGAATGTAGGCGACATGGGGTAGAGGATAGGGTATATAGAGTACAGTATAGACAACATAAGGTTGAGTTAAGGAAACATAAGGTTGAATGTAGGCGACATAGCGTAGAGTAAAGAAAGCAAAGGGTAGAGTATAGGAGACAGAATAGAAGATAGGGTACAGTATGGAAGTGATAGGAACGGCGATAACGCCACCGATTCAGAGAGACTGCTAATAGTCTTAACAAAGATTTATTAATTGTGTTGCTTTTGTATTATATGGTACGTTTATGATAGGTTTAATTACTCAAGTTTGAGATATGCGCTCTGAATAAAGCAACGAAAAAACAACATTTCGAACAGGAGGACATGGAGTAGAGTATAGACGGTAGAGAGTACTGTATACGGAACAGAATCGAAAATAGAGTACTTAGGACACAGTATAAATAAGAAGGATTCTGACCGATCGAATACTATCGATCAAACAACTACTATGGTTTCGTATATTTCGATAGGATATGTAAGGGAATCTGACTTATTCCCTTAATTGACGGTTGTTAACTCTTCGCTTTATTCCAGCAGTCAACAATAAAAAATAGTTAAGAGCAACTCTTCGCAGCTTGGTCTCGTTCCCTGTTATCGCTTCTGAAATCCTCCGCTTCTGAATTCCTTCGCTTCTGAATCCCTTCACTTCTGAATTCCTTCGCTTCTGCCGACTGTTTAGCGCGCAAGTTGAGTTCCTGCATCTCAAGGGTTTTCGTGCTAAGAGTCTTCTCGCTTTCTGCGACAGGATAAATCAAATCTTATTTCCGAAACCTACAAAATCCCCTTCGAAAGTTGTTCATCAAAGAAAACCCAAAATCACTTGTTCATTGATTTTTTACATTTTGTCAAAAACATCATATACACCGTTTTTTGAAAAAATAAAATTTCGAAATTGATCGGCAGTTGGATCAAGGAGATCAGCCGGATCAACATGGTTGGGGTGTCTTCTCGAGGACTGGCTCATTTGGCTTCAATTGCACTTCGCAGTCTGCTTGAGGGGTCAGAGGCTTCAACGATGCCTGAGGTTTTCTCGTGAGTAAAATCCTTTCGATATTCAAAGCCGGAAGTTCGGCAACCATAGTACATATGATTCCAAAAAAGTAACTAATTGCAAGTTGGATTCCGCAATGAAGAATCATCTTCCATTTCGTCGTGAAGATGATCGGGAAAGGAGCCAGAAGATAGGTGAACACTACTGGGATCATGTGGAAGAGGTAGACAGAATACGATAACGCAGATAAAGGCAAGAGGAATCTGTGGGAAAGGACCGAGTTTATCCAGCCCCCGATCCCAGTATGACAAGCATAAATCAACCAAGCTAAAGACAAACTGAAAACTGTCCTATGCCAGGATCCATAGACATAGTGGTAGACAGGCCAATCCCAGGCCATCAGACTTGGATAAAGACCGTAAATCGACCAGAATCCGGCGACTCCGGCGATTATCCAGCCGGATATGACGAACTTGAAAGGTCTCGGTTTTTTCTGAGTCTGGACCTGGAATCCGGCCAAATAGTACCCAAGCAATAATCCGACAATGTAAGGTCCGATTCTGTACTGTGGTTTGATGTAGATCAGAAGGTGATGTTTGATGTAATCTGGATTGAACATCTCTGGCTGTTTCCACAGGAACTGTGTCGGAGGGAAGTTGTAGTACCACATCCCGACAGAATTCGCCAAAGCACTCAATGTGATGACGATTCCGGAAAGTACAAGTCCGAAAATCGGGTTTTTTCTTAGAGATAACAAAAATATCGGAGCAAAAACGTAAAAAATAAATTCAGTTCCAATGTACCAAGTCCATGGCATACATCTGTTCTCGAGCAGACTGTTGACGAAAAGGATGTTTTCCCACCAGTGCCTGGGGCATTGGACTGCTGGATCCGTCGGAGGCCACATTGGATGATAATGAGTTACGGAAACTCTTGTGGTTACTGTAACTATAGCGTAGATGTAAGCAGGCCAGAATCTGACCAATCGATGTCTGTAGAATCTGAGCCAATATCCGTAAGAAGTCCATCCTGGTTCCGTTTCCGTCGTGTTTTTCTGCCATTTTTTGAACCAACTGAAAGCAGTTAAACAGCCGGAAAGAGTCAAAAACACATCAACACTGAGAGTGAAGTTGGTTATCCATTGATTCCAGAAGTTGTCGACAAGATCGTCTTTGTAGTCGTTGACATTTCCCAGATAAGCTTGGACGAAGATGAAAGAATGCCCCATGAGAGTCCAGACGAGGGACAGGAATCTGAGGCCGAACATGCAGGTGATCGTGGATTGGGGATCCTTCGGCATCTGGACCAGTTTTGCCAGGTTTTTCTTCAAAGACCACGCGAGCAGGATCTGGCTCGGCATGTCCTTGGCCTTGTCCCCTCGCTTCCAATGGAGTACTGTAGCACATCCAACAAGAACAAAAAGAAACATATCGAATCCAAAATCGAGCATCGGAACAAACTGTTCGTACCATTGTTGGATGTGTCTGGATCTCGTGCAGCCTTCATAAGGAAGTTTTTGATTATCTTTGCCCTTTGAAGTCAGATTCTGCCAATAACCAAGTAAAAATTTTCTGTCGTCTTCGCAAGTGGACGGCAGACAAGCACCGTAAGCAGTCCCGAAGTCCTCGTCGTTCAAGGCATAACAGTAGTGCATAGGGTACTCTGATGCCGAGTAACTAGTTTCCCCAGCCGACTTGATACACTCAAAAGCCCGGAATATCCATCTGTCTTGATCCCGGGAAATAAATTGAGACGCATCTCCTTTAAAAAAATTATAAATCACAAATTTTAAAATTAAAAATTTTCTAAAATTAAAAATTTTCTAAAATTAAATATTTTCTTTGAAATTAAAAATTTTCTAAAATTTATTAATCCTAAAATCAATTTTAATTTTTAATATTTATTTTTCTATTTTCTAAAATTAGTTTTCAAATTCTTATTTTTAAAAATTAATTTTAAAAATTTTTATTTTTTTTAAACTAATTTTAAAATTTTTGTTTTTTTTTTAATTTTTGTTTTTTTTTTAATTTTAATTTTTTTACAAACCTGTAGTAAAAGACTGGTAGTAAAAAGTTCTTTGTTCTTCCAAAGTTGCTTTGTCCGATAAATATTCTTCTACCTTTAAAAATTAAAATTATTTTTCAAATTTTTATTAAAGTAACCGACTTTGTCAAGACTTCTGGAGCATTTTTGACTGGCGTTATTTCTCGGAAATGTCCTGATAAAATTCCAAACTTCATTTTGAGGATAATCGACTAGACTTGTTGTTTTTGGAAAATTCGGCTTATCTGGCAACACAGAAGCTATAAATATATTCACAAAAAAAAATACACCCAAGTTGAAGCCAGTCATGCTGAAACAAGGTCAGTCAAATGGACAGTCAATCCTCCACGATCGAAGAACTCGTTCAAAAAAATTCAAAAACTTGTTTCGAAAATGACTCAGGTCTTTGAAATTAAAAGATTTTCTGTTTTGGAGAAGAATAAAAACAAAATCATCGGTTCCGTGAGCTATACGAGATTTCCTTCCCTGAGGCATTTGGTCCCCAACTTTGTAAAAATTACTTTTTTTTAAATTAGGTTTCTTCGTAATTACAGTAGTCCAATACAGTAACTAGTGATTTAAAAAGACTGGTTTCAGAAGGAAAAAAATAAAGTTAAATAATATTTTTTGATTTTTGATCTTTGAATTTAAAAAAATCAAATTATTTTTTTATTTTTTGGATTAGTTTTTTGATATGAGGAAGGATGGGAAGAGTGGCTGGAGAGATGAGCCGAAAGAAGAAAACTTGAAACCAGCACGAGTCAACAAGGACCAACATCCAACTACATCTTCTCAGACCAGTCTGGCTCCTCGGACGGTCTGAGATCCCATTGGCCAAACCCATCTCAGAAACCCCAAACCAGTGTGAGTCAGACTGGGGGTAGACGCCTCAGGGGATCAGCTGCTCTACGACTTATTTTGTGTTTCTAAGCCAGTTTCTTTCATTCCCGAAATGGCCTAAAATCGCAACCAAAAAATCATCAAAAAAGACAAATTTCAGAATCAACTTCATTCAAGGGACCAAATGCCTCAGGGAATCAACTACCTGATGATCTTTTGTGTTTACTTTTTAGACTAATCTTCTTGGTTGTGATTTTAGGCCCTTTCGAGAATCAAGTTCTTCAAAAATTTAATATTTTTTTCGATCAAACAGACCAAATGCCTCAGGGGATTAACTACCTGGTAATCTTTGTTGTTTACTTTTTAGGCCATTTCATAGATGCAAGAAATGGCCTAAAATTCCAATCAAAAATTATTTAAGGAATTTTCGAAATCAACATGAGTCGGAAGGGTAAATGCCGCAGGGAAACAACTATCACATAGCCTAATCAGTTCATTTCTTCGAAATTAGAAGTTTTTATTTTTTATATAAAAATGATAAAAACAAAGTCATTGGTTCCATGAAGCAAACATGGAGATTCCGAAATTTGGACAAACAAAACACTTATGAAGATTCAAGTAAACAGTGAAAATGAAAAGTTTAATTCCGATTACAAGGCGTTCAAAAAATTCAAATTTTCAATTTCTGTGATTCAAGAATTATTTAATAAATAGGAAAATTTTGAAAAGGAACAAAATCAACATCGGAACAGAACGCCAAGATTTGAAAGTTGTTCAGAGCAGAACGCCAAGACTTGAAAATTGTTCAGGACAGAACGCCAAAATTTGAAAGTTGTTCAGAACAGAACGCCAAGACTTCAAATTTCTCCGGAACAGAACGCCAAAGTTTGAAAGTTCTTCACAAATTTTTTTAAATTTTAAATTTTTTAATAAAAATCACGTTTAATTTTGTATCTTTTTATATAAACCAAACCGTAACCGTATCCATGAAAAATAATTTCGAAAACATCAATATTCGCTAAATTAGAAAAAACTAAAAAAGATATTTTTTTGGAACAGAAGGTACACATGACCAAGTGTTTACAAAAACCAAATATAATCAACAATTTCGAATGTCGTTCGTCATTAATTTTCTGATTTTATAAAACAATTTTTGCCTGTGGCGATTTCTGAAGATATTTATGGATTCAATCTCGAATTCAAAAAAAATTAAAAAAGTTTTAGAAATTCAAAAAAAATTTAAAAAAGTTTTAAAAATTCGAAAAAAATTAAAAGTTTTAAAAATTTTAAAAAGTTGAAAAAATTCGAAAAAAATTGAAAATTTAAAAAATTCGAAAAATTTTAAGAAATTTAAAAAAAAATTCATTTTTTTAATGAAGTCGATGGCCAGACATTCTCGAGCAAAAAAAAGAGAAAACTTGATCGACGATAGGTAAACTTGTCTTTTTCAAAGAAATCAAACTTAAAAATTATATTTCAACAAAAACAAATCATATAACAATTGCTCCCTTGGGACAATTAGTTCCTTGATTTCGTAAAAATTATTTGATTTTTAATTTATTTTTAAAACTACTTTTTTAAAATTATTTAATTTTTTTTTAAATTTATTTTTAAAATTTACTTTTTTAAAATTATTTAATTTTTAAAATTTACTTTTTTAAAATTATTTAATTTTTAAAATTTATTTTTTAAAATTATTTAATTCTTTTTTAAATTTATTTTTAAAATTATTAAATTTTTAAAATTTATTTTTTAAAATTATTTAATTTTTAATTAATTCTTTAAAATTATTTAATTTTTAATTTATTTTTTAAAATTATCTTTGAAATATAAAATATCCTAAAATCCCAATCCAGAAACGAACAAAATTAGTTTAAAAAAATTTTAAAACTAACAAAAATTAAAAAATGCCTCAGGGGACAACTCTTATACATTTTTTTACTTTTTTAAACTAGTTTTCTCGATTACTAGTTACCTTAATAGACTAATCCAGAAAATAATTTAAAAATAAAAAATAAAATCATTTATAAAATGAGAAATTAAAAATTTCAAAAAACAATTGTTAATTAATTTCATTTTTTCGTTCCGAGACCAGTTTCGTCAGTATCTAGATTAACCTAAAAATTCCAATCCAAAAATCAAAAAACTAATCTAAAATAAAAAATTAAATCATTTACGAAATAAAAAACAATTGTTAATTAATTTTATTTTTTTCCTTTTGGGATCAATTTTTTGGGTACTAATTACTGTATTGGACTACTGTAATTACGAAGAATATTATTCTAAAAACAAAAAATAATTCGATTTTTTATAAATTCAAAGATCAAAAATCAAAAAATTTCATTTAACTTTACTTTTTTCCTTCTGAGACCAGTCTTTTTAAATTACTAGTTACTGTATTGGATTACTGTAATCACGAAGAATATTATTCTAAAAACAAAAAATAATTTGATTTTTTTTAAATTCAAAGATCAAAAATTCTAAAAACTCATGATTTTATTTTTTTCCTTCTGAGACCAATCTTTTTTACAACTTGATTGGCATTTTGGGCTAATCCAAAATACCAGTCGAGGAACGAAAAAGAAGTTTATTTTTGCAAAATAAGGAAACAGAAATCCTAAGGAACCGTCGTGGCTGTTCGACAGTTGCCCCCAGCGACATTCGTTTTCCATTTTTCTTCTTTTTCGATTTACACTGATTTAAAATTTTTTTTAAATTAATTTTTCCTTCTTAACTGACATATTGAGTAAATTTTGAACATTAAAAAATCAATATAAAAAAGAAATAAATTATATATTATGAAATAGAAGAAAATTTCGCTGGAGAAAGTACTGTATAGTTGTTCAAATTTAGAAGTTTTTAAGAACATTCCGCATTGTACAGACTTCAGAAACCGTCTCCAGAAGCAGACTACTCAAGAATTCTGAGGAAAACTGCACCACAGTTATCCTCCTATTTCGTAATATACGATTTACTTAGTTTTTATAAATTTTTTGTAATTAAATTAATTTAATATCTTAGTTAAGTAAGAAAAAATTAATTTATAAAGAATTTCGAAATCAGAAAGAAGAAAATTTCGCTGGAGAAAGTACTGTATAGTTGTTCAAATTTAGAAGTTTTTAAGAACATTCCACATTGTACAGACTTCAGAAACCGTCTCCAGAAGCAGACTATTCAAGAATCCTGAAGACAACTGCACCACAATTGCTCCTCGTTTTTCTCTAATTCTTCCTAATTTCGAAATTCTTTCTTTTTAAATTAATTTTTTTACTTAATTGAGATATTGAATAAATTTCGAACATTAAAAAATCAATATAAAAAAAAATAAATTATATATCACGAAATAGAAGGGAGCAAATGTCGCTGGGGGAAGTGTCGTGGAGCCAACCGTCGCGCAGTCTGAGTGGCCTTGGGCCGAAATGACCTCTTTCATCGATTATTTTCAAAATTAGAGCAAATATTAATAAATAAACGATTTTCTAAATAAATCAGAGAGAAATCGACATAATCGCAACCCGAAAAAATGAAGAAAACTTATTTCAGCTCTGGAAGTGAGATCTACGTCGACGGAAAAGTTTGTAGGTCATCGCGGTTTTGTCCGGACAGACGTGGATTGATTTTTCCGAATCTCGCGACGGAACCGCGATTTCTCGGAGTTACTTTTATGGATTACTTTCAAAAAAGTAATTGTAAAAAAACAGGTAAAAATCGTTTCGCTCTGATTAGGCCGTTGGGGGATTTCAAAAACGGGCTCGAAAATCCCCGGAGGCATTGAAAATGAAAGTGATCAATTTCGTCACAGATGACATCACACGAAAATCGTTGGAATTAATAATGGAAGGTTTTATTTGTCTCCTGAATTTTGGGAAATGTTACTTGAAACTCTTCCATCCTAGAATTTCTCTGGAAGTGATTTTGCGTTTTCAGAAAAGTCATCGATCAGTCAATCCAGTTTGAAGGGTCAGTAACGAAGTTTATCGTTCGGAAAGTGAATCAAGCATTGATCGTAGAAAAATTAATGATTTTTAAATCGATATTTTTTTTGGAAAGTTTCAATAATTATTTTCATAAGAATAATATTTGATACTTATTCTTTTCTAAGATCTTAATTACCGTACATTAGAAAAATAAAGATTTTCGTGGTAGGAAAGTGAATCAAGCATTGATCGTAGAAAAATTAATGATTTTTAAATCGATATTTTTTTGGAAAGTTTCAATAATTATTTTTATAAGAATAATATTTGATATTTATTTTTTTTAAACCTTAATTACCGTATATTAGAAAATGAAGATTTTCGTGGTAGGAAAATAAATCAAAAATCATTCTTTATGAGACCATTTTTAATCGATAATTTTCTCCTTTTTTAGTCTCGAAGAAAAAATTTCAAAAATGCTACATTCGACAAAATTAATATTAATATTTATTTTTTAATTAGAAATTTAATTACTGTAAATTTAAAAATCAAATTTTGCAACAAAAAAATTAAAAAATTTCATTTTGAAAATTTTTTAAATTTAAATTTTTAAAAAAATTCAACGGTTTTTTTTAAAATAATTTTAATTTTTTTTAACTAGTTCAACAAATAATGATTTAAAATTCATCAAGTTTATATTCAAACAATGAATCACGTGTTTTTTTTTGATGAAAAAAAAATTTTATTTCATAATTTCTCATTTTCAGAGAAATTCGAATTAATAATTTCGCTACGAAAAATGATTTTTCTCACTTATGACCTTGGAAATTGGCCATTCAATGAACCACTAAGATCACAATCAAAAAACTAATTAAACATCATTCGCGTCAGGACCAAGGTCTTTTCAAATCAATAGTCCCAGCACGAAAAACGTTTAACCTATTCTGTGACTACAATTTGGGTTACTAGATATCTAAAAACCACTTAGATAATGGTTTAAAATTAATCAAGCTTCATTCGTGTCAGGACCAATGCTTTCGCTTTATTGCTTTTACTACGAGAAATGATCTATTTTATAACTATGACCTTGGTCTTTTTTTATTTACAAAACTAGTAAGATCATAGTTAAAAATTAATCAATCTTCATTTGTATCAAAATCGATTGTACTCAACTTAGTGCACACAAAAAGGATACATTGAAATGGCTGTAATGCGCGAGATAAATTATATTCAATATATCAGAACATAAAATACAGTGCATCGGTGCATTGAATATAACACATTGATATTGCATTTAATATACTGGTACATTGAATATAATTTATCGATTTTAGACTCAATATATTGATGCGTTGAATACAACGTATATAATACATCAGGATTGTTCTAATATACCGGTACATTGAATATAACGCACATATATCAACTAAATGTATTAGTGTGTTGAATACAATATATCTACTACATTAGAGATATTTTAATGAATCTATACATTATATACAATGCACATATATCAACTTAATAGATTTGATACACTGAATATAATGTATCTGGTATATTAGAACTGTTTCAATACACCGGTATATTGAATACAATACGCTTATATCAATTTAATAAATTCGATATATTGAATACAATATATCTACTACATCTGGACCGTTTTAATGAATCAATATATTAAATACAATGCACATATATCAACTTAATAGATTTGATACACTGAATATAATGTATCTACTATATCAGAGCTTTTTTAGTGAGTCTATACATTATATACAATGCACATATATCAAGTAAATGTATTAGTATGTTGAATATAATGTATCTCTACATCAAAGCTTTTTTAGTTAATCTATACACTATATACAATATACCAATATCGATTTAATGTATTAATATACTGAATACAATGTATCTACTATGTCTCAACCGTTTTAATGAATCGATATATTAAATACAATACATCCATGCATTATATATCGTTTACTCATTTTTTGTGTATAAACATGCCAACTGATCTGCTTAAATGTTGCAAGCAGACTGCAGATATCGACCTTTTTACACATCTCAACACTGTTTTTTTGAAGAAAATCACGCAACGAGTTTACTTAGTATCAATTGGAATACGTTCACTAAACAGAACCGATCAAGGAAAAAAGACCAGTCTTTTTTCATCAAGGACAAACTGGCCAATGTTGCTCCATCGTCATTTCCTCCGGCTGCAACAATGATCACTTCGCCCAATTGGTGACAAATGGATAAATATAAATAAATTCGAAAATTTCTGTCAAAATTGGAATAATTTCGTAAAAATCACAAAAATTCAACAATTACACCGCAGATCTTTCCTTAGGGCATTCAGTTCCTAATTTTTTTTAAATTAATTTTTTCAATTTTTTAAAAATTAATTTTTTCAATTTTTTAAAATTAATTTTTTCAGTTTTTTAAAAATTAATTTTTTCAATTTTGGAATTATAAAAAAGTAACAATGAAAAATTAGTTTCAAAAAATTTCAAATTAATTCAAATCGAAAGAGACCAAAAGCCTCAGGGAGTAACTACCGAGTAATTTTTACAATTTCTTTTATTTTTAAATTTTCTAATAACTTAATATTTTGATTAAATTAAAAAATTATTTTAAAAAAAAAGAAATTTGGAACTATCGCGAGTTGAAAGGGACCAAATGCCTCAGGGCAGCAATTTTTATGTGATTTTTTTTGATTGTATGAAATTTGTTTCTTTTATTTTTAAATTTTCCAATAATTTAATTAACTTAATATTTCAGTTAAATTAAGAAATTTTCTTAAAAAATTTCGAAAATAATACGAGTTGAAAGGGACCAAATGCCTCAGGGGAACATTTGTTGTGTAATTTTTTTTGCTTTTTAGACCAGTTTTTTGGTTTCTGGAATGACTTAAAATGGTAGTTGTGACTAAAAAGACTGGTCTCAAAACAAAAAATAGACCATATGATACTTCCTCCTCTGGGGCATTTAGTTCCCGATTTTATAAATGATTTAATTTTTTATTTTTTGGATTAGTTTTTTGATATGAGGAAGGATGGGAAGAGCGGCTGGAGAGATGAGCCGAAAGAAGAAAACTTGAAACCAGCACGAGTCAACAAGGACCAACATCCAACTACATCTTTTCAGACCAGTCTGGCTCCTCGGACGGTCTGAGATCCCATCGGCCAAACCCATCTCAGAAACCCCAAACCAGTGTGAGTCAGGCTGGGGGTAGACGCCTCAGGGGATCAGCTGCTCTACGACTTATTTTGTGTTTCTAAGCCAGTTTCTTCCATTCCCGAAATGGCCTAAAATCGCAACCAAAAAATCATCAAAAAAGACAAATTTCGGAATCAACTTCATTCAAGGGACCAAATGTCTCAGGGAATCAACTACCTGGTAGTTTACTTTCTACTTTTTAGACTAATCTTCTTGGTTGTGATTTTAGGCCCTTTCAGGAATCAAGTTCTTCAAAAATTTAATGTATTTTTCGATCAAACAGACCAAATGCCTCAAGGGATTAACTACTCTAAAAACTTAAATGTTCCAAAACTACTGTACAGCCAAATTTGACAACCTTGAAGTCCAGTTTTTCCATTTAAAAAAACTCCATTGTTCGAAAAAATCCAGATTGACGTTGAATTTTGAATTTTTAAATTTTCATAAAAAATGAATCATGTTTTTTTAAAAAATATTTCCTCATAATTTTCACTGATGAATAATTTTCAAAACTTTTCTAAAATTAAATTTTCTAAATTTTTTAAATTTTTTAAAAATTAAATTTTCTAATTTTTTTTTATTTTTTTTTTAAATTGATAAAATTTAATCAATGTTTAATCTTTTTTGTACCAAATCCTGAAGATTTTCAAGATTAAAATTTACTGATAAAGTCGATGGAAAAGAAGAACAAAATTCAAAAACAAAAACAATGAAACATCGGCGTCGTTTCCGGCTCCAATTCAAAAGCAAAAAACTCTTCCGAGAAGCTCCAGTCGCTCAATTCCTGATCAACAGTCTAAATTTTTTAAAATCCTTTTATAAAACTTAAAAGTTATCTTCAATTTTTAGAAATTTTCAAAGAAAAATTAAAAATTATCTTCAATTTTTTAAATTTCTTTGATAAAAATTTAAATTTTAAAATTTCTTTGATAAAAATTTAAATTTTTTAGAAATTTTTAAACAAAAATTAGAAATTAAAAATTATCTGAAATTTTAAAAGAAAAATTAAAAATAATTTTTAATTTTTAAAATTTCTGAAATTTGATGGAAAATTTTTGACATTTTTGATTTGTTGAAAATTCTGGAGTTTTCTAAAAGATCGTTGAAGTTTTCTGAAAATTGTTAAATTTTCCAGAATTGAGTAAAAATTTCAAAATTTTCGATTACTTTGTGGAAAATTTCGAAACTTTTTAAAATCGAAAATAAATTCAAAACTACCGTCTGAAACTTTGAATTTTGGAATTCTCTAAAAATCTCAAAAATTCGTGTGGAAAAAATTTGGAAATAATTTTCATTTTTTAGTTTTACAGTAATTTGATTTTTTTAGTTTTCTGGAGAAATGAAGACCCTGGGTGTTCTTCTGGGGCTGGTCCTTGTGGCTCTGTCCCTGGCCGGAGACGACTTCAATGTCAAGATAGGAAGATATGGGAGACATTACCGTAGTTTTTGATTAAATTTTAAAATTTAAAAAAGTATTTCAGACGGCAGACACAAGCATTCACATCGTTACGGTCCCCCTTACCCTCCTCCGGTTTACTCCCCAGGAGAACTTCTTTTGCCCCCGGAGAATCCTCCACGTGATGCTCCGAGACTTCCTAACTCAAGATCAAGTGAAGACAGTGATTCAAGCGAGGAAGACAGGAGTGGGCCTCCTTCTGGAGATGATGACTATCCTTCTGGACCACAACCCACGGATTCTGAAATCGAACCCCCAGGATTTAGTCCTGACCCTACCGAAGATACTACAAATACTCCTACTGACGCTCCTACCGATGCCCCTACCGATGCTCCTACCGATGCTCCTACTGACGCTCCCACTGATGCCCCTACCGATGCCCCAACTGATGCCCCTACCGATGCTCCTACTGACGCTCCTACCGATGCCCCTACCGATGCTCCTACTGACGCCCCCACTGACACTCCTACTGACGCCCCCACTGACGCTCCTACAGATGCTCCTACTGACGCTCCCACTGATGCCCCTACCGATGCCCCAACTGATGCCCCTACCGATGCTCCTACTGACGCCCCCACTGACACTCCTACTGACGCCCCCACTGACGCTCCTACAGATGCTCCTACTACGAGCTCCACTGATGCCCCTACCGATGCCCCAACTGATGCCCCTACCGATGCTCCTACTGACGCTCCTACCGATGCCCCTACCGATGCTCCTACTGACGCTCCTACGGACGCTCCTACCGATGCTCCTACAGATGCTCCCACTGACGCCCACTGACACTCCTACTGACGCCGCCCGACTGACGCTCCTACAGATGCCCCCACTGACGCTCCTACCGATGCTCCCACTGACGCTCCTACTGACGCTCCCACCGATGCCCCCACTGATGCCCCCACTGATGCCCCTACCGATGCTCCTACCGATGCCCCTACCGATGCCCCTACCGATGCTCCTACCGATGCTCCTACCGATGCTCCTATTGATGCTCCTACAGATGCCCCCACTGACGCTCCTACCGATGCTCCTACCGATGCTCCTACTGATGCTCCTACTGATGCTCCCACTGACGCTACTACAGAATCTACAACAGAATCTACGACAGAAGATCCTACTTCGTCTACTAATGAGACTTCAACAGATGATCCCCAGTTTCTTTTCAATAAGCGCGATTTAGTGGGTCTGATGGAAGACGACAATGAAGAAAAACAAGGACTAGGATCCGAACCTTCGGAAGAAAAAGAAAAAAATCAAGAACCTCAATCTGAAAACACTGGAAACCGACCTTCTGAAGCCAATGATGAATTAAATGGACGTGAGTTTTTAAAGATGATTTTGTGAATCAAAATAATTATCTTCAGCGGTGTTGCCGAGCAATCCTGAGGAAATACTCGGAGGTGAAGGCGAATTCGAATCTGGAGAATACGTAGAGAAGGAATTGAAGCTTTAAATAATTAAATTTGAAAACTAATATTGTTATGAATAAGGAGAAATATTACTTAATTTAATAAATTTGAAATTATTTTTTGAATTTCATAAGTCAATTTTTTAGCGAGAACCAACTTTGGTTCGGTGGTTTAGTGGTTAAAGGTTTAGTTTTGGGAAATTCGCCTCTCAGGTTCGAATCCCTCCGGCACATTATTCAGTCGTGTTCACATTCTGTGGTTTCGACATGCACATTGTGCCGATAACAACTCTCTTCATCAAACTTTGGTTACTGTATGTGATCAAGGCTGTTCGTTGAGAGACAACTGTCGTTATGGAAAGCCGTGGTTTTTATTCTGTCAATAAAATCAATGTTGTTCTTTGGTTTTTATGACCCATTTTCTTAAATTTTATAGATTTTGATTAGATAAGGTAGCCTGTGATTCCATTTTACCGAAGCCGATGTCCAAAGGTTGAAGTTCAAATCTGTTTAAATTCAGGAAAAGTTCAAATTTGTTTAAATTCAGGAAAAATTTAAATCTGTTAAAATTCAAGAAACGTTCGACATTAAAGTCAAGATCAAATTGAGTTTTGCGCAACAACTTGGCAAGCTGGTCTAATGTTGCACGCAGACTGCAGATTTCGACTTTGACTTTGATGTCAGTCTTTTTACAGACCTTGGGACTGGACTTTTCACATTGAAATTCAGAGCTCAAAATTATTTTTCAAAAAAATTCACTTTTATTATAATTTTTTAATTTTTAAAATACATATTGATTGATTTTAAATAACTTTTTTTTTGATTTTTGAAAAACGTTGAATTATTTCAAAGAAAATTTTTGAAAAAACAGACGTCTCGGAGCCGTGTTTTGGCACGAAAAATTCAGATTTTAATCTCGAATTGTGATCATTAAGTTAGACTTTTGGAAATAAATTTTGCATTTTATTAGATTTTTAAATTCGAATTCTGTTTCCAGTTTCTATTTTCAGCATATTTTCTGATAATAAATCTCTCCAAACCGTGACTGTATGCACCTGAGGCTGTTCGTGGAAAAAATAACAAAGAAATATTTTCATTTTTTCATAATTACGTAAAATTAGTACGATTTTTGACCTTTGTAATCTGTTTTATGGTGTTGGTTTTTTTCCGAGTGAAGAGTTCAGTGGCAGAATGCTTAGTTTCGGAAAATTCGGTATGCAGGTTCGAGTTTCGTCTGCGCTGTTCTTATTTTCAAATTCATCGATGATAGTAAATTTCTTCGCTAATTACGTCATACAATCAAAATTGTCTGCATGGAAATTACTGTAGGAAATTACAAACCTTTAATTGAATGAAATCAATATTATTCTTTAACTTTTATAGTCTAATTTATTTTGTTTGAAATTTTTGTTTGGATGGTTCAGTGGTCAGGTGTTCAATTTTAAAAAATCGGACTTCCAAGTTCGAGTTCTCTTTGCATTCTTCTTGTTTTCTTAATTTTTTAAGGTTTCGATGTACGTTGCCGATCATAAATCTTTTCGAATTTTGGTTATTTCATGCAAACAAGGCTGTTCATGAAGAAATATTTCTCTTGTTTATTCGGGTACACCCGTTTGATCAAAGGACGATCAGAGTCACGTTTCTTTTGCCCGCGGGAAAAACCACCAGTCTTCAAAAAAATAATGAAGGTCGTTTTTGTAACGTTTGTTTCTCTCATTTTCGTCGTTGGATATGTCGACATGATCACTCTCCAAGATGTCTATCAAAGACTTATCGAAAAACAAAAAGGACACGGTATCAGATTGACCGACATGTTCATCCGCCCTGTGGCTATAGTCGATGGAAAATTTGTTCGTTTTTTAATTTTTTTCAAAACATGTTTTTTGAAATTTTTGATCGTTATTTTTCCAGATTTGGCCCCGAAGCTACAGTAGACCAGGAACTTTGATTTTCGACGAAAATGGTTCAACTTTCAATGTCATAAAAAATCCTCCGAAACTTCGTCATATGATGTACAGAACCTCCATTGGCCGAAATTACAATCATCAAAAATCCATATCTTAAATCTTTTACAGTATGCTTTGGACATTTTCAATCATATATGCAATACTTTATTTCCATTTTTCGAAATTAACGATCTCATTTTTAATTTTCAAATTATTTTTTATATCATAAATTGATTAAAATTTTAAACATCATAAAAACCAAAAAAATTTTAGAAAAATTAAAAAAGATCAAAAATGTCAAAAAATGGAAGAAAAATGAAAATAACTGGTTATTGAACACAGCACAGGTTAACGTTCAAGAACATTGGAGGATACGGATAATTGTCTAAAAAAAGTTTTATTTTAATTCGTTCAAATTTCACTTACATTGGGTTACTGTAGTCGTGCAAGGAAGCGAAGGATTGACGACCGGTTGAATCAACTTTCCGTTAGAAGCTTGGAAGTTCAAAACTGGGAATCCGTCGGGGGCGAAGGAGGTGGCGAAGAAGAACTGGTATACTGTACCGTCAGTTTCAGCCATGGAACACTGATTCAAATTCGTGGTGGAACCTCTACAATTGTAACTGTCGTACTCGTTGTAGAAGTAGAAAAGATCGAAATTTCCTTTATTTTCGAAAGTCGAAAATGAATTTGGAGAGATTTGGAAAGTCCCGGATCTGACGACCAGATTGGCGTTGAAAGTGGACAGTACTCCAGAATTGAAGTTCGTGTTGTTTCCGACAATCAAGGTCAAATTGTAAGAAGAACAACTTCCAGAAGGCCGAGCAGTGGTCGAAGGAACCGAGTTCTGCCACTTGGAACAGCAGAAGCTGGACAGCGAAGACACCCCATCATCCACTGGAATTATTAATTATCAAAGTTCTTATCAGATTACGGTATCTCGGGAAAACTGGAAGAAAGATAAAAAAGTTCTAAAAATAACAAATAGAAAGCGAAAAGTTATTCGAAAATAATACTGACTTCAGAAGGGGACAGAACCAGACGCGAACTCCTACCACGAAGGTCTCTGCCAGGAGGTTATCAGTTCCGGCATTTTTGGAATATTTTGGAATCCAATCTGGGTATTTAAAAAATCCCAGATCAGATTCTAGAATATTCCATACTGATTTAGCGAGATCAAAACCAACGATAAATTTGTAAGATTCCAAAATCAGATGAATTCTAGAACCTTCTAAAACTATACACAAAAAGTTCATTAAAACGGCTGTAATTTGTCAGATATATTATATTTAATGTACCGGTACATTGAATACTATGTATCTATATCACACTTAATATCGATGCATTGAATAAAATCTACTTTATACATCAGAGCTGTTGTAATATACCGATACATTATATACAATACACATATATCAAGTTAATATATCGATAGATTGAATACTATGTATCTATATCACACTTAATAATATCGATGCATTAAATAAAATTTACTTTATACATCAGGGCTGTTGTAATATACCGATACATTATATGCAATACACTTATATCAACTTAATATATCGATACATTGAATATAACACATTGATATTGCATTTAATGTATCGGTACATTGAATATAATATATCTGTGTTACACTTAATGTACCAACATATTGAATATGATATATCCGGTACATCGGAGCTATGTTAATGTATCTATACATTATATGCAATACACTGATATCAACTTAATATATTGATGCATTGGATAGCATGTATCTAATGCATTTGAGCCGTGTTAATATATCGATACATTGAATATAATACATATGTATTACACTTAATATATCGATGTATGGAATATAATGTACTTAATATATCGGAGTCGTTTTAATGAATCTATACATTGAATACAATGCACCAGTATTACCTTAATGTGTCGATGCATTGAATATCATATATAAGGTACATCAGAATTGTTTCAATGCATCTACACGTTACATACCATGTGTTTTTTGTGCATAACATTAGCGAAAGAACTTACGGTCCTTGTGTAAGGTTCCGATGGGTCCTTGGTAGTAAGTGGTACAGGGATTCGAGGGCGTGAAGGGACTGCTTCTGTTCACCAGTATCATTCCATTTCTGTATTCAATCCCTCCAGCTACAGTATGCCAATGGATTTGTTGCATACTTGAATCATATATATCCACGAAGAAAGCGAATTCACTGTCTTTGGCGTCTTCAGCATCGAAAAGTTCGGCATAGCAGTTGCTTTGGGGACTCTGGGTCGTTCCTCTACACTGCTGGAAGGGCCCGTAGTTGATACTGTGGACGTACTCCAGAATCATCTGAGTGTTCGTCGTGAACTCGACGCCTCGAATCGTCATGTTGTTCGTGACGAAATGTTCGTACACTAGTTGCAGATTAGCCAGAGTCATCGAATTGTTGTAGAATTGGATATTCGAAGTGTATTCCAAACAAGTATCTGAATTTAATTTAGTTTTTAAAGAATAGTATCCGATCCTATTGTAAATGGATTTCCAAGTAAACTTTTCTTATATTAACGAATCTCTGAACTTCTTTGTCCCCTTTGTTGAAAAATCATTAGTCTTTTTTTGAATAAGTGTCTAAATTTCTTGTTACAACTCCATGAATCTCATTGCGAACGATTCTCGGGTTCTTTTGTGAATGATCCCCCATATCCCCGTATGAATGATCCCCAGTATCCTTTGTGAACTACCCCCGAACTCCCTTGCGAACGATTTCCCCTCTTTAATATCCCCTTGCGAATAATCTCTAGTACCCTTTGTGAACTACCCCCGAACCCCCTTGCGAACAACCCCTGCACCTTCTTGTAGATGATCCCCGATCTCCCCAGCACCTCTTGTGAACTACCTCCCTTGCGAATTAATTCTATCTCCGTATTTTTCTCCTTTTTCGCTAATTGACTGATAACTCTATTGGTGGAATGTCAGATTTGGCCAATCAGCACTTGCTTGTTTACAATCTGCATGATTATGTGACTTTTGATTTTTTGGCAGCGCACACTTGGAATTATATAGTGATTAATTCTAAACGAATTTCCCTAAGTATATCCGCAGTTGCATTGAAATCCCAATATATGGATTGTAGTATTCTATATGAATGTTTTTGAAATTTTACTTTGAAAAAAGTCATTTCAAGATCTTACTGTCAGTAGCAGGAGGGTTCGGCAGGGTCTCCCATCGGTTGCAGCAGTACTCCAGTTCCAGGGTACTGTTAGGGATGGTTGAAACCTGAAACACTATTGTAAAAAACTGTCAGATTATCTGTTGTAATGTTCATCTGCCTGAGGAGGACTTATTTTCAGGCAAATTCCTGACCGGTCGAGGAATCGAACCCGGGCTCCTCGAATGACAGTCGTGCGTACTAACCGCTACACTTTCCGGGAAAATGACCAAGGCTTAAAAAAGTTAATTTGAATTACCCATTCCCATCCTGTGATGCAGGCGTCATCTGGTCTGAGAACCATGCCTTCGCTCCAGAAGACAGTGCCATTATAGTAAACAACATCATCAAGAATCAAAATATCCGTATTAACTCCTTCAACTCCCACAGCCAATCTCAACAACCCAGCTCCATCAATGAAATTCAAAGTGCAATTTCCCATATCCGAAGGACATCTGTATTCCTTGTTCGTCACTTCAGAATAAAAACTTAATTCACTGGCCGAGAAAGAATTGTTTACAGTATACAGTTGAGTATTCGAAACTTTTACTGTCTCATAGCCATAGGGCACAGGATCATACGTAAGATCCAGTTGATAATTCAACAACAAAGTCGTTTTGTCCGTTATGTTTATCTTGGCGTGAAGTCCAGTACACAAGTTAGAAGATCCATCGACTCCGAAAATCAAAAATCCGAAAAAAATAAGAAACAACATTTTTCGGGGAAAAAAGTAAAAAATGATTTTTTTATTGAAATAAAGCAGCAATTAAGCTTCATGATAAGAGTGGACTTTCATTATAAGACCAAAAATCAATATCAATTTCTTGTTTCAACTATTTGTTGAGCTTTTTCGTTCACAATCAGCTGGAAAACATCAGGCCTAGAATAATGCCCTACAGTATCTAAATCAAATTTGCCTCGGGCGATTTGACCAAGATCAACTTCAACGTACGAAATAGTTTCACGTCCGAATACAGGTTCAGAAAGGATATTCCCCAAGGGATCTACAGCACATGACCCTCCTCTAATAAGTACGGTAGCTTCCTTCTCGTAAGCCGGATGATCAGAAGGAAAATCCGCTGAAGTAAAAAATTGACAAGCAGAAATCACAAAACATCGTCCTTCTAAAGCAATGGTTCTCATCAAAGAAATCCAAGAATCTCGATCGTCTACTGTAGGAGCAAGATAAATTTGGATTCCTTTACTGTAGTAGGCTACTCTCAACAAAGGCATGTAAGATTCCCAACAAATCGCGGCTCCAATTTTTCCAACGGTGGATTTGATAACGGGCATCGTACTTCCGTCGCCGAATCCCCAAACGCATCTCTCGAGAGCAGTCGGCATGAGTTTCCGGTGTTTTCCGAGTAAACATCCATCTGGTCCGTAGAAAAACACCTGAAATAAATACTTATTAAAAATAAATCACATGAACATCGAAAATTAAAATTCTAAGGCAATTTTATCGGGAAGTTTTATAATTTCTTAGAAAATTTTAGGATTAAAAGAAACAAGCGCGAGTCGATTCTAGGCAAACTACCAGTTTTGCCATTTTCTTCTTTTTACTCGCTCTTGCGCATGAATTCGAAAATTTCAAAGAAATCATCGTTTTAAGAATTACAATTCTTACAAAATAATTTCGACGCAAACTTTTAGAATATTTTCAAAATTTTAGAATTAAACTAGAAAAATATAGAAAATGTAAATGAGGACAAAGCAAGTCGATTCTAGGCAAACTACCAGTTTTGCCATTTTCTTCTTTTTACTCGCTCTTGCGCGCGAATTCGAAAATTTCAAAGAAATCATCATTTTAAAAATTATAACTTTCGCAAATTTTTATAATTTAAGAGATTTTAGAATTGTAAAAGAAATTGAAAAAAGTGCGAGTCGCTTTAGGCCAGATTTGCCGTTTTCGTATTTTTGTGAATTTTATTCGTTTTTACGCGCGAATCCAAAAATTTTAAAAATATTTTTTTTTTAAATTATACTTTTTATAAAATAAAAAACAAACCGAACAATACAAGGTTCCTCCATCACGTTCGACGACTCCGACGACGATGTTCACGCCGTAGCCTCTGGCAATTTCGGAAATTTGCTTACTTTCTGGTCCGTCACATTCTATGGCGGCTTCGTAGTAATTTTTGAATTCATCTCTGCCTTCAGAAGACCGTTTTCCCATGGAAATCCCGAAAGTCAAAGCCTTAGGATAACCTCCAATGAAAGCCTCAGGAAACAAAACAAGTTCGGCTCCGTTGTTCGAAGCTTCAATAACCGCTTTTTCGAGTTTTTTGATCGTTTCAGCAGTATTGTACAATAAAGATCCAGCTTGAACAATAGCGATTTTAGAAGTAGACATCGTCATCCAATTTTTGTCAACGTCTAAAAAAAGATTTTTAGGAAACAATTGCCGGAAAAGGCGTGGCCACACGAAAACTCGGTCTTTTCCTCGAGCAATTCCACACTGGGTACCTGCAGATCCAGATTAATCGAAATAAAGCAAAGTCTATACAAAAATAAAGCAAAAAGTTATATAAAAACCACCAGAAATTCATATATAAAAAACACCTGAAATCCATATATAAAAAACACCGAAAATTCATATATAAAAATAATCTAAAATTCATATATAAAAATAATCTAAAATTCATATATAAAAACCACCTGAAATCCATATATAAAAAACACCAGAAATCCATATATAAAAACCACCTGAAATTCATATATAAAAACCACCTGAAATTCATATATATGAAAGATACAAAGTTGATATATAAAAATTAGAATTCATGTGTGAGAATGAAACAATTTATATATAGAAATAAAAACCTAATTTGTCACGTAGAAATTGACCTGATCTCTTGTTCGATGTACGTGACTTTTGATCAATGAAAAAAATGATGACATGCCTGGCAAGTACCGATGATATATGAACTTTGGTGTTCTGTGGAAGACTTGGATTTTGAAAAGCCAAAATTTTACAGTAATTCCGACGTTCCTTCATCGTATCTGGTATCTTTGAAGTTTTCTCTTTGAAAATCAGCCATTGTCGTGAAATTTCGTCATACACATATAGGAATACTTCTTGAGAAAAATTATAAAATAAAAATTACAAATTTTCTACGAAATTGTTTTCGACAAGAATTTTAAAGTTTTTAAGAATTAAAGCAACTTACACGGCCGTTATTTCGTAATCTTGTCTGATTTCGTAACTGCTGCTGTGGGTCTACGTCCTGTCTGAATAGATCTGGAACCTTCTGAATTAGAACATACGGGGTACAGCACCCTCTGTCCACCCTCGAGGATTAAAAATCATATATGAAATTATCAACAGATATCCGGAAAAATCAAATTATCCATTGAAAACGGATTTTTTTTTGTCATAAAAGTACAACAATGAAAACGAAACTTATTACTTTATTCATCTGCTGTTATTTCTTCATCGATCCTTCTTCATCCGGGGGATATAATATTCTTTATTCATGATTTTCCAAGCCGATTCTGGATTCGGAGCCAGAATCGAGGAACCGACGCGCAGTAACTCTGTGCCAGACAAGTCCGAAAACTTTAAATCCCAGACAGTTACAAACCAGCGCGAGTCATTTTTAAGCCGTTCTCGACTCGCGTGTTTTTATATGAAAATAATTTATAAACTTTTTTCGAAACAGTTAAGCATTTATATTGAGCTGTCGATATAATAAGGAATCGAATGACATCCCACATGACCATGTTTTACATTAGTTTTTGCAATTTAAAAAAAATTAAAATTCAATTTTTCGAATGACAGACAATCCTACTTTTGACGCGACTGTTAAAGGAAAATCTGACTTGAAACAAGTGGTTCGGAACACTACGCCAATTTTTAAATTTCGTAATTTTTTAAATTTTATTTTTAATTTTTTTGCAACTTTTAAAAAAAAATAATTTGTTGTAAATTTTTCACTACAAAAAATTATTCAAAAAAAATAAAATAAGAAACCAGCGGGATTCCTTCGTTTCGAATTGGAACAAGTTAAAAATTTTTTTAAATTGCCAAATTTTCTCTTTTTAGGGAAGTACGGAAAATCGAAAAACATTCGATAAATTTACGAACACTAGAATCTTCTAAGATACGGTAAAAATTTGGAATCAAAATCCTAAAACGAAAATTTTTGAATTTCTAAAGTTTTGAAAATTCTTGTTGAGACAATTTTATAAAAAAATTTGAAATTAAATATATTCTGTTTTTTATTTTTTACAATTTTATAAAAAAATTTAAAATTAAATTAATTTTATTTTTTATTTTTTACAAATTTATAAAAAAATTTAAAATTAAATTAATTTTATTTTATGTTAAAAAATAAATAAATTTTATTTTTTATTTTTTTGCAAATTTACAAAATTATCTGGCAAAAGATAAAGACATCTGTGTTGGTTGGATTATGTTATTTCTTTCTTTTTTTAAAATTAAATTTAATCCAATTTTTTTCAATATTTTCTTAATTATTGAAAAAATAAAATTTCTGTAAGGTTTAATCATATAAATCACACATGAATATTCCACAATTGTGTGTGTCGAAACCACGATGATACAAATTTGAATCACGGAATTTGTCCATTTTTCCGGAACGAACATGGTCACGACAACAGTCATCAAAGGCACCAGTAGTAAGCAAACCATTAATATCTGAAAAATAAAATACAATTACAGTAGAACTTGGATATAAGATACCCCTGCTATAACATATCTCACATTATAGCATACGGTCTGAGTGTGTTTGGTTAGTCTATCTTCAAATTTATCCCGGCTATAATACAGTAGAACTTCGATATAAGATACTCCTTGGGATCGGTCAAATTGTATCTTATAACAAAGTATATACAGTAAAAGTTGGATATAAGATACCCCTGCTATAATATATCTCTTGTTATAGCATACGGTCTGAGTGAGTTTGGTTAGTCTATCTTCGAATTTATCCCGGCTATAATATATTCTTTCTTATAACATACGCTTTACCCGGTCCCAAGGGATATCTTATATCCAAGTTCTATTGTATATTAAAAAAGATAAAATTTATATCAAGTAATTTTTGCAAAATTTTGAATTTTAGTTTTGTGTCGAGGTATATGAGAACATCAACATCAAAATCGAAATTAAAATCTGCACTTTGCCCGCAACATTCGACCAGATCGATGGGTATTTTTATTTTTAAATCTATAAAAATTCCGAAATCTTCGCTGCATTCTGGAGGATTTTAGGAACTCCCATAGGATTCTTAAAATTTTCTAAATTTTCTAAATTTCCTGAATTTTCTAAAATTTTCTAAATTTTCTAAAATTTTCTGAATTTTCGGAATTTTCGGAAATTTTTAGGATTCTGATTTTATGAATTATGAAATCTCACCACTTGGAGACTGAGGGTTCTGTAGAGCATCAGGCCAATTTTGAAGTTGTTTGCGGAAATCGAACGTGGCTTCCTCATGGCGTAGGTTTTCACGTAACAGATCCTCATAACGAAGCAGATAAGTCCTACGAAAATGACACAAGTGAAAATCATAAGAATAATGAAACTGTTTATCCAAGGATTGCCTCCGGGCATTTCGTAAGAAATCACTCCTGTTTCGTTTTCCAAATAACTCAAATACGGTATTTTCTGATTTATGTAATCCATGGCCACATCTCGAGGAACCCGTGCCAAGACCACCGGAGTGACGTATACCGTAACCGCAACTACCCAAATTACGAAAATTTCGCCGTAAATAAAATTCGGAAATTTTTCAAACAACTTATTACACCAATTATTGGGGTACAATTGCTGGAGTCTGTACACCATAGTCGAAATCAGTCCTTGAGCAAGTCCAACTCCACAGAAAAACAACAATTCCAACGGTAGATTACAGTAATCCCGGGAACAAATAAGTTTCAAAGGTCCTTAAAATTTAAATTTAAAAAAAAAATTAAAAAAAATAGAAATTGAAAAATTTTAAAAATCGAAATTTAAAAAAATAGAAAAATTTAAATTTAAAAAAATAGAAAATTTTAAAAATAGAAAAATCGAATTTTAAAAAAAATTGAAAAATTGAAATTAAAAAAAAAGAAAAATTTAAGTTTAAAAAAATGAAAAGTTTTAAATTTAAAAAAAATTAAAATTTTTAAATATTTTTTTTTTTTAATTCAGAAATTTAAATTTTTATTTTTTTAATTTTTTAAAAACCTTACCGTTGATTTTAGCTATAAGAAATGGAAAATATGTAGAAAAATTTCCAAGACCTATGAAAATTCCAAACATGAAACTCCAAAAAAATTCGAAAATTAAATAAATTTTGTAAAATTTCATGTATTTTGTCGATTTCGTAATTACCGTATACGACACAATAGGCCAAGCAACAGTAGTTACACCCATGATTACGGTAGATCCGTACCAAGTAATTTTTTCGAAAATTTCAACATTAAAATCGTCTTTTTTCGGCATTGCCTCAGGCATTGATAAACTCAAAATTAATCGTCGTTATTAAAAACTACAATTTGGACTTTCAAATTATGTCTGACATTTTTCTTAATCCATTTCAGCAGAAAATTATAAATTATTAGAAAAATTAAAAATTTTAAAAAATTTTAATTTTAAAAAAATCAAAATTTTAAAAAAATTAAAAATCTAAAAAATTTTAAAAACTGAAGAATTTTAAAAATTTAAAAATTCAAAAAAAATCAAAATTAAAAAAAATCAAAAATCTAAAAAAATTTAAAAATAATTAAATTAAAAAAATTGATTTCTGTAATTGAAAAATAATTTTTTGTAAAATTATTTTTCTGAAAAATTTTTTTTAATGTCATTAACATAAAAATTGCGGGGGTTATTTTGTCTGACGAGAAACGAAAGTAATTAAAAAGTAATTAAACATCGTTGATTACCGTAATCTGCAAATATTCGGCAATTTTTTTTAATTTTAAAAATTTTTAATAAATTTACTGTAACTAAAATAATAATGATTTTTTATTTTTTATTTCAAATTTAAATAATTAAACTGTAAAGTTACTAAATCCGACAGATTACTGTAACTTGTAGATTTTAATAAAATTATTTTTTTCAAACTCTCTTTAAATTACTTTTTACACATTGTACTACCTTCGTGTAGCAAAAAATAACGACGAAAGTTGTGTTTTAACGCGAAAAATCGGATTTTTTACGTAGAACTTTGAGCACGAAGCTCGCGAGACGTTTGGCAAAGTGTCGTCAGCGTCAACCGTGCTCCGTTGTCGATCCATTGAATTTTTGTTTTTTCGATTCCTCGTTTATTCGTCATCTCATTTCTCGTTTTTTACATCTAAGATCTCCAGAAGTCCCTCCAGCTGTCCATTTCCCGACTTTGAAACCGTAATACCAGGTTAATTCCGCAGAAATGGGAGGCATGAAAGGTGTGTTTTTTAATTCAAATTTTTCAAATTTAACTTTTTATATATGAATACAACTTAATTTAATTGTAAATAATGATTTTATTCTAGCGGTTGTGGCCTTGTCCCTGGCTAGCGTCATCGGGCTGACGTTCCTTCTGATTGCTTGTGGTATGCCGAGTTACGGGTAAAAAATCAAGTTTCATATATCAATTTCCCGCTTTTCCACCTTTCAGAACCTGGTGGCCTCTGTTTGTCATTGTTTTCTACCTTCTGGCGCCGATCCCCACGGCAATTGCCAAAAGAATGAGCTACGACGCTCCGACGACGAGTCCCTGTCTGGAATTCGCGATTTTCGTCACTACCGGCATCGTTATCAGCGCTTTCGCCTTGCCGTTTGTCCTGGCTCATGCTGGCACGGTAAGAACGTATTACTGGTTGTTTCTATGTAGCGAATTTTAGATCAAATGGGGAGCCTGTTTTTTCACAAACTTGGGATCAATCATAATCTTCTTAACGATCCTCTCTTACTTCTACATCCACCGCGAAGACAGCTCATGGAACGCCCCGTTGTTTTGAATGTAATTCTAGTGCCAATTTAATTTATGCTCTTGAATCTTGGGTCTGCTGTAAGTCGATCTCCCGGAGCTGAATCCGGGGTTGCAAATTTACTTATTTCTTCTATTTTGAATTTATTTTTTAACTGTATATAAACCTAAATGTTGCATTCCTCGGAAGAAATGTCAGGAGAATTCTGACAAATTGCAACAAGAGATCCGAGGGATCTCGCGAAAGATAAGCCAGACTGTTTTGGAACGCTGCCTTGTGTTTTTTGGAAACTGGTTTAGGTATCTGAGACACGCAATTTAGAGACGCTTCAGAGGACTCTGTCACGAAGTGAGCGAAAAAGAGGAAACTGCCTCTTCGGCCATTTTGAAGATCTTAAAGATTTCGAAATATCCTAAAAAATCCTTTTCGGATCTAAATCTCCTGAAATTATGATTGATAATCCTTTTTCATTTGATCACTTGCCCCAGAATTTTGATTCAAAAATGAAAATCAATTTTGATTCATCGAAATCTGGTTAATTGATAACTTTTATTTCAAAAAATTGTTTGGCCGTTAATGATCTCAGACCGGTTTCACTTTCGTGACCGATCTGCCTTTTTTATTGAAAACTTTCTGGAGATAGTCTTTTTTGAAC
Source organism: Halicephalobus mephisto (assembly GCA_009193035.1). Taxonomy (NCBI): domain Eukaryota; kingdom Metazoa; phylum Nematoda; class Chromadorea; order Rhabditida; family Panagrolaimidae; genus Halicephalobus; species Halicephalobus mephisto. The sequence continues at coordinate 663,025 of SWDT01000003.1, read as the reverse complement.
GACGATTTGATTGGGATTGATTACGTAATCTCATCAGTTCCAGCTTACGGATCACTGGGGTGGGGGTCTGATTTAGGCTTGTTTGTCTTCGAACATGTTCTTTTATATAAAATTTTAAAAAGAATTTTTCAGAAATTTAGTGGAAATTTTTAAAGTTCCGAAATTTTGTAGAATTTTTAAAGTTCCGAAATTTTGTAGAATTTTCTGGAGTCCAATGGACGATTCTGAAACCTGGAATATTTTCGACGATTTTGAAACTTGAAAATCTCCATGAATCTGGAAGTTTGAGAAGTTTCAGAATTTTTTTGGGAGATTCTGAAACTTTTCGGAATTTTGTAAAATTTCTGAAAGTTTCTAAAATTTGATGCAAGTTTTTAGAAGACTTTAGAATTCTCTAGAATCTTGTAAAATTTCCGAAATTTTATAAAAGTTTTAAAATCCCATGAAAGTTTCTAAAATTTGATGAAAGTTTATAGACTTCAGAAACTTCTGGAATCTTTGAAAATTTTATAGAAATTTTAAAATATTTCAATGGATTCTGAAAACTTCCAAAATTTCACAATCTTTGAAAATTTTATAGAAATTTAAAAATATTATAATAGATTCTGAAAACTTCTAAAAATTTACAATATTTGAAAATTTTTTAGAATCTAACACAACTTCCTGTAGAAATTTCCAGAATATTAGAAAATTCAGAAGTTTTAAAAATCCTACAGAAGTTTCCAAAGCTTTCCAGAAATCTGAAAATTTTTCGGAACTTCTGAAATTTGAAATTTTCGAAAATTCGTGTCGAAAAAATTTTAATTTTTACAGTAATATGGTTGATTTTTCAGAATCATGAAAAAATTACTTTTTTTCTTCTTCTCGGTCTTCGTTACAGTAACCAGTGCTGAGAACGATTGCATCGATGGAGACTTCAATTGTCGAGATTGGGTGGCTTCTGACAAGAATCTGTGTCATTCGACGGAGTACATCCAGAAAACTTGTCGTCGTTCTTGTGGATTCTGCGTCCATATTCCGAGCAGTAATTTTTTAAATTTTAAGTTTTAAAAAAATTTAAAATTCAGAATTCGATCTTTCTCGAGTACCGGACAATCTGAGACCGATCGCTTTTTTGATCGGCATCTGGAGGAGCGAACACGGCGGAAAAGCCGTCTTCCCGACCATCCCGAAGTTCACCTACGGAGAGGAGATCCAGTTTGCTCTTTCGGATCCTCACACGACGTCATCAAAATCGTTAAATTACACGTAAAATTTAAAAATTATAATTCTATAAAAAATTAGAATTTTAAAAAATTTTAAAACTAGAATTTTATAAAAAATCAGATTTTTAGAATCTTTAAAAATTCAAAAATTATAATTTTATAAAAAATCAAAATTAAAATTCTATAAAAATTAAAAAATTTATTTCAATTCGGAAATATCTGAAAAAATCATTTTGATTTTTAAATTAAAAAATATTTTAAAATCCTCTTAAATTTAAATATTTTAAAAAATTAAAAAAAAAACTATTTTTATTTTAAAAATTTTTAAAAATTATTTTTTGATTTTAAAAAATTTCTAAAAATTACTTTTTTAGAGCTTTTGCTTGGTCGATCAACGACAAAGACGAACTTCATTCAGAAAACGGCTACATTACGGTAAGAGACAGAACAAATGAAGTTTCAATGACTACGGTAATGAACAATGGATTTGTGACGATTGAAGAAGGACCAGTTTCGGGCCATAGAATCAGATTCAGATTGGTCGACATCGGACGGATCAGCTTCAGTCGGGATCTGCCGGTCCACGACCTGATCCGGGAATGGAGCATGATAGATGCCGGCACGTTGCAGGCGAAATTGGACATGGAAACCCTCACCCACGGCATGCAAGAACACACCTTCATCAGATACAAGAAGATCTTTCCTTGAGGTTCTGTCGAATCCAAAATAATCCTTCTCAAATCTTAGGATTTAACATATCTAAGAAGATCCTAAATCTACAAAATCAAAAATTTCCGAAATTTTTAGGATTTTCTGATTCTTGCTCAATTGCGAAAATGATTCGATTTCTGGATTGCCAACGGTGTCTGTACAAATTTTTTAAAATAATTAATAAAAATAAAATTTTTTAAAATAATTAATAAAAATAATTTGAGAAAAATTAATCAATTTGAAAATACTCCTGTATCTCCACAAAATCGGACATGTTTGAATCCATCGAATACGGTAATAGTTAATTTACAAAAAAGGAATTTCCCGTTGAAAATCGTACTTTTCAGATGTTTCGTAATACTCAAAGTCCATCTACGGTAACTATGGAAGGAAACATGGCCTATATTCAGACAGCAACCCGACGACGACCAGATGTCTTAAATTTTGAGGATCAATTTCGAAGAAAGCAAGATTCTGAAAATCGATTTCAGAGAAATGAGAATTATGAAGGTCAACTTCGAGAAAATCGAAATTCTGAAGATCAATTTCGAAGACGTCAGAATTCTAGATCAGATGACCATGTTGATGACACTAGTCGAAATAATATTCCCAACAAATCCGAAAAAATTCAAATTTCCCCATCACCACCGCTTCGGAAGCAAAAAAGCTCTTCAACTACGACTCCTAGTCCTACAATACTTCCTCAAAATACCCTAAATCAGCGTACTGTAATTACGGAAGGAAACACACCGCATGTTCAGACGAGATCCGAACCAGAAAAAAGTTCAAAACTTAATTCCAAAACCCCAGAAGTCAGAATTTCACCAGTTCCTCCTGTTAAGCCCAAATGGCTACTCTCGTGGAAATCACAAGAATCTCCCAAAAATCTTCAAAATTCACAAAATTCTTGAAATCTCCAATATTCTCAAAATCCACCAGTAGAAGTCATACAAAAACACGAAAAAGGTAATCAAAATGAAAAAATATTTTAAAAAATAAAAAAATTCAAAAATTATTTAACAAAATAAAATATTTTAAGAAAAAATTCAAATGTTAATTTAATCTTTTTAAATCCAAGTTATTTTTATTTAAAAGTTTATAATTGAAAATTTATTTTTGTTTTAAATTTTTTTAACTTTTATATATGAAAATTTATTTTTACTTTAAATCTTATATTTGAAAGTATAAAAGCCGAAGGGCTACCTCAGACACCAGTGTGTCATTCCTCATTTATTGTCTATTCTGTGTGTCCCTAATGATAATAAAGTATTAATGATATACTCTATTCGGGGTTCTTACGTTCCGGTTCATCATCAACCCCAACACTGGCGCAGTCGCTCATCAAGGACCTGATCAAGTCACTCGTGATTCAATTGTCAAATTCTCTCTACTGGTGTCATTTCATTCATCATGCCCGCGGACGAAGATACCACAGAAGTTCTCCAGAAGCTGACAATCATCATTTCCCAGTTAGCCAAGTCTGACAATGACTCCACAACAGCAGCTCCGCAAGCCCAGTTCTCAATTGCCATTTACAATCAACTCTTGATAAGAATAGAGAAGTATGAATACGAAGCTAATGGAAAGATTGTCCCGTTTGAATTCTTGTATGAACGCTTTAAGTTTATTTTTACACAAGAAGCCAAATCCCTGAACATCAGCCTCAAAACTCGTCTTATTCTCGACAAGTTAGAGAATTACGCATATTGTGGATTATCTAATTCTCTGGCTCCCAGGAAACCTGAAGAGGAAAAACAAGATTTAATCATTTCAACACTTATGGAGCGATTCAAGAATAGAAAATCAGTTTTACGCAAACGAGTGGATATTCTCTTCTTTCGCCTTGATGACTCCCTCCCGTTCGCTCAGATGGCAACTCAAATCAACAAGAATGCCGTTGATTTTTACTTACATTCCTTAGATGATGAACAGCTCGGAATTCTTATGTTAATTCTGGCGTTCTCGTTTGCTGTATCAATTCGAAATGAACGAGTGAAGAAAATGGCTGCAAAAGAATCCAACAGGGAAATTCGTTAACATGCAGACGACAATACGAAGTGTTTACGTCCCGTAACTTTTTTATTTTTAATTAATTTTGATGAAATGTTGAATTTCTTATGTTGAATATTACATTTAGGTTACAAATAACCTATAACTGTCTTGGGAACAGTTGATATCTATTAGTTAGCTAATTACTTATAGATAAAATTGGATAATTTTTTTATGCCTCAAAAAACGATATAATGATAACATAACTTTTATTACAACTTTTTACTGACCAGAATATTTCATATGCATCGTATTGAAACACTCGAGACGGAAAAAAGTTTTGCACTTTGAACATCTAGTTGCTACTTTTTTCGCCTTGTTGCAAGCAGTCTTCGAGTCTTCTTACTGAGCATGTTTTTGATAGGATCCTCGGCATCATCTTTTGAATTGACTATGAGGTCCCAATTTTTCCAGTTTATATTTTGTCGTTGGGGTGGGTGAACGGATATTGTTCAACAGCTCGGCAAATATTCTTCTTTTATAATCATTCAGCTTGATTTTGCCGACGGCATTCTTGTATAAGACCCATGAGTTTATTAGCATTGTTTGGGTCACAATATGAAAAAAAAGCCGAATATACCATTTTGTTGTACGTTCACAAAAAGAGTATTCGAACACATCTGATCCGAAATATCAACATACATTTTCCCTTTATTGTAGTCTGCTATAACCCTTGGCTCTGGATTTCACCATTATGGGCATCATCATGTCGAGTAGAGCATCAAGATGTCACACCTGTCTTTGTACTTCAGGATCATGATTCCATTCTTTTGGCAGACTGCAGTGTTTCCACGCTTCAACTTTTTCTGGAGTACCTTCTTTGGAAGGCCTTTATGATTCTTCCTACATGTCCCAATGAAATTTGTTTTTCTGTCAATAAGTTTCTCAGCCAAAGGTAGTCCAGTATAATATTTATCAGTATAAACGTCTCTTCCAGCTTCCGAATATTTGCCAGCCAATTCCAAAACTACTTTCTCACTAACACTAGCATTCTGGCATGCTTCTTTTCCAATGCATACTTTCGTACAACGCGTATTACCACTGTCTCCACAAATCTTAACACGTTGACGACCGAGCGTGTTTTTGGCTGACGGCCGATTGGGACCAGCCGTTTTTTTGGCGTTCGTTTCTTACGATTTATTTCTGGGTCGTATTGTCCCAACGTGCCACCAACTTACGACCCAGAAATGACTCGTATTCTCGTCAACGTGTTAAACAGTTTGATCCCGTATCGATGACGTTAGTTTGGAATGTATTGACGGAGAACGATTTTCCCTCGAAAAGGAACAAGCGATTCGAATAGTGTAAAATTACCATTTCTGGTGAACCCACAGCACCTACCTCTCCCGAAGGGGGTATACGGAGCGTTACGCGAGATTTGGTAATTATGCGTTTTATACTCCTGGTACCAGCCTTTCGCTGATGATAGAGGCCAGCGGAGGGGTTTGAGTTATTTATATGATTTGATCAATTTTTCTTGATTATAGATGTTTATTAAAACTTTAGAACCATTGACAAATTACGACATTACAAATCTAGCTAAAGAATTTTCGAGGGGTATTCATGAAGAATGGTCTTCTTGGTAAAATTAATGATGAAGAATGTAGAGTTGTAAATTTAGATATCAGCGTAGCTAGTGATACTCATTGGGTCTGTTATTACAAGAATAATGAAAAGTGTTGGAGAAGGTAAATTCCTTTGAAGGTGAACCAAACAAATTCACTTAGACCGTATGTTATAACGTGAGATATGTTATAGTGAGGGTATGTTATGTCGCGATTCGACTGTACTCTCTTCTTACTTGTGATCCACACTTAAAATAAAGCTTGTTTGAATGTTGTGGAGACAATAGGAGTTGTACTATCTTCTGCGAGATTAAAACCATAGGTGTTCCCACACCTCAGACACCACACTACTACACCTTTATTGCAACACAATTTTATTTCTTGATCCCTTTAATTATACAAAAGTACTGTAATCCAAAAAAGTTTAAATTGATTTTCATGTGACTATCCTTTTCCTCATTTGTTATTCTCAGTGATGACCAGGGATCTCAGATTTGCAGACAAATTATGTCTTAGAAACGCTGAAGGCGTCAGTTACGATGAACATGGGGAGATGATCCTTACTGACTTCCGAGCAACATGAGGAGCTGCCCGTACAGCAAGTCGTATGATCGCTGCAGCAGATGGCATTCGCTGCAGGGCAGCAGCCGGTGATAGTACCGTCATAGATACAGCATGTGCCAGTCACACCGCCGACAGTGCAGGAACACGACTGCGAAACAACAGCAGAAACGAAGAGGGAGATTAAAATGCAAGAAACCAAAATCTTCATTTTGTCGAGAATGTATCGAGTTACTCCTGAAATTTGGATAATTAGAGCTTATTAGAGCATTCGAATACAACAGGCTATTATAATGATATCACCATAATCGCTATAAAGTCACTAATTATAAAAACAACGCCTTACAAAAAGGCATTATCAAACAACTTAAAGGACAGCCTGGTCAGCAGGAAGATGGGAAAAGACAAGTTCATTTTAATTGAGAAGAGAAACTGATTTTAAGAGATATTTTTCCTCGTTATATACATAATCGTAGTTATGAAATCCGGAACTGAGCCTGACTGATAATCTACACAAGAACACAATCACCACCCAATTAAAGGCGGGGAACATGTGTCTCATTGAAAGAAAATAATTCCTTATCCATCTTGTGACCAATGATATCTTTGTTTGTGGAATATTATTCATTGAAATGGGAGGAAAATTCATTGACAACCGTAACAAATTATCTCATATACTGTACTTTAAAAAAAATAATTATACATTTTTCTTAATTCATAAATGAAAATTTTCATTTTACAACTAACGTCGAACGATTCAACTTTTGAGTATTCTTTTCCACAAGGGTTTCTGCGTAAGAAGTATAAAATAAAAGTTATAAAATTGTATGGTTATTTAGAAATTAAGAATAAAATGAACATAAATCTATAAATAATAAAAATGATCAAAATAATAATGAAAAGAACAAAGATTATATTATAGAACTTCATAGAGATAATTCGGCTCCCTCGAACTTTTACTCAGGTAATACCAATAACATTGATAATATATTTATTACTTGCAATTTAATTGAAGATCGTTATGTTAATAAAAAGATGTTTAATTCAATTTATAGATTTAGACTTAATGATGAAATAGAAATAGAACCAAAAAATACTATTTATCATGAAGTTACTAATAGACCAAATAAAATAAATTTAGAATTGGTGGATATTAACAATACTTTGATTGGTTTTAAGAACATTAACGTTTTTATTGAATTGGATTTGAAAGAGATGCTATAAAGAAATTACCGTAAAACCTCTAATAAAAGTGCTGCCCATCTATTGTTCAACCCTTTAAAAATGATGCCCGTCTATTGGAGGTGCCCTTCTATTAGAAGTATTACAGTAATTATGATTAATCTTATTTTCAGTATATGGAGGGATTGTCTTAAATCCAGAACCTGTTACATTTTTTCCTACCAGATAATCGACGAATTCTTTATTTGCCTTTGTTAATTTCTTTTTTCTAGGCTTTTTTGATGAGACTTTATTATTGGGTTTTTTAATTATTTTAACATAATCATTAATCAATGGTCTACTCTCCTCATGACTCTTATCATCATGGACTTCGATCAGCTTGATTTATTATTTAATATTTTTATCTATAGTTTATCTTTATTATTTTTTCCGTCTCGAAAACACAAACACCATCTATTATTTTAAATTTTTTTAACTCTTATTAATGAGAGCACAGATAGGAAGTTAGTTAAACTTGCCTTTCTTTCAACTTTAAGAGGTTTCATTTCTATTTTTTCACTTGAAAATAACTCTTCTTTAATCGAAACTAATTTTACTTTACTTTGTTCCCTTTTATTTAAAAAAATGAGGTGATACAATATAAATCAAAGATCTAGCAAAAAATACAATAATTAGTGTTGAAGCAATTGTTACATAAACTCTCCAGTACTTCAAGTAATAAGATTCGAATAAACTATCCAAATCGTTTAGGATTTCATAGGGTATCGCTGAGTTCTGCTCATTTTCTTTTAATTCCACTTCAGCATTTGACATCTGCCTCATCTCATTTAGTAATTCTTCTTCGATATCAGTCTTCACATCATTGAAAATATGTTATTTAAAAATTACTTTAGTATTTAAAAGCCGTAAGTCATAGTTATTCTTTATTTGAATGTTTTTTAAATTAGAGATATTAATGTTGTGGAAACTAAGATTATTAGTAATGACATCGTCTTTCATATACCAAATTTTATCATTATACTTTCTAATTTTTATAGGTATATAACCTTTAATATCATTTAGACCAGTAAATTCAATCAGGTTATTATCAACTTCTTTACAGAATTTAACTTCAATAATACTATTATTAATTACTTTAACATCAACTGCAGTATAATTTGAGACTTTTCGAATAAATTTCTTTGGATTCTCCTTCAACAAAATTTCTAAAATTTCATTATGATCATTGAATATTTGACAAAAAGTTTCTGTTAAATGTCTTAATTGATTCTTGATATTATTTTCTAGATATTGTAGTTCTCCTGCTTCTTGAAAGGTTTTAACAGAATTCTGATCTGATCTTTTTTCTCTAACAGATTTTAACGCATAACCCTCTGAGGTTAATTGTAAATTATTTCCACAATCAGTCGTGAAGTTATCTATTAAATTTAAAGCTATTTGATAATCATTATTGATCCAAAATTTAGCATTAAAGTAGCCCTTAAGAACTCCAATAGAAATGAATTTACAGTTTTATTTGTCATTCACTTCCCAAACCATTAATTCATTTGGTTTAATCTTACATCTACCTTTTGAATATTCACACATTCATATCAACTAGAACATTAGTAGGACGTCTTTGGTTATAGTGAGAAAAAACTTTAGTCTCAATGAAAACACAATTCTCTTTCAAATAATGCTTGGCTTTGAATAAACTAGTAAATCTGTTTGGATATTCGATAGAAACTTTCTTATTAGTGTGAAAAGAATGCTCACCTTTTTTTCAAAGTTCCAAATTCACAGACTTTACTTTTTATCATGTCATTACATTCTTTTATCCTAATGTCTTTATTATTAATTTCTTTTTCAATTAGATGTTGATATCCAGATAAATCAGTATATAAAGAAACTTCAGTGACAACTTTTTTGCATAAATGAACGTTTGAAATATATTCTATAGTATTCGGTTTAAAGATTTCATAGTTTTTTGCTTTTATTTTGTCTTTATAGTTGAAATTACATTTTGGTAATTGAGGAAAATTAAAATATTGTTTTGGAGAATTATTAATACTGTAGGCATAAAGATAGGAGTTAAATCGCGAACGGCTTAGAGAGAATGCCCAAAGCTCCGCCCAGTCAGCTGACGCCTGTGAAGTGAGACTAAAGTGTTAGAGAGTCAGTCGTTGGGAAAATCCAACTCTGATTTGATCCCAGTTTGACTTCGGTCAAACGAGGACTTTTCCTCTTTTTATTCTGTTTATGTTGAGATAAACAAGCTTAATTGCTAATGGTAGGAACCAACAGTTTTCTGCTCAATCATGGAGCTCCCAAGATGTCACACCATCGACATCCACACAACCAACACTACAAAGATATGAGTGAGATGAAAGAACATTTCGATTTTAGTGATTATCCAAAAGATCATGTATTATATGGCGAAACAAATAAGAAAGTAATTGGAAAGTTTAAAGATGAACTAAATAGAACTATTATGACTGAAATTGTTGCATTGAAACCAAAACAATATGCATATAAAACCGGAGATGGCGAAAAGATTAACAAATCAAAGAGTGTTAAAAAAATGTAGTCAAAAATTTAAAAGTCGATGATTACAACAGATGTTTACTTGAAAGTATAGTAATTAGAAAAGAGCAATTTTTGATTCAAGCCAAAAAGCATACAATTTACACTTTAAATAAAATAAAGTTGCATTGAGCGGTGATCATAATAGTAGGGAAAAGTATAAAAGATATATTTTAATAAATAAAATTGATACATTAGCTCATGGACATTATAGAATTTAGAACTAACAGTTATAAAGTATTTAACTAAACTGATCAAAATAATAACATGTTCAGTGAAATTTTTATTAAGGTATTTAATTCTGTAATAAGAATAAATTCTACAACATTCAGTCGAAAACAAGTTGGTGTGAGTAGAAATTTATTTCTTTATTTTCTAAAGTACAAAATTTTCAAAAACCTCTCGCAATTATATTAAATAAAACCAACAAAAATTTGCCAAATATGAAACCAATAACGAACAAATGGGGAACACATTTTTATTTCATTAAACCCGGCTTTATAATGTACAAGAGACAATAATCACTTTTTGATCAGCTTGAACGTATCGGTCTCCCAGTCCACGTCAATCGATAACTTCAGCTTGCACATCGCATCCGCTCCAAGAATGTTGACGAAGTCGAAATTGCCCTTCGAACATTTGCACTCGATTCGGCTGCTTTGATCCTAAACATAAAATTATTCATCAGATTTTAAACAAATGAAAAATAAATCTGAATTGCAAAATAGCAGACTTCATGTTCATCGCTGGCCACAACATTACCGGTGCCAAAGAATGCTTTCAATGACTTTTCGGTGAGGCAAGTAAAAGGTGATCCAGTCTCCACGAGAAACCAAATGTTGACGGCTTTCGAATTCGGCTTTCTTGCACGTTGAACAACCAACGGAATCATGTAGCGGATGTTTCTACCATGAATAATGCCGCTTATTGGAAAAGGCGGAGAAGAGAAAGTGCCGGGGCCCAAATGCTCAATTTCATTGCCTTTGCCAATTGCTTGAAGCTCTCTCTCATCGATGTCGCTGACCAAAACATCGAAATCATTGTACGGAATGGCCAAGAACTCGAAAGAATGATCTTTTCCGCTAGAAGATGAAGAGCTCTAAAATTGAGTAAAATTAGGGGCGAAGTTGTAGAAAAACACTTATTTTGTCGTGATCACTCATTTTCTGCGTTGAAGAGACACATCAGAAAAATCAATGAATGAAGAAAATATATAAAAAGACATGAATGCGAAAAATTTGAATAAACAATCTACTTTAGAAGACTTCAAAGATGTTGTTTTAGTTGTTTTATGAACTGATTGAAATCACTTTTTTTCAATGTTGTACAAGTTTTGATTATCCCTGGATCCCCTCTGGCATGTGGCCTACATCCCGGACGCTGTCAAGGAAAATCGAAAATACCAGAGGCGAAGTTACCTTTTCGGTGGGGAACAGAAGAAGACGATTCCATCTCAATTCAGTGTCTACAGTACAGCCGCTTCTCAGATACCCTGAGCCTTGTGTTTCCGGTTGAGTCTTCCGAGCTGGCACAAGGTCTAGCAGATACACTTTCCGATTCGCCTGCAGAGATCCTGTGTCTGTTTTCTCCGACTTCGTTCTTCAAAAATAAGTTTCGTCTTTTTAATTAAGAAATATCACTTCATAAAAATTCCATACTTCGTGGCAGTCTCAATATAAGGGTTCTGAGTTGTCAGTTTGAGATAGGAATTGAGAAGACCTAAGCTGAGGGGACGTGCTTGAAGTGAGATGCTCAAGTCCAAGTCCGAGATGAATATCCTCATCCAAGGTATAGGAATTCCCCTTCATCAGGTTCAAGTCTTCCTCCCTCCAAATCCTCAGGCTTTATTGTGTTTGAAAACATCTTCTCTCAAACCATCAGGCTCTATTGTGTCTGAGAAAACCTTTAAAATCTATAAACCTACGAAATTCAAAACCTTCTTCCAATTCCTTAAAATGCAATTGTTTTATTTTTAGACCTAATTCGATCGTGAATTACAAAGTTGTGTGAAATTACTTTTAAACTAATGAAAAAAATTCGAAATATTATGTTTCAAAACAGACAGTTTTTTTATTGATTAATTTTATAAGCAGTCGACTGATAACTGAGAAGAAAAAGAAAATTGTCACTTTGTCTTTTATTGATTTTTATCGTTTTTAAATCATGTAACTTAGAATTTAATTTAATTTAATCGACGTTTTTCAGGATTTCTTTTTGTTCAGAAACATGGCTGAAGGAATAATGGTAATTTATCTTCACAATTGTACCTAAGAATTATTTTTTAATCTTTCGTTCGGACCAAATGAATTTTAAATTTTCATTTTTTCGATGATTTTTATATTTTTTGAATCAGTATTTTTAGAATAATTATGTAAGAAATGAAATAATTTTAACTTTCTGAATTACTTAGTAAATAAGAAAAATTAAAGTTTCCAGGTCTCGAGTGGAAAATTTATTTCTTTTAAATAATTTAGGACTACTTTATAATTGACGAAATTTAGGTAAAATATGAGTCGATGAAAGCAGACGGATCCGGTACTGAGTTGACTTGCACGGGGATCCTGAAAGTGGCCAGCAAAGGCATGGCGATGCCCCTATCTGTCCTGAGTTCCGACGACCCTAACGTCAGGAGCGGAGAAAGCAGAAGGTTGTTGACGACGGAAATACTGTAAGTTTTTTTTTTGGAGTAGTTCCTCATAGACTAATCTACAGTACTGGGAAATACGTGATTATGCCGGATGAGTGTACTGAGAAAACTCTCGTCATAAAACGCCCAGGTCAGAAGGACGACCATAACAGAATCCGAATCGAATTCGGAAACCAGAATGACTTTGAAAAATTGAAAAAAAAAATAAAAGTTGTTGTTCAAGAAAAAAAGAAAAAAGAACCTTCAGTAACTCAACAAAACAATCATACTGTAAATGCCAGTAATCCTAATCCATCGTCATCGAAGAATGGACCTCCATCAAATATTCCTCCACCACCGCCCTTAGCTCCTATTAACGGTCCTCCTCCTGCACCCCAACTACCCTCTGGGAATAACCCTCCTGCTGCACCCCAACCACCTTCTGGGAATAACCCTCCTCCTGTATCCCAACCACCCTCTGGGAATAATTCTTCTCAACTTCCTCCTTTGGAAAATTCTACCTCAAATGCCAAACCTGCAAATTTCCTTGATGGAATTCGCAACTTTGATAAAAAGAAACTGAAGAAAAAAGTTCAGAATTCATTACCGTCACATCCTCCTCCGAAACCTAAACCTTCAGAGAACTTTGAAGCTAGTTTCAAAAGGGCCATTAACAACCGTAGAAGAGGTAATGAAAATAAAAATGTTTTAAAAAATTATAATTTTTCTTTCAGATATATCCGAGAGTAGAGATGACGAAGACAACGATAAAGATTTTGAAAGCTGATAGCGACGAAAAATTCGAATTCAAATTTATAAAATTAAAATACTTTTAAAAAAATTTATAATTTTCGAAATTTGGAAAATGTTCAAAATAAATTTTTGTTTTTTATCGGTGTATTAACTGACTATTGCGTAAGTAAGCCGGGTCTCGAGAGGAAATCCCCACGTATTAAACAGCGGGTGTACTGTACACAATAAATCGAATACTTACAAGTTTTTTGAAATCACGTCTAACTGGATGGAATTAACACGTAAGAGCTTTTGATAATAGTTTTTACATTATTTGATTCTAAGTGTAATTAATGACAGAATTACAATCCAACAGAAGATTGATTCTAATTCAGTGTAATCAACGTACTAATACCTTTCCAACCAGGGACAAACATGGTCGAAACACGTTGATTACATTCAATTAGAATCAGTCTTATGTTGGATTACAATCCTGTTATCGATTACACTTAGAATCAAATAATATAAAAACTATTATCAAAAGCTCTTACGTGTTAATTCCATCCAGTTAGACGTGATTTCAAAAAACTTGTGTTTTTTTATCGGTGTATTAACTGACTATTGCGTAAGTAAGCCGGGTCTCGAGAGGAAATCCCCACGTACTAAACAGCGGGTGTACTGTACACACACAGACCGAGTGTTAGATTCTTATTATTATTATTAATATTATTATTATTAATATTATTATTGTTATTGTTATCATTATTCAGATATATAAGAAAATCTGATATCCCTCATCTCTCATACAACTACACCGAGATCCAACGTTCATAATTTTTCATGTTTTCTACAAATTTCAGGATTTTTTATTGGATTCTAAAGAGTTCTAAAACTATTTTATTTTTTAAAAATTTCCAAAAACCTTTAAATTTCTAAAAAATTTTCAAAAATCTTTAAATTTTCGAAATTTTTTATAAAATTCTATTTTAAAAAAATTGATTTTTTTATTTCAATAAAAACGATTTTTATATTTTTCATTTTTTATACATCTATAAAAATAAATTAATTAAATTTCGTCAAATCGTAACTATTTCTCGCAGTTAAAAATCTGATTTTATCAGTTAAAACATGTTTTAATTTTCTTTTTTCGAAATTTATATTCGAATTCGGCGATTGTTGACGAAATTCGCCGAAATTAAACTTCGTTCCAGTTTTCCAATTGTATCTAAAATGAAGAAACTCGATGCCGAAGGCGGTAATGGCCGTGCCGATGAGAAAAAAGTAAAAATAAAATAAAAAATTCATATGTAGAAGAGTGAGGGAGAAAGCCTGATTTTCAAAGGTGTTTCTTTGGTACCTGGGCAGGGGACTGGTGTACCTGGACCGGAAGTTCGGGTACGAGGAGGAAAACCTGGCAATTCCTCTGTTCAGAAGTTCCAATTCTACAGTAAGATTCCTAAAAAAATTTTAAAATTTTTTTTAAATTTTAGAATTCTCTATTAATTTCTGTCAGAATTCTGAAACTTTTTTAGGATTCTGGAAAATTTTAGAATTCTCTAACTTCCGTAAAAATTTTGAAACTTTTCTAAAATTCTAGAGAAATCCAAAATTCTGAAACTTTTTTAGGATTCTAGAAAATTTTAGAATTCTCTAACTTTTGTAAAAATTCTGAAACTTTTATAAAATTCTAGAGAAATTCAGACTTCTGAAACTTTTTTAGAATTCTCTATTAATTTCCATAAAAATTCTAAAACTTTTCTGAAATTCTAGAGAAATTCAGAATTCTCTATGAATTTTTACAGATTCTGAAACCTTCATAAGATTCCAAATTTTTTTAATTCTAGAAAATTTTTAATTTTTTCGTAAATTTTCCATAAAAAACTGACTTTCTGATGGCGAATCCCAGCATCTCAACGGAGATAGTGTTGTCCCGGATAAACAGTATCTTGTTTTCTTTATCCAGGATATTCACGTCGTGCGGAGCATAGTCGTAATTGTAACCAGCAAAGGACATTGTGTACGGTTGTTTCTTAATGATATCATCCATATCGACATTATTTGATATATTGATTATTCTAAAAACAAAAAAAATTAAAATTCTAAAAATTTATTAAAAATTAAAAAATTTTAAATTCTAAAAATTTAACAAAAATTAAAAAATTTTAAATTTAATAAAAATTCTAAAAATGAATAAAAAATCAAAAAAGTTTTAAAAACAAAGAAATTAAAATTAAACTTTTGTAAAAAATTAAATAAAATCCTAAAAATTTTAAAATTTAATTTTAGAAAATTTTGAAATTTTCTTACTTTCCCGTTTTTTCCAACATTCTGATTCTTTTACACTGTTCCGGAGTACAGTACATCGAAGGTTTGTAGCCGTCGTCCGTCTGGTAAGCTGTCCATTTCCCGAATTCCAGTTTATCCAGGAGCTGATTTAAATTATAAAAATCAATTCCTTTTTCCAGAGATCCAGTTAGAAAATATTTCATTTTTGCTTGATAGAAACAAATTGTTAAAAACGAAAAAAACCACCAAGAAGCCGTCAGAATCATAAAACTCGTTTTTTTGCTTATCAGGACCTTGTGTTGGTTGAAGAATCCGGCAAATGTCAGCCAGAACCATTCCTTGTAGTTAAATCTGTGAAACAACAAGTAGAATACGGTAGCGACGATTCCGAAGGTCAGAACAAGGGTCATGTAGACGTCGATCTCGAAGGTCTTCAGAAGGAATTCATCTGATTCCCGACTTGTCAGTTCCTTCACTAAAAAGTGAAAATTTGTATTTTAGGTAGTTTTTGGAAATTTATAAAATCATGTGGAATTTTTGGAGATTTCTAAAATCTTGCTGAGATCTTTTAGAATTTTCGGAGTTTTCTAGAATCTTATAAACTTCTGAAACCTTCCAGGATCTTACTAAAGTTTTCTAGAATCTTCCAGAATTCGACAAAAATTTGGAATCAACGTCAGAAATTTGCACCGGGAAAATTTCGGAATAATTTTAATCCTTAATTTCTATAAAAAATTACCGTAGTACCCAAACTGAAGGAAATTAATAGGATGTGTGAAGGCGACCTCCTGCATCCTCTGGGGGATAATCCTCAAGGCCACTAGAGACAAATCGGCTAAGTTGTGTTCGATGAAGTCCACAATCCGGGTCGAATTCAGGTCTTCCTGAATCAATTCATAATCGAGATTGGCCATTTCCAGAAGCATAACTAAGAATTCAACATCGGATCCGGGATGAGTGCAGTTTTTAATCGCCCATTGATGGCAGTTGGCCGAAAACATGACCGCTGGTTCGTAATTTTTAAATCCAACCAATCTCAACTTTTGCATTTCAATGTCGAGGATACCAGAAAAGCCTTTTTTTAACAGCAAGAAACAAAAACAGCGATACAAGTATAATGAAACAAAAAATAATAACAATAGTAGTAAATAGGAAAGGGAATAAAATAATAATAGTAACAGTAGTAATAAAACCGTGATCTAAGTAGATTCGCGTAAGGGTTGAGAGATAACGGTAGCCTCTTTAATACACGAACAATAACGATAGTAAGGACATGAGGATTATATATGCAATAATAATAAAAACACGAGGATTATATATGTAATAATAAAAACATGAGGATTATATATATTATAATAGTAAGGACATGAGAATTATATAACCTACTAACATCCAGTCTGCAAAGCAAACAGTACGCCCACCGTCTGGCACGTAAGGTATTTCCTTTCGAGACCGCGTACTCTGACTTGCTTACGTAATAGTCAAGTAAGCCGGTGGTGATAAAAAAATAATAAAAGCGAAAATAATAAAAATAAAACAAATATTACAATGAGGTAAATGAAGTAAATGAAATAAATGAGGTAAAATTCGAGTCCCGTCGTGTCCTGTTTGGCGTGCTTGGCGTTGTGTTCTTTTACCAGTTAATTCAGAGGACGATTTGACAAGACGCGGCTTGACGGTCCTCTGGTTTCGACGACTGGGTCTTCACTGTCTTCGATTTCGTTAAAAAATAAGAAAAAAGTTTTTAAATAAAAAAATTCCATGTTTCATGAATTTTTAATTTTGTTTATTTTAGATTTAACGAAGATTTTTTTGATAAAAATTCCATAAAATTCGTTTTTGTGCAATAAAAATTAAAAGTTGAATTTCTGGAGGAAATTCTGAAGCAATAAGACTAGTTGATTTCAGTCTTACTGTAGAATTCTAAAAATAAAATTCATAAAAGGAAAATATGAGTACGGTATTTGTGAAATTATTTGTAATTGCAGAAATGAATTCCGAAGCAAATTTTATGGAAGTTGATCTTCAAAGTTGGTAGTCAAAGTTGACTATCAAAATTTGAGATCAAAGTTCGACATTAAAGTTGGTAGTCAAAATTCAATATCAAAGTTAGTCATCAAAGTTGATCATTAAAATTTAATGTCAAAGTTCAACGTCAAAATTTAAAATCAAAGTTGACTATCAAAGTTTGGCATTAAAGTTGGTCATGAAAGTTCAACGTCAAAGTTCGACATTAAAATTAGACTTTTCTTGCTAAGACAACATTTATGAATTTTTTTTCAAAAAAATGTCTTACTTAAATAGATAGAACTAGATATCTAGATTTTTCAAACTAAAAACTACTCGAAAGTCGTATCTTAGAACGAAAAGTCTAAATTTCAATGAGGAAATTTGGTCATTAATTTTTGTAAAAAACGTTGATTATTAATTTTAATAATAAAATTAATTACTTTTTAAAAGTAAACAAAATTCATAAATTGTGTCTCAAAGCGAAAAGTAGAAATTTCAATTTTAATTAATTTTTGTAAAAAACGTTGATTATTAATTTTAATAATAAAATTACTTTTTAAAAGTAGATAAAATTCATAAATTGTGTCTCAAAACGGAAAATAAAAATTTCAATTTTAATCAACTTTCGTAAAGCGCAGGTGATCTTCGTTGGACGTTCGCTCTCGACGCGAAAACTGATAGTTCAGCTTCACTTTTGTTTTTAAGAATATTTCTACTTTTCCTCGACTAATTGCAACTTTAAATTCTCTCTTTTTATATTGCTTTATATTGATAAAATTAAACATGTATTTCTTCGTTTTTTAAACCATTATTTAGCCTAATCCGAATTTTTTGAACATGAATATTTTTGTTTTTTTTTGATTAAATAGAAAAATGAAATCTTCTTTTCCCTATTGTTGTAATTATTCAAGTGTCATTTTGTTTTATACTTAATATTAATCCTAATCTAACAAGATTTTAATATGGATATTTTGGGTTATGTTTGATTGATGATCAACTTGGATTTTTATGCTTTATTATAATTATTTGTTCATTACTTTGCTTTTTTATCCATCATTTACTCTGATTTGATAGAATTCTTATATGAATAATTTGATTTTCCTCTTTATTATTGTAATTATTCGTGTATTACTGTACTTTTTTTCTATTCTTAGTCTCAATCTAGTGATTCTTATATGAATAATTTGATTTTTCTCTTTATTATTGTAATTGTCCGTGTATTACTGTACTTTTTCTCTATTCTTAGTCTCAATCTAGTGATTCTTATGAGTAATTTAATTTTCCTCTTTATTATTGTAATTATTTGTCCATTATTTAACTTGTTTTATCCATCATTTACCCTTATCTGACAGAATTTTTATATGAATAGTTTAATTTTTAAATTTATTACAAGCTCTGAACTTACTTTTTACTTTCCTTCTAGTTTTTAGTTATCTGTGTATTACTTTATTTTGCTTTCAGATTCATGCCTGGGTACAAGGATATTGTGAGAAGCTTTAACACCAGTGCACCTTTTCTCAATGCTGTTCTGTCAACGACAGCAGTTTCTTCTGGAAGTACATCGCCATTAGTTTCTTTACCTCGAAGGAAGGTCCTCCGTGAAAGTGATCGAACGAGAAATGCTGTTCAGAATCGGCGTCAGACTCATATCCAGCAAAGATTCCGGGAAGTTTATCGAGAACGACGTCAGTTGATTGAACGACATCGAGATGCCATCGAATCCATCGATCAACAGGATCTGTCTTCTATTGTCGAGGCTATTGAGTTTTCTCAGAGTGTGGACAAGAATGTTCTTAAAAATATTGTTAACTTGATTAAACAAGATCCAGAAAAGTTATCAAAATTGAATGATCGACAATTTGGAGGTTTGATTTCTGCTGGAGGAAGAATCGCTGATGAAATCCCCATTGATATCCGATGTCGATATATCGAATCTGTCTGGGAATCCCTCAAGGAAAATTCTATTCCTCTCGATGTGCTTTCCTACAACGCTTGGATATCGGCCAACATCGATAACGGTGTCGAACAAGATCCAATTCAGATTTTGAAGGAACTTGGAACTCTTGAAATCCAGCCAGATGAACAAACTTTTGGATTGCTGTCCAAAATTTACGCTCTAAAAGGCCAAACATCCGGGATACTGTAGGTTTCTTAATTTAGTTTTAAATTTATTTTATTTTTCAGGAAGATTATTGATCTATTGAAGGAACAGAATATCCCAGCAACTCAGTTTTTGTTCGAAAGTTTGGTTTACTCGTTGTCGTTTAATGGTGACGATCAACAAGTTAAAACTATTATTCAGTCTTTATCAGCTAATCCTGCTATAGATGCCTCAGGACTTTATTTATCTGCAGCTCTTGGTACGGCTAGATCAACGAAAAATGTCGATAAAGTTGTGAATGTTTTGACGAGTATTCCGCATTCGGTTGGTTTCAAAAAACGAGAAAATTTGCATGGAATGGTGGAATTAATAATTGATTTGATTCAATCTAATGCTACTGGTGTGGTTCCGAAATTGAGAGCTTTTATGTTCCTTGATCAGAAGTATAATCTTCCGAATACTTATCCTATGTCGTCAATTGTAAGGAAAATTCACCAATTATGTCAACAAGGGAACGAAAGTGGTGCTGTAGAATTGTTTTCTCTTCTTAGTGGTGATGTTAAAAAGTTTGTTTTTTATTTTTTTTATATAATATAATTGTATTTTTAGTAATGTTAGACGATATTTTGAAGAGGAATTATTTAAAAAGAAATCAGAACCAGAGAAAATTGTTGAATTGGCAAATTTGCTGAAAGAAAACAATGTTTTGTTAAATCCCTTGACGAAACTCGTGGATAAAGCTTATGGAGAAAAATTGCCAATTTTTCCATTTTATTCAATTTTCGTTAATTCTACAGAATTTAAATCTTTTGAAGACAGAAAACATTTACAAATTCCGAAAATTGTAATGTTGATTAAAAATGTAAGTTTATTTTTGTATTTTTTTAAAAATCACATGCAAATTGTTTTTAATTTCGGACTTTAATTTAATTCAAAGTCCATCGAACAACGGGAAATTGAAAAAAATTCTAATTTCCTTTTTTTCCATTTTTAAAATACCGCCTGTTTACCCTAATTTCGAAAATACGATATTCTAAAATGCATTGTAAATGAACTGTTACATGAAATGTCTATTTCTTCGTTTTTTATAGAATTTTAATTTTGTATACTTGGAAGTTTGGTTCATAGAAGTCATTAAATATTGCAAAAATAAGAATTTCTAACGATTTAAAATTTATAAATTTTAGACGGTTTTTATGGTTAAAGAAATTTTGGAATTTGAAAATTTAATGAAAAATTAACTTTGATCTTTGTTTTACTAATTTTTTGCTAAAAATGGTTTTTTTGCGGTTTTTGATAAATGAGCCAAACGGTTCTTTTGTAATTTGTTATTCATGCATTTTAAGAGTCATTTATGAGCTACTCTGAATAATGTTTGATCATTGGATGTCTTCATTTTGTACTTGAAATTTACGATTATTTCTTTTTTTAGCTCAAAAAGTTGGATTTGAACGACTCTACGAGACATCGAGTATTTGAAGATCTATTTAATACGATTGAATTTAATCAATTACCGGGAGAAATTAAAAAAGAAATAAGTTTACTTATTGTTAAAGAAGGTAAGTGTTTTGAATTGTTTTTGGGGGTGGTTTTTTGATGTTTTTTGTTTTATATTTTGATGACTTGTCATTTGAGAAGTATGACAAGTTTCGACTTTGAAGAAAATTGAGTCATGGGAATTGTCTAGATTCAATTGACGTATGTATTCTGGAGGAAATTCTGAATTTTTTTTGATTTTTGTTGTTGAAAAAAATTTGAAATAATTTTAAATTTTTTTAGCTGAAAACGAAGAAGAATTTTCGAAATTTTTGAATATTCATAAAAAGTTTTCAAAATTGATTTCTACTATTTTAATAAGTGAAATTATGTGGACAGAGAAATTGGAAAAATTGGAATCATTGATGAATGGTCCATTGACAAATGAAAAAGTTTATTTGTCGAGAATTCTTCCATCTATTATGAGAGTTTTGAAGCAGAATAACATAACTGAAACTGAATTGAGAACAATTTCGAAAGTTATATGTGCTGGATTTTCACGTATGTTTTAATTTAAAAAATTTTAAATAATGATTGATTTTTAGAAGATGGACAAACAGGATCAATGAATGGAAGTTATGGATTTAGGATTATTCGTGAAATATTTGTTTCGAATTTTATTAATGATCAAAGACTTAATTCTCTTGTTAGATTGCTTTCAGAAGATCCAAATGTTTCACTATCGACAGAAGAAATTAAGAAAATAGAATCAGAACTTAGAAGTGGAAATAAAGCTTTTAGAGCTGACTTAATTAAGCAACTTCAAAGAAAATCCAAAGCAGTTATTAGATGGCTTAGTAGTGATATAGAAAAACTCGAAAAAGAAATGGAATATTTGGAATCAACGGAAAATGTAAAACCAGGTGTTAAGGCTAGGTTATATGAGATATTGCTGAAGAAATATTCTGATGAAAAAGAAGGAAATAATGGAAAAGAAATGTTTAAGTTAATTAAGAAATTTGATGAATTGGACTTGAATGCAGAAAATGGTTATTTTCATCCTCATAGATTTGTAAATGTGGCTTTATATAGATCACTTCAAAATAATGATTTTGAAACAGCAGAAAAATTGTGGTTGATGAAAAAAGATCATTCAGATGAATTGAAATTACTGTATTGTTTAATATTGGTTGATAGAGGAGAAAATTCAAAAGCTATGGAAATTTTGAAAGATTTGAAGAAAACTCCAGAAGATCATTTGCTTATTAGAACTCTTCAGAATAAAGTGAATGATTCGAAAACATTGGAGAAATTTATTGAATTGATTAAAAAAGGATTTTCAATAAGTAATTTAACAAGAAGAAGATTGACAAATGTTGTGAAAAAAATGGAATTGAGAAATGCGATTTCAGAAGGTAATCTAGATGAAGCATTCAAAATAGCAACTGCAACAACTAATTTACATGGTGATGCTTTTGGACAAAATGACTTAATGGCGGCATGTGTTAAATATGAAAAACCGGAAATGTTAAAGAAAGTATTTAGTATGGTGGTTGGGAAACATGACAAAGTAACGGCAATTGTTGATATGATGATCGCATTTTTGGAATGTGATAAATATAGCAAAGCTGAACAATTATATAAAAGAGCAGTTCATGCTAATTTTTATATAAGTAGTTCGAAATTGGAGTATTTGACAAGTAGAGAACTTGAACTTAAAAGACCGGATGTTTTACATAATTTATTTTTGCTGGTTAATGATCCAGATAGAATTTCAAGTGCGGATTTAATGGTTATGCTAGAGAAAACTATTAATATGTACAAGATTAATGATAATTTAGAAGATTTGAAAAAATTGCAAGCTGATATTGTGAAAGTTAAATTTAATTTGGATAGGAAATTAAAAGCTCATCTTGATAATGCAATTATGAAAGTTACAACAGAACAGAAAAAACAAATAAGAACGGATTCTATTTCATCAAGTCAAACACAACAGAGTTTAAGTAGTAATGTAAGCAGTTCGGATGAGAAAGAAGGTCAATTTTTGGAGAAAAATGAATGAAAAATTACTTTGAAATTTGACGAAATTTAGGTTTGAAATTTTTTAAATGCTTTTTTTTTGATAGTTAATAAATTTAGTTTTTATTTGGTTGGAAATTAAAGTGGACATGAACAACCACAGCCAAATGGACAAACTGTTTGTTCTTTGAACCATTTGAGCATATGTTCGGAATGACCTCCATGGCTCTGAAAAATTGGAAATTATTATAATGTGGAAGTTATGAATTTTTTGTGAAATTTTAGAAGTTTTTAGGAACTAAAAAAGCTTAAAACTTTGGTTTCGAAATTTAGAAAGTATAGAAATCGGCTGAGTTGCCTGAATATTGCAAGCAAACTGCGGATTTCATTTTGATTTTAAAATTTACAAAGTATAAAAATCGACCGAGCTGCCTGAATATTGCAAGCAAACTGCGGATTTCATTTTGATTTCGAAATTTAGAAAGTATGGAAATCGACCGAGTTGCCTGAATATTGCAAGCAAACTGCGGATTTCGACATCGATTTTTTTAAATTTTGGCAAATACTTTTTGAAATATTTAAAAAACTTACGCAGAGTGGACATGTGACGATGAGACCGTAACAGGGTAATTGACATATAGAACATATTATTGCAGGAATTTGACAATCTTTACAAATATCTGTTTGATCTTGGTCGAGAATTTTTTGACAATTTTGACATACAATTATTTGTTCAAATTGTTGTGGTTGTTGTGATGGACAAAATTTCAAAACTTCGGCTGATTTTTTGAAATAACCCCATCTTGCGAGGATACTTGCGTACTGTACTCGATAAGATTCAAATTGATCAATTGCCATACCGGATATATAGGGTTCAGATGGGGTTCCTCTTCTGAGATCCACTTTCAACATAGGTATGTCTGCATCACTACCGTAATCGAAGATGAAAGTTTGGTCTTCGGGGTCTTCTGTGGGGGTTTCGGAGGCCGGGGGGCTCGGGGTCTGGATAGGGTTGCTGAAATTTTCGGCCAGAAACAGCCCCAAATCCCCCACGTCCACGCTGTTGCTTCTTGGCTTCAATGACGCTAATTTTTTCAAAAATTGAAAATTATCTTCTTCTTTTTTTTCGGAGTTTTCATTTGGATCAACTGTCATCAAACTACCGTGTACAGTATTCCTTTCTGCCAAAGGTCCCTGGAAAAATAATTATTAAATTATGATAAATTTAATATTACAGTATCACTTCACAAAGTTAATAAAAGTCAAAAAATCACTCCACAACAACTTTAAATTTCTTTTTGCCTACCAAAATTTTCGCCAATTTCTGACGTCTGGCGGTCGTGATGATATATTCATCCAACTGCAATATTACTTTCCTGTAATTTATAAACAACCAAACTTACTGGATAAGAATTCCCGATGCTCGACGACCTTTCTGTTTTGTTGAAGTACGGCGGCCAGATGACGTTGATCAAAGGACTACTGGGGATAATGTTCATTTCTGAAGTCGATCTGTTTGGTTTATCCTGAGGGGATCTGTCTTCCAAAACATCGATTCTTGGAGAATCAAATGCGGATGTTGAAGATCGTCGAGGACGAGGTTTCTGAGGGAGTTTACAGGGCTCCCCGAGGGTACACGTGACTGCCGCAATCGCTTGAACGTCGCCTTGGGCGATGTGTCCTTCTAACCTGAAAACATAAAATTATATAAAAAATAAAAACAAAAATATAAATTCAAACAAAGCAATCTTAATACGAATTCTCAGTATTTTTAGGATAATATATAAAATTAAATAAAATCATATATAAAACAAAAATATAAATTCAAACAAAGCAATCTCAATACGAATTTTTAGGATAATAAAGAATTTTAAAAAAAGCACGCGTCGATTTAAACAGATTATTATCAAATTTATTACTTTCTATCCTCTTAAAAATTTGATAATTATATAAGAAAACCCAAAAATTTTACCTTACTACATTAAGAAATAAAAGTTTACATTGCTATGAATTAGTTCCAACGCGAATGTTTAGATTTTTTAATTTTAGGATTGTAGGAAAAAGGAGAGAAAAAACGAGAGTGAGGACCGAGTATGTCGATTTTGATAGTAATTACCAGATTTGCCATTTTTCTACTTTTACTCGCTCCTGAGCGGGAATTTAAAAAATGATATTATCGGTAAAAAAAGTAGGAAATGAGCGCGAGTGAGGACCGAGTATGCCGATTTTGATAGTAATTACCAGATTTGCCATTTTTCTACTTTTACTCGCTCCTGAGCGGGAATTCAAAAATTGCAAAATTTCAAAAAAATTGTTTTTTTAATTATAATGGTTGTTGATATATGAATTACCAAAGATAACTCACAAATTAGCAAAAAACTGAGCATTAACGTCTCCAGCATTCCAGGAAACTTGGTATCGGTTGGTGTTCATCATCGATTCTTTCATTTTTTTTCTTTTTTCAATTTCTTGTTTCGGATCGTATTTTGCATTTATATCCCATAAAATTGTCGGACAAAGCTTATCCGAACATCGGATGGGATTTTTGAACAATTTTCTAAAATTTTTTTTAAAAAAATTTATTTTTTAAAATTTACTGTTTGGCGCAGGACCGGACGTAAACTTCGCAGATTTCCCAAGTCTTCGCGACGTCTTGTCTGCTTTCTTCTTCCGCGATTTTTTTGTTTTTTTTAATCATTTTAGTGAAGGAATTTCCGATAAATCTGAAAATTATAATTATTGAATTTTAAAAAATTTAAAAAAATATATAATTCATATATGGATTTTTTCGAAACGATCCTGAAACGAATTTTCGGAACTTGTTAGAAACTTTCAGAATTTGGATTTTCACTAGATTCTAGAAGACCCCAAATTTGGTTAAATTTTATTCATTTTAAAATTAAAAATAAACTTTTTTTGCGAAATGATCCCGACACGAATTTTTGAGACTTTTTAGAATTTGAATTTTTATTGACTTTTGGAAAGTTTGGTAAAATTTATATATAAATGAATTTTTCTAAAATGGTCCCGACACGAATTTTCGAAACTTTTTAGAATTTTAAAATTTTAACTGAATTTTGGAAAGTTTGGTAAAATTTTATACATAAATGAATTTTTTTAAAATGGTCCCGACACGAATTTTTGAGACTTTTTAGAATTTTAAAATTTTAACTGAATTTTGGAAAGTTTGATAGAATTTTATATATAAATGAATTTTTTTAAAATGGTCCCGACACGAATTTTTGAGACTTTTTAGAATCTTGAGAATCTTCGAAAATTCAACAAAAATTTAAATTCTGATGATTAAAAATATCCTTACCGGTATTTTTTGGCCATTTTTTTGGAGATGGCGAGGAAGTAACTGACGTCGAAGAGCTCCACCGGGGTGCTGACGAGGGCGTCGGAACTTGATCCTTTGAGATTGTTCTCTGGATCCGTCAAAGTCAAAGATCCGCCTCTATGTCTGGAGGAATGATTTCTTCCTGAAGTCGGTGAGCTGCTCAATCTTCCTGTAGGATTATTTCTATGAAGCCAAATTGAAGCTGTCGTTGGTGAACTGGATATACTGTAATTTCTCACGGGAGAAACACAATGGAACGGAATACTGTCGCCTTTGGGCATCAAATCAGGAGAGAAGGAATTTCCAGAATCTTCCATCTGGGCCAGGACGAGCTTCTTGGACTCGGCTATGTCCTTCAGAATCGGCTCCATCATCAGCAGGTAGTCGTAGAGGGACCTCGGGGTCCTGAACCTGTCTCCGAACGGAAACAAACTCGACTTCGGAGCTCTGGCCAAAACAGAATTCTTTTTTCTTCCGATTTCAGCCAAATCAGAATCGTCGGATTCTGAAGTCGAACTTGTTTCTGATTCTTCGAATTTCGGAAATTTTTGAATTTTTTTGTTTTTTTTATTTGGACAATTGTAAGGCTCGTCTTTGTGGATTCCGAAGACTTCTCTGCGATTCCTACAGTAATCTTGAAGACTAATAATCGAAGTTATTTTTGAATTTTGAATTTTTTTATTTGTTTTTTTTTCTTTAACGAAGAATTTCAGCTTACAGTAATCCTCGGATTCAGTGTCTTCGGAATCATCAGTTTCGTTTTTTGAATTTTGAAATTCTGAATTTTTTTGTTTTTCTAACAAATCCAAAAAATTCGAAGATGAATGATCTTCAGAAATACCGGATTCAGAAGTCGGATTTTCTTCGACGATTTTGAAATCAGAATCTTCTTCGTTTTCGGAATTTATGAATTCCAAAGAGGAATCTGAACTGACGAAGGATTCTGAATGTCTTCTGGATACTGTAGGTTTCTGTTCTTCACTGGAATCTGAAGTCAAATTTTCGTTGGAGTCTTCAGAAGCCGTGGTTTCAGAATCCTGACAGAACCCCTCCAATCCGTCGAGTTCAGGATCTTCGGAACTTTGAAGCCTTCTGAAGGCCCGGATTCTCTCCCGTTTGTTCATTCTGAATTTTTTCGAATTTTGAAATTCATCTTCGTTAAAATTTTTCATCGGTTTCATCATTTCAAAAATAATTCCGTTTTTTTCTTCGTCACTTGAAATTTCGGGATTCTGTTTCGATTCAGATTCGGCTTCGACCACATCTATGATGCCTAGGGCTTTGAAGTCCAATCCGCTTAATTTGCTTTCTGATCTTTGAAAATTTTTTTCTGTTTTTCTGAAATTTCCAAATCTTACTAAAAATCCAGAAGAATCAAATTGAGCTCCAGAAGTCCTCGGGGCAGGTACCCATTCGTCGAGTTGACTAGGGACGAAACTAAGGGACATGGAATGCCTGAGGGAGCCTTCGCTTCCTTCGGATTCATTGTCTTCTGAATTTATGGATTTTTTTCGTTCTTCAAAATCATCGAAAAAATTTAAATTTTTAATTAATTTTCGGATTTCTTTTACGACTCTTGTGAAAACGGGTACGGTACTCGGGATGCGGACCTGTCGGTCGGATTCCTCCTGGATCGAGAGGAGGATTTTCTTGGATTGGTCCGGATTCAGAGGACAGTCCTTAGAGAGCAGCTTCAGGATCAATTTTCCGTTTTCTATGAAGTTTTTGTGAAATCTCAATTCAAATCCCAATTTTTTAGAATTTTGATTATGTTCGTAAGTAAATCCCAAAGCGGCTCGAGGGATGTTTATCTCCGTCATCGTGATCCCGTCGGCTTCGATGGTCCACAAAGCGTCCATCTCCGTCCAGAGATCCCCTCCGGTCATGCTGGGGGCCGTTATCCATCTTTCGAAGTCGGTCACAACGGGGCTTGGGGGTACGGGACTCTGGACAGAACCCCCGTTATTTCTGGACAATCTGGCTTGAGCGACCAAAGCAGATAAATTATTTCCTGTAGGCGAAAATTTTGAAGAATTTTCGCTCCAAGAATTTGATTCTTTTTGAAAATTTAATTTTTGATCAATATCCATTTCACCAATAATAATTCCGAATTTTTCAGGTGATCCAAATTCACTACTACTTGGAGACACGTTCTCTGGCCCTACAGTACCCACCAATCTGTCCGCGTCCTCGTCCATGGCGGACTGCGCCAGAGGCGTCGACATGGACTCCCGGTTCTCGCTCGAGTAGTCGAAAACTATAGCGTGTCGGATTAATCCTTTTTTCTGCCTCAGGGCCCAGACGAATTTTTTCGGTTTTGTCTGATGTCGACTCCAACAAACATCCACGAACAAATCTGAATTATCGATTTTCAGAGGATTTAAATTTTCCTGGAATGGATATTGATAAACTTCCATTTGACCTTCAAATTTCGGATTCAAGGGAGAATTTATAACTGCATATTCCTCGCCGTCTGGAGAAAACCAGAATCTCCAAGCTTCGAGGTCTCTTTCGTGACAGTCCAGATTTCCCGAAAATTCTCCATTTTCGTCGAAAAAATCCCAGCATTTTAAAATATTATTTTTCGAACATGTGAAAAAACTGTGTTTTTGAACAGGATGCCACTTCAGACACGTGACTGGAAACTGGTGGGCTTCTACCGTAATCATTGATCTTTTTGGATTTCGAATATCCCATAATATTGCTTGATTACAACTTGTAGTGGCTAAGACGTGATCTAACATGGGCGAAAACTTGGATTGACTGGCCCCGGATTGAGCTCCGATTTCGACCGCGATTTTTCTGCAGTTTCGGACGTCCCTCACGAGAGTACTGTCGTACGGCGAACAAGTAACGAGTAAATTACTTTCGAAATAACTCCAACATAGATCAGTAACAAATCTACTGCTTCCATTGGCATGTTTCCATTTCACTTCTTGTCTCATCGTGTCCAAGGAATATATCCCGATATCCGATCCAGAAACAACTGCCACACTTTGGGACCATTTTGGATGACATGATAGAAATGTAATTAATTTGTTTTTTATTTTTACTTCAATTGGACTATCTGCTGCTGCCGTATTGATTATATGGGCTTTGTGAAATCCGGCCGCGATCACGAACTGAGAAGAAGCAGTCGCATCTATCGCCGTTGCTTCGATGTTGAATACCCGTTGTTCTTCGTAGATTCCACTGCCAGACACCATTAGTCAATATAAAACTAAAAAATAACAAAAAAATAATAAAGAAAATAAAAAATTCATATATCAACAACTTCCAAAAGTTAAACGACAACCATTGGCATTGGGGGACATTTCGCCAAAGAACATTATTTTTTGGAAAATTGCCAATTTTGTTTCAATCATGTTTGATAATTTATAATTTTCTAATTTTTAACAGATATTTAAATTTTTTTGACAGCTTCGAAGTACCCGCAATCATACGAATAAGTCAACATTGATTTTTGGTTTTTTGCGTAAAAACAAGGAGGATTTTGACCAGGACCTTCTGTTTTCTGAATCTCGAATCCTATTCCGTCGGCGATCGTCAGAATTTCGTCAAACGGAAGTTCTATGCATTCCATCGCGTTTTCAGGCATGTCTGCGTAATGATAGAGTAACGGACCGAAATTGAGCCAGATTCCTCCGGGTTTCAGGATTTTGTGGATGATCCTCATGTAGTCGATTGGATTCTTGGCCGTGTCCAGGAAAAAAACAGAAACCACCGCATCAAACACATCGGATTCCTCGAATGACGTCATGAAGTCTCCCATAGCGAATCCAAAACTGTTTTTTCTCTGAAAAAAAAATTTATTTTTGAAAATTTTCGAAAAAACAAACCGTTAAAGCGACGTTGGTGCTCATGTCGACGTCGGGAACCAGGATCTCCCTTAATCTGTCATCGAAGGTCCAGCAATTGAGTCGTTCAGCGATGTATGGAAAAATAGAAATTTCTTTTTCTTTAAGTTTTCCGTTCAAAACGAAATTCGCGACGGAAATCATAGACAAATCAAACTCGTTCGCGACGGTCGAGAATCCGCGACCCATGAATTCCCAAGCAAGTCTGGCTAACCCAGCTCCAGGAACTAGTACATTAACATTGTGTCTTTTATCCCGATTTGGAAATCTATCTTCCAGCCCTTTTATGACCCTAGAATAACAGGTATTTCTTTCCTCTTTTCCTTCCTCGGACCAGTCCCGCACGAGTTGCTTGATCAAGGACCTGACTTTGGACATCCTCTCTTCCGGCACTTCTACCTTCTTGTACAATTTATATCCTAATAAAAACGGGTTATTCGGTCCTAGCGACCTCATAGCGTACTGAATAGAGTGTTCTAACAACCTGGAAAATTTAAAAATCGATCAATGAATCCTAAAAAATTTAAAAATTTCGTATATAAAACTGAAAAAACTGAATTCCATATCTGAATGCTAAATCAACTCAGGAAATTGATGTATAAATTCTAAAATATTTGAAAAAATTATATATTAATAATAGGAATTTTAAAAGTCGATATATGATTCTCCAGAAAACTTTAAAATTTCATATATGAAACTTTAGAGAAATCCAATTTAGTATATAAATTCTAAAGAAAATCAGCAAGTTGATATGTGAATATTTAAAATTAAAAAAAATTGATATATGAG
The DNA here is from genome assembly GCA_009193035.1 of Halicephalobus mephisto. NCBI lineage: Eukaryota > Metazoa > Nematoda > Chromadorea > Rhabditida > Panagrolaimidae > Halicephalobus > Halicephalobus mephisto. Next base: position 631,954 of record SWDT01000003.1, on the reverse strand, counting down.
TATTTAAAATTTAAAAGAAATTAATTTATAGATTTTCAGAAAACTTTAAAATTTCATATATGAAACTTTAGAGAAATCCAATTTAGTATATAAATTCTAAAGAAAATCAGGAAGTTGATATGTGAATATTTAAAATTAAAAAAAATTGATATATGAATCGTAAAAACTCACGATTGATTGGCTTGAGCTCTTATGGTTATTTCTTTATGTTTTTCTGCCATTTTCTCCATATTAATAAGATTCTTATCATCATCAGAGAAATTTCTAAAAAAACATTTAAAAATTATTAAAATATAAAAACTTACGAAAATGCTAATTTTTCTCTAGCATTTATGGAATTTATATGGGATAAATAAAATCGAAAATCCGCAATCATTCGACAAGCATATTCTGATTCTGCTTTTGTAGTTTTAGAATCTTTTGAGTCTACTGTAGAATCTGGCATATTTTCCAAATTTTTTTCATTTTATTTTTGTCAAAAATTCATTCAACGAAAAACAAAAAAAATTTCGTTTCAAAACCACTGATTTCACTGGCCAGTTTTTCCTATTTAATCTCGTTCATTCCCAAATTTCAAGATTTTCAAAAACAAAAATATACAGTCCAACAATAAAAAACAAGTTTACACGTAATTTTTACTTTAGAAATTCATAGTCCTCAATTAACTCGTTTTTTTATTGACCATTTTCGATCTTCTATCTGCATCGAAGAGGATTTTCAAAACCGGGAGGAAATTTTCTGGAAGCGCGTTCTCATCATTCGGCTCTTCTGATTTTTTCTGGTTCTCAGTACCTCCAGAATGGGCTTCAACAACGTCAGTAGATGGTTCTTTTTCATTTTTGGAACATTTAGAAATCTCACCAGATCCGTCATCTACAGTATGACCTTCATTTTCAGACAACTTCAAATCAGAAACATTTCTATATTCGTCACCTACAGTATGACCTTCATTTTTGGAATTTTTCGAAATCTCACCAGATCCGTCATCTACAGTATGCGGAATTTGATTTTCTTTTTCATCTCCAGAAGTTTCCTGACCTTCATTGCACGGATCTGTCTCTTGTTCCGGAGTACTTTCCACATTCGATTTCTCCTTACTGTAACATTCAACTTGATCATGTTTTCTAACTTCACCAATCTCATTCAAAACAGTACCAATTACGGTAGAACTTTCGTCATTCGTGTCCCAATCAACTTCTTCACTTCCAGAATACTGAACATCCGATTCTATTTTTTGATTTTCAAAATTTTTCCAATTACAATTTTCCAAATCATACTGTAGTCCATTACTGTTTCCTTCAATTACAGTATTTTTTTTAAAAATTAAATTTTCTTTAAATTCTACAGTATACTTTGAATTTAAAATTTCAAAATTAATACAATCAAATAAATCAAAAATTTCATTTTCTACAGTAACTTCAATATTAGGTTTGAGATAATTTTTTTCAGTATACTGTAAGTTAACAACAGATCCAATTTTTAAATAATACGATAATAATAAATCACAAAATGGCAAATATTCTCTATTTGATACTGTAGAAAATTCAATTGATTGAACACATTTCGGAATATTAGCTACAGTACTACTGACCATATATATATCATCTAATTTAATATTTCTAAATTTTCTATTTGGAAAATCAATTCCAATTAAATTTAAATTTTTTTCATTAAAAAATTCAATTTTAGCTCTGATAAATTCTTCTGTATTCTTATCCAAAATAATCACAACAAATCCAGGAAATATTTCATTAATATCAGAAAATTTCGCTAATCTCAAAGGTGATTTTCTATAATCTCGAAGTTTTTCTGTTAAATAAATTAATCTAAGTGATGAAACAACATCTCGAATATAAATTTTTTCTGAATTTTCAAATCCAGCAATCACATGAGCAACAGTACGAAGTCCGTGGATATAGCGAGGTTCGACCACGTCATAAACAGGCACAACTTCTGACGATAATCCTGGATTTGTAATTAAATTTTCCCATTGTGAAATACTAGAAATATCCAATCCTATTCCAGAAATCGACTTCAAAGTAGCATCTAAAAATACGAGATTTTAAAAATATTCAATAATGTGATTTCTTCAAATAAATTACTTATTAAAATTAAATAAAAAGTAAAAAATAGTTCATTCATAAAAGACTAATATTGGTTTTTCTGAAAATTATTCATAATGGGTTTACTTCTAAAAATTTACAAATCCATCTATATTGATTTTACTCACTAATTATTCAAAACTTGATTTAAAAATTTCACCAATTTTTCTGAAAATTATTCATAATTGATTTACTCCTAAAAATTTACAAATTTATTTATATTGATTTTACTCGCTAATTATTCAAAATTTCATTTTAAAAATTTAGAAATTCATCTACAAAAAATTTACTTAATTTTATCAATTGTTCGAAAATTTACCTAAGATTAAAAAGTTCAATTTAAAAACAAAAACTCGTTCAAAAAGTAGAAATCCATAATCCAAGTATTTTAGAGATTTCCTAAGGATTTACGTCCACAAAAAGTAACGTAAACAAATCCATACTCGTGAGAAAACCTCTAAAAAGACAAACTTCAGAAACACGTGCAAATATAAATATAAAAATTATAATTTTTTAAATTTCAAAAACCGTTCAAAAATTTCTACAATATTGATAATGACCAAAACGGCGATAACACCACCAATTCAGAAAAATTATTAAAAATTTTAACAAAAATTTTCCAATCATGTTTGAATTTATATTTTACAAGGCGTTTACAATGGTTTAATTCCCCAAGTTTCAGATTTGCGTTCTGAATAAATTTAAAAAAATATTTCAAACATTTAATTAAAAACTTACCTGATCCAATAATAGCACAGTATGGTTCTTCACCAGAAAGAACAAAAATATCAAAAACATCGTTTTCGTAAGCATCTGCCAAGTACTCAAATCCACTTTTCAAATTTAATTGAGCAAGTTGAAATTCATCAGCAGAAGCGAGACAAGCCGTAAATGAAAAACCTAAAGATCCTTTGGAAAATTCTGGAGGAAGATTGTAAAACGTTCCTCGAGAATTTGTCACAACGACACCTTCATCGATCATGTAAAAAGTAGTAAATCCGAGAGAATCTGCTCGTTTCAAAATCCGACATCTTCCAATGTGTTTTTCCGATTGAACAAGATAAAATTTACCGACTTCCAGCTGAAATTACAGTATTATTATAAAAATTAAAAATTTCAATATTGCGCAATGTTTATTTCGTAATCAGCGATTATTGTAAAAATTCTGAATTTTCTGTAAAATTTTAGAACTTTTAGAAACTAAAGTAACTTGTATGATAATTTTTGGTTTTGCGGAATGGTTACTTTATAATCGATAATAAATTGAAAAATCATATGAATTTTGGTGGAATTTTACAAGTTTTTAGAGACTAAAAAAGCTTAAAATTTCGGTTTTGTACAGGAGTTATTTCATAATCAATGGTGAATTGTAGAAATTATATATGAAATTTACTGTGAAATTATCTTGAAGTAAAAATTTAAGTTTTTAGAGACTAAAAAAGCTTAAAATTTCGGTTTTGTACATTGGTAATTTCATAATCAAGTTTTTAGAAATAGATTTTACATAAATAAATCTAGAAACTTTTAAATCAAGGTATATGAAGTATAAAATTTCTTACTTTGGAGGATTAATAATTATATATGAAGAAAAACTAAAACATATTAAATCAATACTTATACAAGTCAGCGAAAATGGATGACTTTTTGAGATTTTAAGAATATAGAAAACATACGTATTCGTAATCGACGGAGTGGTCTTCTCTTCCGTCCCAACCAGTTAAGTAATCGCTGATTTTTCTTTGAAATTCGTCGAAATCACGGGGGTCGTCGTTCCATCGGACGTAACAAAGATTATTTTTGACATTCACCACCGTTCCTTGGAATCGCAACGGGACAGTATACCGGGTCGGGGTATTTTTAGCCGTTTCCGGATTGCCTTGGGCATTGATGAACCTGATAAGCGAAGAAATCCGATCCATCTTGAAGCGGGGTTAGTAGGGTTATCTGGAAAATATAAAATTAATAATCATTCAATTTATAAATTAAAAATTCATTTAAAAACAAATATCATCATTTTTAATTAATTAATTTAAATTTATAAAATTAACTAAAAATACAAAATCGAAAAATAAAAACACGAAATTCGAAAAATCCAGAATCTGAAAATCCTAAAAATCAACAATTTCAAAGAATATGCATCAAATCCAAACGCGAAATGATTACAATTGTAATTTTATACAAAATTAAAGAAATTACAAAATAATCTCGACATGACTTTTCAGAATTTGATAAAACCCAAAATGGCCTAAATAGTTATTTCGTAATCAACCGCATATCACACAATTCATATATGAACATTATTACGAAATCGTCCCACTTGGATTTCCAAGTTTTAAAAATTAAAATAACCTAAAAATTTTAATTTCGTAAGACGGCTGTTTCGTAATGAACGTTTCGAACATGTATCTTCTCTGGAACCTTCTGAACCAGGATATATCCAGCACAAAACCCTCTGTCTACCCTTGAAAATTAATTTTCATATATGAAAGCACTGATGAAGAAATCACAAGATCGAAACGACCGTCGAAAACGGATATCTTTGGTTTTAAAGGCAGGGCTGGAACCTCAACTTCGCGAGTGCAGAATTGCCAGTGAGATTCTAATTTCCTAAAATTTCCTGCCAGTTTGTCCCTGAAATGTAGATCTTCCTTTCATGAAACCGAATTTAGTTTCCCTTGATGACGGAAAATCTGGTAAAAGCGGTGTTTTCAAAGACATTTGTAAATTGCTTGGCTTATTTCCAAATTCATCTTTAATCTCTTAGAATTACCCGGATTACCTTTAAAAAAAGATGTATTTTACTTTTAATCTGTTTTTGGACTTCATTACTGTGGAATGAATTCTTTTCTGTTCGGTGATCAAGAATATTTGGGAGTTTTCAACTGCTCAGAGAGGAGCGATCTCCAGTGGGCCGCCTTGCAGAGACCGAACTCCTACGTCGGAGCCGGGTACATCGTCGGATCGATTTTCTTCATTGTAAGTTTTATATAAAGTCACAAATATTATATAAAATGATTATAAAATAGCCATTATATATGAATGATATATCATAATTATGGAGTAATTTTTATATATGAACTTTACAAAGTAGTTATTTTTATGAATTATATAGTAATTGTAAAATTATCATTCTTTAAATTATATTTAATGATTATAGAGTAATTTTTATATATGAACTTTACAAAGTAGTTATTTTTATGAATTATATAGTGATTGTGAAATTATCATTCTTTGAGTTATATATAATGGTTATGGAGTAATTTTTATATATGAACTTTACAAAGTAGTTTTTTTTATGAATTATATAGTAATTGTAAAATTATCATTCTTTAAATTATATTTAATGATTATAAAAAACTTTTTATATATGAACTTTACAAAATAATTATTTTTCATAAATTATATCTAGTGATTATAAAAAACTTTTTATATATGAACTTTATAAAGTAGTTATTTTTTATATATTTTACAGTGATTTTAAAACACTTATTTTATAAAAATTATACAATAATTACATCAGATGGTTTTATGAATTGGTTTCCCGAGTGGTGATATCGGATGACTGTTGAATATTAAATATAACAAATGTTAAAACTTTTCAGGCTGGATATTTGCCCTTCATCATAGCCATGGCCAGTTCTGACCTCTTCAAACAAGTCTTTTATAAAATCCTCTTCGTCATCGGAGTCCTGGATCTGGGGGGGTTGTTGACGACGGGGATCTGGTCCGGATATCTGGCCGTGATCGGGGCTGTCTTCTGCAGTCATCCTTCTGGAGTCTTCTTCGGGGGTCTTTTGTCCACTTGGTTCTGGATTTCCGGAAACGTTTTCTGTATGATTCTGATTCTGAATCGGTGTTTTGATTTGCTTAATTTTTCTTTGAAAAAAGTATTTTCAAAAATCGGAATTTTTCTAATTTTAGGATTATTAATTTTCGGACTTTTTTATCCTTTTCCGTTTGTTTTTTCGAGTTTCAACTACGGTGAGAATCCAGACGCCTTCGTGGGGACCTCTTCCGTCAGGAGATCCCCGCTGGAAGACGGTAGAAAAACTTTTATTTTTTATTTTTTAATTTGTTTATTTTTTTTAATTTTATTTTTAATTTTTTGTTTGACGATCTTCTACAGTTACTGTAATTCTGATTCTAAGCCTAAAAAACCCCAGAAAAAATTACTTATTCAAACCAGTTTTGTTGTTTCGACAAAATTAATCACGACGATTTTTGTTTTGTTTTTTTCGAACAAGGCCTGGGGCACTGGATATCACATCGGACTACATTTGGCCAGGATAGCTTCACATGGTTTGTTTCGTTTTTATTTTTCGTACTGTATATAAGAAGATTAAAAAGTCAAATCTTTATGTAAATTATTCATGAGGTAAGCAGCGCGATTTGAACAATATAATCCTTATTGAATGCCGGATTTGCCTTTTATATCTTCTTAGACTAGTTCTGGAAGGACCTAGGGTAATTTAATAAGACCTTAATTAGGGGAAACCAAGGTATAAGGGATCTGAGGAACGGCCTAGAAGGACCTGGATCAACCTGACGAGATCTAATTAGGCAGTAAGGACCTGGGATGGTTCAATAGGAGCTGAAGAACGGTATAGAAGAACTTAGGTCAATCTGACGAGATCTCGATTAACCTGATAAGACTTAAATTACGAAAGTAGACCTGGGGAATGGCCTGGGAGTACCTAAACCTATCTGACAGGACCTAGGTTCGGACTGTGTGAGTGGTAGAAGGTTGTTGAATGGCCTGGAGGACCTAGATCAATCTCATAAGACCTGAACTAAGTAAATGAGAACCTGAAAGAGAGCCTGGAAAGACCTAGGCTAGTCTAATAAGACCTAATTGGGGGCACAAGGACCTAGACCAACTTAACAGGACTTAATTCAATGGAATGAAGGTCCTGGAAAATGATCCAGAACGACCTAAATCAGAAAAACAAATGACCTAAAAGTTGTTAATTTTTATAATTTTTTAAAATTAGAATTTTTCGGATTTATTTACTTTCCAGGCTTTCCTTGTCTTGTGTTCCTCTTCCTGAATCCTCCACTTCGACAAGAAGCCGATTTTCTGCTGAACAAACGAAAGCTCATCTGGAAACCCAAACCGGAGCCCAAGCCCAACGTCCTCGGATCCGATGTTTGGCAAGTTTATTTTAAAAATGAAAATAAAAAATTTTCGAATTTAAATAATTCAGAAATTTTTATTGGATTCTGGAAAATTCGATGTTTTTGAAAACTTCTAGAATCTTCCACTGGATTCTGGAGAGATTCTAAAAGATCTTTGGAAATTTCTGTGACATTTTCGAAAATTTCAGAAGTTTCGATTAACTTTTAGAAGATCTTCAAAAATTTCTATCGTGATCTAGAAAATTCGAAAATTGTTAAATATGTTGTAAAAAATCTCCAGAAACTTCCAAGACAGAAGATTTTTAAAAATTTTACAGACATTTTCGAAAATTTCAGAAGCTTTTATCAACTTTTAGAAGATTTTCAAAAATTTCTGTTGTGATCTAGAAAATTCGAAAATCTTCCACAAGATTTTAACAGATCTCCAGAAATTTCTGAGAATTTTAGAAGATTTCTAAAAATTTTAGACATTTTCGGAAATTTCAGAAGTTTCGATTAACTTTTAGAAGATCTTCAAAAATTTCTATCGTGATCTAGAAAATTCGAAAATTGTTAAATATGTTGTAAAAAATCTCCAGAAACTTCCAAAACAGAAGATTTTTAAAAATTCCAGACATTTTCGAAAATTCTAAAACCTTACAGTTGATTCTAAAAAGTCCTCCATCTGATTCCAGAAGATCTCCAGGAATTTTCATGATATTCTATAATTTTTGAAAATCTTCCACAAGATTCTAGAAGCTTCAACGAGTCTTCCGGAATGTCTCCAGAAGCTTCAATGACATTTTCGAACATGTCCAAAAATCTGAAAATTAATTTTCCAAAAATTTTGTAAAATTTTATTTTTATGAAATTTAACAATTACTGTTTCAGGGTGATTTTGGGTCTTTAATCGACTACAGTAATTTCGAAAATTTACAATTTCGCATTTTCCTTGGCATTTTTCCAATTTCTGGTTTCGTTGAGCATCTGGAGATAATTTTTTATTTTTTCCGGAAACATATTTGGTTGGCTTCCGTCGTCGTCGTGGATACTGTATCTCATGGCTAAGTCCGGAGTCGTGAGAATTCTGCCGGTATAATTGAATAAATTTTTGTCTTTGAAAAGTTCGACGATACATTTTCCAGAAAATTCAGGAGATTCGGCTTTTCCAAAAAGGGCTTTTGTGGTTGGAGTACTGTATTTACTCTTCAAAATCACATCTTGTACCATTTCTGTTCTCACTGCCCCTGGCCAGAGCCCCACAGAAACCACCTTATGACCCCCGAGATCCACCGCCATGTCCGCCACCAACCTGTCGCAACCGGCCTTCCCGATACCGTAGGCGATGTTGAAAAGATATCCCATTCCTCCTGTTGACGATACAGTAACTATCAAACCCGACTTCCTCGGCACCATCATTCTGGAGGCGTAGATGGAGCAGATGTAGTGATTCTTGAGTCCGACGTTGTTCACAATGTCGAAAGAATAATCCGGATCCAATTCGTAAAATTTTTTTCCAGTATTTTTGAAAATAAACTAAAAATTAAAAATTAATTTTTTTCCAATATTTTTAAAAATAAATTAAAAACTAATTTTTATATTTTTTATAAATTCTTAAAAATAAACAAAATTAATTTTTTTTCAGTATTTTTGAAAATAAACTAAAAATTAAAAATTAATTTTTATATTATTGAAAATAAACTAAAAATTAATTTTTATATTTTTTATAAATTTTTATTTTTTTTTAATTTTATTATTTTTTCAATATTTTTGTAATTTTTATATATTTTTAATTATTTTTCTAAATTTCTAAATTTTGAAGAATTTTAATTTTTTTTAACTTTTAAATTTTAAAAATTCGATTAACTTACGGTGCCTGCGGCGAAGGCGTTGTTGACGAGGATGTCTAATTTTCCATTGTTTTCTTTTTCAATTTTTTTGAAGAGATTTTTAATATCCTCTGGATCGGCGTGGTTACAGTACACTGGAACCCCCTTGCCCCCTCGTTTCGTGATTTCAGAAGCTGTTTCTTCGAGAGAATCCGTCTTCATGGATTTTACAAGTTCATCTTGTTGTGCAGGCCGTCTTCCTGTGATGTATACTGTAGCCCCTGCTTGGCCTAATTGGAGGGCGATTCCCCGGCCGATCCCCCTGGAGGCCCCCGTCACGAGGGCGATCGTTCCTGCCAAAGCCATCGAAAAAGTAAAAATCTAAAAATTAAAATTTTAAATAAAAAAAAATTGTAGAATAAAAAGTAAAAATCTAAAAATTAAAATTTAAAATTTAAAAAAAATTGTAGAATAAAAAGTAAAAATCTAAAAATTAAAATTTAAAATTTAAAAATACAAATTTAAAAAAATTGTAGAATAAAAAAGATCTAAAAAATTTAAAAATCTAAAAATTAAAATTCAAAATTTTAAATTTAAAAATAAAATTAAAAATAAAAATAAAGAATAAAAAGTTTAAAAAATAAAAATAATTTAAAAAAATAAAAATAATTTTAAAAAGTTAATTTAAATGAAAAACATTAATTTTAAAAAATAAAAATAAAATAAAAAAAAGTCAATTTAAATAAAAAAAAATGAAAAAATTGATCAAATTGGAGGAACTTATAGTTGGCCAAGTCTACAAAGTTTGTAGTTTTTTGCAAAGGACAAAGATTGATTTCAATTTTCTAGTCATCTTTTTCAAAAATCAAAAATTAAATTTCTTTGCAAAGTTGTCTTGACACGAATTTTAAAGAATTTTAGATGATTCTGGAAAATTTTAAGAATTTTATTAAAATTTAAAAATTTTAAAGGATTTTATTAAAATTTAAAAATTTTGAAAAATTTTAGAAATTTTCGAAGAATTTTATTAAAATTTAAAAATTTTGAAGGATTTTAGAAATTTTTGAAGAATTTTATTAAAATTTAAAAATTTTGAAAAATTTTAGAAATTTTTGAAGAATTTTAAAAAGCTCCAAAAGTTTTTACAGAATTCTGAAATTATCACTGTTGTGTTTGTCGGTCCGAGTGGCCTGCATAGTTATGAGAAAGGTAGATATCATAGAGAAGGTTATTCAATAAATGCTTGAGGGGAAGTACAAAATCTATGTCGGACTCGAGACAAGCAACAAACGCATATTTCCCGCCAAAAAGAACTATTTCCTCGGCAGTAATAAGGAAATCCACTTGAAACCAAATGTTCTTTGTCAGTAATAAGACAATCCGTTCAGGACCAAGCGCTCTTTTTAGTGATAAGGAAATCTCTTTAGGACCAAACGTTCTCTTGTAAATGCTTAAGAAATCTCTTCAAAACCAAATCTTCTCCTGTCAGTAATAAGACAATCCATTCAGGACCAAGCGCCCTTTTTAGTGATAAGGAAATCCGTCCTGGACCAAACGTTCTCCTATAAATGCTCAGAAAATCTCTTCAGGACCAAGTTTCCCTGCTTGATGTGTTTCTCATTGAAGACAGAGTACTTGATCCAACAATGTCAAAATCCCTACTGATCCTGGACGTCTTCTGAAGTTTCTGAGACTTTCGAAAAATTCCGAAGCTTTTATTGAATTCTAAAAAGTTTCAAAAATCTTCAAAGATTCTAAAATTCCAATTTTTAAATTTCGAAAAAAAATTAAATTAAAAATTTTTAAATTCGGAAAAAAATAAAACATTTTTTAAATTTCGAAAAAAATTTTAATTTCGGAAAAAAATAAAAAATTTTTTAAATTCGGAAAAATTTGTATTTTAAAAAATCAAGAAATTCGATAAAAAATCAAGAGGGGATCGATTGAAGTTGATCTTGATCCTTGAAAAACTTGATTTTTTCCGAAAATTGGGTTATTCTGATTTTCCTTTCATTTTCGATTTTTAATCAACTTCAATGTTGTCTGTTTTGGGAATTGTCGTCCTTCAAGGGTTCCTGATTTCCTCTTCTGATTCTCTTTCACGTTTGTTTAATTTTTATTTTTTTAAATTAAATTTTTTTTAGTGATAAAATTAGCAAAGGATCTTTGTCGCCGAAACCCACAAGAGTCATACTGTAGAGGCATAGTGGAAGAGAAAAAAAATGAACTAAGAAGAGCTCCTTTGGATTTTTCAAATTTTGCTCCGGAAGGGACCAGGGGGGTTCCAGAAGACACCATAGGGGTCCCTGAAGACACCTTAGGGGTCCCTGAAGACACCATAGGGGTTCCAGAAGGCAATGGAAGAAGTCCCCTAGCCTTCGGGAGGTCCGTAAAGAACAACGCGAATTTCGAAGTCCCCGGATTGGGCACCCTCGGTCTTGGAACGAATTCCGCCGACATCGCTAAATTTATTCCTTCTGGAGCGTCAGATTCTGTTCCTAACGATGGCACTTTTAACATCGAGGATTCTAAATTCGGATTTTCTCAAGACGAAATGGGCACTGGCAGGATGCGGGAAAAACACGGACATCTTACTGTAGCCGGCCTCGGGACCTTCGACGTCGGGAAGAAGTCCGAAAATGGAGGAATGATCTCGAATTTCCTCAACGGCTTGATTCCTAAAATCCCCGAACCCCCTGGGGGAATCGAAAATCCAAGAAATTCCGAAAATTCAAATTTTTATTACAGTAACGCTTACGAAGGAAATTCAGAAAAATACCGTAATTTTATGAAGGAATTCGAAAAAAAAACAACTTTAGCCTTAGGCAGTAAAATTGAGAAAGTCGATGTTCAAGATGGCTTTATAGAACAGCCGGGATTCGAGGAAGAACGACTGTCGCCTCAGGCACTTACAGTACCCCAACTAAGATCTGCCTCAGGGCACGTGCCGATTTCCGAGCTGGGGCTGGACGAGGACCAGATAAACGGCCTTTGTCGGAGGTTCTCCCTGATTGCTGCTGAACATTGTTACGGTAGAAAAATAGAACCTCAATTTGTCGAAAAATGCCAGAGTTACAGTACCGATTGCGCTGGTTACATTTCCGAAAACAAGCCCTTAGGGGCTGTGGCGAATAGTTTCTCCTCCAGCGTCGGACTAACTTACTTCAACGTCGGTGTAAACGGAATACCGTACTACGCAGTGAACGAAGAAGGGTCCGTCGGAGCCGGACACGACGGAAAAGTGGACTTCGGGTCCTGGGGCGGCGGATACAGCGACTCCATCGGGGTGAAGGACTTCTGGACCCAGACACGGGAGTACGGGGGCAACTGGTACGAGGGACTCTACGGGTACAAAACCGGCTGGAAAGTCCCCATTGTCTCCCAACTCGGGGTAGAAGGCGGCGGTGGAACTCACGGTATTTTTTCTACAGTAAAGTGTTTTAAAAAATTAATTTTTGAATTTTCTACAGTAAGAAAAAAAATCAATTTTTGAATTTTTCTAAAGTGTTTTAAAAAATCAATTTTTAAATTTTTCTACAGTAAGAAAAAAAATTAATTTTTGAATTTTCTACAGTAAGAAAAAAATCAATTTTTGAATTTTTACAGTAAGAAAAAAGTTATTTTTTTAATTTCTAACTAAAAATCTACAAAAAATGAACATCAAATTCAAGTAAGATTCAAAATTCGCAACTTGCGCGCGATGTTTGAGCAGGCTGCCTCAATGTTACATGCAAGATGCGAATTTTGAATTTGATGTTGATTATTTTTGAAATTAAATTTTATTTTTCTTAATTAAATTAAATTTTATTTTTTTAGTTTATGTTCCAATGAAAGAAGGATCTTTCGGACAGCCGATCCAGGTGAGCAACGGGTACCACGTAGGCCCCTATGTAGGACTGGCCGAATCGATGGGAGTTGACTGGTACAACGGCGGGATCAGCGCGAGTAAGGGATTCGCCCTTCCGATCGTCGGAGTGAACGGGAATGCCGGGACCAGCATCGGTTTCCCGAGTTTAGGAACAGCGATGAAGGCGATGGGGTTGGGCAATCTCGGGGTCGGAAAGTAATGTACATAAATTCCGTTCATGTGAATAAAATTGTTAAATAAAATTATTCAAAAAACCGACATCAATCGAAAACTCGGTTTTCATTGATGCATAATCCGTTGCTACGACGCAAATCCCCTACATCCCGAGGTTATCCCACGATGAAGTACTAATTTGATGAGAATTTCCTTACGCAGCCGGGGGATCGAACCTGGGCTTCCTGAGTGCTAGTCTGGAATACTAACCACTGTACTACAAAAGAAAAACCGAGACTCCTACAACACAACTGAGCAACATACAAACCAAAAAGTTGTGGTTTGTGATTTCTGGTCTCTCGTTTCAAGCACCGAAAACAAATTTTCAGTTGTGTTGTGATGATCAGCTCTCGTCTTTTTGTTTTTCAGAGATTTTTTTCTTCTCCTGCAATATCCAGAAATCCTATTTATTCTGCACTTGAAGACAATGATGTTTCTGCTTTTGAAAGGATTCTGGGGCATCCTCATGTCAAGACGGCTGAAATCGATGGATACAATCAGGACTGGATGAAGTGGTACAAAGGTTTGGTTTTCTTACTTTTTCATATATAAATTTCAACTTTTCATATATGAGTATTACTTTTATAATGTCAATTTTTACTTTTTACATATATATGTTGATTTTTCATATATGAATTCCAAGTTTCCATATATCAATTTTGACTTTTCATGTATCAATTTTAATCTTTATACGTGAATTTCAAACTTTCATGTATTAATCTTGATTTTTTATGTGAATTTTGACTTTTTATACATGGATTTTGGCTCTTCATATATGGATTTTAATTTTACGTCATTTTCAGGGTCTTCTAGATGTGTGCTATTCCCGGAGTCAAGCGAACAAGTATCTGAAATCCTGAGATATTGTTATCAGAGGAAACTAGCGGTTGTTCCTCAATCAGGAAATACGGGACTCGTCGGTGGATCTGTGCCTGTTTTTGACGAAGTTATTTTATCCCTAAGGAGATTAAACAAGTACTATAATCTTGACACAGTATCTGGTAAGGTTTTTGGAGTGGATTTGATATATGGAAGACGGATTTTAGGAATACTAGAATGCGACGCGGGTTTCATCCTGGAGGATTTGGATCAAAGACTTTCGAGAGACGGATACATGGTCCCGCTGGACTTGGGAGCTAAAGGATCTTGTTTGATTGGAGGCAATGTGTCCACCTGCGCCGGTGGGGTCAGACTTCTGAGATACGGGTCTCTGCACGCGAATGTTCTCGGATTGGACGTGGTTGTCCCGGACGAAGAAGGCTCGATCTTGAAACTAGGCAAGGGATTAAGGAAAGACAACACTTCTGTCCATTCCCATCATTTATTTATCGGAAGCGAAGGCCAGTTGGGGGTCGTCACCCGGGTCCAGCTCCTCGTGGCCCCCAGACCGACCTCAGTCAAGTCCGCCTTGATCGGGACCGACTCTTTCGAAAACGCCAAGAAACTCCTAAGGACCGCGAAATCCAATCTCTGCGAAATTCTTTCGTCCTTTGAGCTCATGGACAGGGAATCGATGGAATGTCTGGCAGAAAACGAAGGACTGAGATCATTTTTGTCGAAAAATCCAAGATTCCAGGTCCTTATAGAAACTTCCGGATCGAATGCCGAACATGATTCTGAAAAATTCCAAAAATTCCTAGAACATTGTCTAGATTCAGGTCTGGCTGTCGATGGAGTCCTCGCTGAAAACTCAACAGAAGCCGCAAGTTTCTGGAAACTTCGAGAAACGATAACTTTGGCCCTTATGAAAGATGGTTATGTTTACAAAAATGATGTGTCTTTGAATTTGGAGCATTTTTACGAAATAGTGGAGATTCTGAGGGAGAAACTAAACAAGAAGGCGAGGAGAGTCGTCTGTTTCGGACACATGGGAGACGGTAACGCTCACGTCAACATCACTTCGAAGGAACCTGATGACGAACTTTATTCAATGTAAGTTTTTTTAAATTAATAAAAAATTCTTTTTCAAAAAAAATTCATATATGAAATTTCATAATTTTCTTGTTTTAGAAAAATTTAAAAAATAGGATTTATTTTTAAAGAAATTATTCAGAAAAAACTTAAATAATGATATATGAAATTTCGTAATTTTCTTGTTTTAGAAAAATTTTAAAAAATAGGATTTATTTTTAAAGAAATTATTCAGAAAAAAATTAAATAATGATATATGAAATTTCGTAATTTTCTTGTTTTAGAGAAATTTAAAAAATAGGATTTTGGATGTTTAAAAAGTTATAGAATGATAGATAACTTGTTTTTAAAAAAATAATGTTTTTTAATAAATAAAATTTTAGGATTTATCCGTTTTTCTACGAATGGGTAGCGGCTAAAGGAGGATCGATTTCGGCGGAGCACGGAATCGGAAGACTCAAAAAACCCTACTGTCATCTTGGAAAATCCAATTCTGAACTTGTTTTGAATCGAAAATTAAAAAAATTGTTTGACCCTCAGGGTATCCTGTCGCCTTATAAGATGATAGATTTTTTGGATTAAATTAGATTTATATGTACAGATTAATTTAATAATAAACGAGTATTACTTGATTAAAGGCCGTTTTTTAATGAAGATAATTTTTTAAATCCTTGTCTGGCGAGATTTACGATGGAATCGGCGGCATATCCTCGGACTGTCCAGGATAAACTTCTCAGACTTAATCCTCGACGACAAATGGATCTAGGTACATTGACAGGAATGATTTTTTTTCGAGAATTTGCTTCAAGTAAATGAATTACCATTCTGTCAATCATTGTGGAATAACCATATTTCCAATTAGATGGATCATTGCCAAAAACTGGAACATAAACGTATTTTTGAGTTGTCATTATGGAAGTGTATATTCCGCAATTTCCATCGTCGTTAGGGGCACCTCCAAGAGGTAAATCGATCAATTCTAAATCGTTTCGAAATTTTTTTTTGAGAAGTACTTCGAGTTCTTCTCGGACTTGGGGTTCTATTGGAGATATGGCCAAAATCTAAAATAATCAACTTTAAAGATCTTATTAAAAATATAAATTTAATAAAATATCAATAAAAAGTTAGAAAATTTGAAATTTGAATTTTTTACATGTGGCGAAATTTTGGCAAAGTGTTCTAATGAGAATTCTCTTTTTAGTGAGTGTGAGTTGGGCCTGCTATTCCTTTTTTAAAGATTAAGTCAGTGCGAGTCGGTTTTAGAGAACCATTCATTTCTACATTAAGCGCGAGTTAAACCATTCATTTCTTTTTCACAAAAAAAGAACCAGTGCGAGTTAATTTTAGGAAACCATTCATTCCTTTTTCACAAAAAAGAATCAGTGCGAGTTAATTTTAGGAAACCATTCATTTTTTTCATAAAAAAGAACCAGTGCGAGTGAATTTATTTGGTTTGATTTCGACTCTGAGGTAATTCTATAAGGTTTTCTAAAAACTTTTAGAATTATTTTCACAAATAAATTGAAATTTCAATATTTTATGAATTACGGTGTATTTTTAAAATTCTATACAATGATAAAATTAAAGTTAAGGAATTGATAAAATTAAAAATACCTCATCGTCGACGAATCCAAGAATGTCGTCGAATCTCAATCGGGTTCCGTTCAGGGGGTTTCCGATAATCAGAATCTGAAAATTATTTATATTAAAAAATAAAAATAAAAATCGGCGCCTTTTTGAAAGCATTCAGAAGTTTGATCATCATCGCCCAATCCGGAAGTCTATCGACGTTCTTCAAAATTACAGAATCCAGAATCAGGGCTTTGTTGATTCCGTTGTGGACGATCTGTTCTCCAGAGAGGATCATTTCTTGTTCTCTTTTGTCAATTTTTATCCGATTTTCTGTCAGAAATCGTTCCATACTTGCGTCGATCTGACTCGCAGCCATGTCGGCCAATAATTCGCTTCTGGAAGTTTTATTTTATCCATTTTTATCTGGTTAAGGAAGATAATTTGATAATATGGCATTTGAAGATTTCGAAAATCCCAATATTGGAATATTCCATTTGAGGAATTTCGAAAATTACCATTCAAGAAATGCGCGTTTAATACGGTCCCCAGGAAATCGTGGTGGGACTCGACGATTTTTGAAAATTATCATTCAAAAAATGGGCATTTAATATAATTTCCAGGAAGTCGTGGTGAGAGTTCATTATTTTTTAAAAATCACTTTCAATAGAATTCTCAAAGAAATCGTGTCAGTAATCAGAAATGGTATTTAAAAAGTACTTTTTAATATTCAATTAAAACCCCAACCAACCTGTAAATAAACTTGGTTAGTTGCTTATACCCCATCGGAGCGAAATCGTTAATGTTCACGTCATAGACATTTGTTTCAATCAAAGCATCATAAGGCAGTCTTTTTTCCATTTTGGAATTCCTGCCGTTCAAATAAGGCATGGTGTGTTTATCGGCCAAGATGACGACATTTTCGTGTTCTGAAAGTGAGTGTCAAAAAGCGGGTTAGTCTTCATCCCCCTTAACGCTTATCCCGTGCCGGGGTTGGGACCCCATATGTGTTAACAAAATACGCCTTTTATTACAATTGAGTAGTTGTAAGAATTGACATAAAGGTGTAATTCTCTGGTCAAGATTCGAACCTGGGTCTTGAGAATGACAATCACAGACACTAACCACTGCACCATAGGAGAATCTTGATGAAGAATATATAATTTGTCGGCCGGGATTCGAACCTGGGTCTTGGGAGTGATAATCATGAACACTAACTACTGCACTATGGAGAAGTTTAAATCCGAAAACACGACTTTTCGGCCGGGATTCGAACCTGCACCTTCGGGAATGACAGCCACGGACATTACCCACTGCACCACCGGAAAGCCGACCAGAAGCAAATTAGTAATTAATGAATATACCTTTCCCAATCAGTCGCATTTTCGTCAATTCTGTCGAATTACCGAGTCCCAAAGCTTATTTAATCTTAGGTTAAACTCACCATGGATAATTCTAGCAAATTCCAACTGGAAAGAAAGAATATCGATGAAATCATCCTTATAATTGTCGTCCCACACAGATGGGGCAGACAGAACGACGAGGGTTCTGTTCGGATGGACAATATTGAAATTGCCGCAAAAACAACTAGAAATAAAACTTAAAAATAAAATAAATCTGGCCATTTTTAGATTCATTATAACGAAAAATAAAAATCAGGATCTGAAGGCGAGTTTTCTTCCGAGCCTTGGTCGCTTCAGTTCGGCCGGATCAGACAAGGTTGGATCAACGCATCTTCAGAAGATGAGCGGGGCAAACAGGCTCCTAACCTTCTGACCGGTTTCGACCCTCTCGAATCGTCTCGCCCTCAGGGCACAAGACTCGCGTCAGCTGAATGATGGAGGGCAATAAAGCAAATGTCAATTTTGTGTAATTAGAAACGAACAAGATCCGGAATCTGAATCCAGTCGACTTCTCGGATGATCCCCCGTCATGCAATCGGTCGCTTCTTTGAAAACTGCTACTGGCAAAATTCCAAAAAATCTTCAAAACCAAAAATCGACCAGTTTTATCAGTTAAATCATTCAAATATCAGATCAGTTAAGTCATTCAAGTAAAATGGAATTCGAGTTTCGTACAAAACAGTAAAGTCCACCAAAATAACGCGAAATTTCCAATTTTTATTTTTTTAATTTAAAAATTTTTTAAACTTTTAAATTTCTAAATTTTTAAAATTTTTTTACTTTTGAAATTTTTTTATTTTTTTAATTTTGTTGATATTTTTTAAGTTTTTTAAGTTTTTAAGTTTTTTAAGTTTTTAAATTATTAAATTTTTTTTATTTTTTAATTTATTTAAATTTTTTTATTTTTTAAATTTTTATTTTTAAATAAAATTATAATTTTTAAGAATCTTCCAGAATTTTAAAAATATTTTAAAAAAACTAAAATTCTCTAAAAACTTCTAAAATACTAAAAATCTAAAATTCTGAAAGATTCTGGAATTTTTGAAGAACTTCAAAATTTTACGGAAGATTCTGAAACTTTCGAAATGTTCATATAATCTTTTAAAAACTTCCGGAATTTTAAAAATCTTTTTAAAACGTCCCAAAATGCATTAAAAAGTTTCAAAATTACTAAAAACCAAAAATTCTAAAAATTCGTGTCAAGACAATTTCGCGAAAAAATTCATTTTTGATTTTTAAAATAAAATAATTTTATTAATTTTTATTTTTATTTTTTTTTATTAATTTTTATTTTTTGTTTTAAATTGATATATGTGTTTTGATTCTGAGGGACATTTGTTAAAGAACAAATGTGGTCTCTTCAGAAAAAAGATCTGGCTGCGCTCGCGTTTGCCGAGTTGCACGTACCAGACCTCGAGGTTATTCTCGTTCTGCCCAGCATTCGAGTCGTCTTTTTATTGCTGTGGACATTTGATAAGTGGTCTTTGGTTTATTTTATTTCAAACTAGGTAAAACTGTGAAAAATGGCCGAACCGACAATTTTGTTTTTTGAATTGAATTCTGGAGATTTTCTTCAAACCAAAATTTTCAAACTTCAAAAAGGTTTTTCATATATCAATTTTCGTTTTTTTGTAAAGTACGTGTTTTTTCAGGATGGATATTGAGGTTCGTTCTTGGGAAAGGCGTTTATGGAGAGAAAGTCAGGCTGGTAGTGCATCCGGGAAAGAGGGAGTTTATTTTCGAAGAACCGGCATCTTTGGAAGACCTTGATTCTTTCGTAGATTATCGCTGTGACGATTTTGGGTCTTTTAGGTGAGCGTTTTTCCCAATTTTGATATATGAAAAATTATTTTAGGTACGAATTTTACCTTGAAGAATCCGAAACTCCCTCCGGCAATGGATACTTCCATGTTTTGCCTGAATGGAACATTTCCGGAGGGAAACGGATATCTTTGAACAGTTTGAGCTGCATTACTCATCTGTCGAAATTGCTGGGACCACTGGAGGAGTGGAAAAGCCGGCTCGCGGTCGCCCACGAGGCCGGGTACAACATGGTCCATCTGACCCCGATCCAGGAGCTGGGGATCTCGAACAGCAGTTATTCTATCGCAGACTACCATAAAGTTAATCCTATGTTCGGAGAAGTCGGGTTTGAAGATGTCAAGAAAGTGATCAAGGATCTGGAGGACGAGTGGGGGATGCTGACGATCCAGGACGTCGTTTGGAACCACGCGGCCAGGAATTCCCAATGGCTACAGGTTTGCTGTTTTTTAAAACCGATTTTCATATATGAATTTCCAGGAACATCCAGAATGTGCTTACAACTGCCAAAACGCACCCCATCTAAGACCGGCCTACATCCTGGATCGGGCTTTGGTTCACTTTAGTCGAAAAATATCCAAGGGAGATTACGAATCCAAAGGATTACCTTCATCCATATCCACTGGAGAACACATCGGAGCTTTACAGTATATTCTGAGAACAGAAATCCTTCCGGATTTGAAGTTGCATGAATTTTTCCAACTGAACGTCGATGGAGTCATTGAGGAATTGAAGAAATCTCTGGATAACAATGATTTTGATGATTTGGATGACGGAAAAACAAATATAGAACTCGTTCAAGATCGAGAGTTCAGAAGGAAGCAATGTTCGGTCGACATGGCCGGTGCGAAACGAGCATTACTAACAAAACTGTAAGTTTTTTATTTTCTATAAAATTAAAAAATTTTAAAATCCAAGTTTATAATTTTTAATTTAAATTGTAGAAATTTTAAGTTTTTTACTTTTTTATTATTTAAATTTTTGAATTTTTTATACTTGTAATTTTTTAAAATTAAAATTTATTTTTAAAGTTTTAGTTTTTTTGATTTTTTTTCAGAGCCTACAATCGAGGAGATCCGGCGATGGAAGAAATGGTACTTGCAGAATTGAAAATTGAATTGGAAAATATTAATTCTAATGTTGAAAAAGAATTTCAAAATACGATTGAAGCTATAATTAACGCCGTAAGTGGTCATGTATGTTACGAAAGAGTGGAATCTAATGGACCTAAAATTGACGAAATTAATGATTCTCAACCTTTAGTGACTAATTATTTTTTACATCCTTTTGAAACAAATTCAATTTTTGAAGATGAATTTTATGTTTTTGATTCAGAAAAATCGAAATTCCTCATGGCTTGTAATGGATGGGTTATGAATCATGATCCATTGAATAATTTTGCAGAATATCCATCAATGACGTATCTTAGAAGAGAATTAGTCTGTTGGGGAGACTGTATAAAGCTGAATTACGGTAATTGTCCGGAAGATTGTCCGTATCTTTGGGACTATATGACGAAATATACAGAAAATTGTGCAAAAATTTTTCATGGTTTTAGAATTGATAATTGTCACAGTACTCCTATTCATGTTGCGGAATTTTTACTTTCTAAAGCTAGAAAAATTCGATCAGATTTGTATGTGGTAGCTGAGTTATTTACAGGAAGCGAATCTATAGACCATATTTTTGTGAACAGATTAGGAATAACGTCATTGATTAGAGAAGCACAAAATGCACCGGATTCTCATGAACAAGGTAGATTTGTTTATAGATATGGTGGAGATCCTGTAGGAGCATTTAAATCGAAAAATATTAGAATTATTCCAAGTACTGTAGCTCATGCGTTATTTTTTGATCAAACTCATGATAATCCGCCACCGAAAATTAAAAGAACGATGTATGATTATGTTCCTACTGCTGCAATGACTACTGTAGCGTATTGTGCAAGTGGATCAACTAGAGGATATGATGAATTTGTAAATGAAAAAATTGATGTTGTTAAAGAAAAAAAATTATACAATACTTTAGAAAATTTAAAAAATTATGGTTTAATTAAAGCAAGAAAAATTTTTAATGATCTTAAATTTTATCTTTGTGAAAATGGATTTAATGAAATTTTTGTGGATCAAGTTAATCCAAATATTGTTGCTGTAACTAGACATAATCCAGAAAATCACGAAAGTTTTTTAATCGTCAGCCATTGTGGATTTAATGAATTTAATTGGATTCCTAATTGTAGAAATTTAAATATTTCTGATGATATTTCAGAAATTATTTTTGAAATTAAAACAATTGAATTTGAAAATTCAAATTTTGGTGTTGAAATTTTCAAAAATGTTCAATTTGAAAAATCTAAAATGGTTAAAATTGAAAATAATAATATTTCATTTACTGGATTTCCTACTGGATCAGTTATTGCATTCAAGTAAGTTTTTTTATAAATTTTATTGTTAAAAAAGTAGGATTTAATTTTAAGATTTTTGAATTCGCGCGCAAGAACGAGTAAAAGTGGAAAAATGGCAAATCTGGTAATTTTGTCGAAATCGACGCGCGTTTTTCCCGACTTTATCAGTGGCTTTTTTGAATTTTGAAATTTTGAATTCGCGCGCAGACAGGGCGAGAAGTGCAAAAGTGGAAAAAAGGGTAAATCTGGTAATTTTATCAAAGTTGACGTGGGTTTTTCCCGACTTTATCAGTGGCTTTTTTGAATTTTGAAATTCACGCGCAGACAGGGCGAGAAGTACAAAAGTGGAAAAAAAGGTAAATCTGGTAATTTTATCAAAGTTGACGTGCATTTTTTTATATTTTCTTCTATCCCAAAAATCCGAAGAATTTCCAAATTTTTATATAATTTTGATAATTAAATTTTTTAGAATCACGCCGAAGAAATCTACAGTAGAAGCTTGTGGAAAAATTAAGTCTATTATTTCCAATGATGAAGTCAAAAACGAATTAAAAAAAGCCCTTGAATCTTTATCCCTTCAGAAGCTGAACTATGTCCTTTTTCGTTGTGAGAAAGAAGATCAAAGTGAATTTGGCGAAGGAGCTTACGAACTTCCTCATGTTGGAAAATTTGTCTACTGTGGACTTGAGGGGATATATCCCGTGATTAAGAAAATCCAACAAACGAACGACCTTGGACATCCCCTGTGTTCGAATTTGAGAGACGGAGATTGGCTTTGTGATTACATATGCCGGAGGCTGGGAAGGATGAATGAACTTTCGAAAATTAAAGAAATTTTTGAAAAATGCTTAAATTTGTTGAAAGATGTTCCACATTTTTTGAAACCATGTTATTTCGAATTAATTTTTACCTACTTGAGGAAGGCTACGGTAGAAGTTGCTCTGCAAAAATTAAAGTAAGTTTTTTTAAATATTTAAAAAGTTTTTAATTTTCTAAATTTAATTTTTTTTTTATTTTATTAATTTTTTAAAAATTTTATTGAATTTTAAAAGCTCTTTAATTTTAATTTCTATTGTTTTAAAAATTTCTAAACTATTTCTGAAATTTTAAAAATTTTAAAATTATTTTAAAAATTTTTTTTAAATTATTTATTTTTAGTTTTTGATATTTTTAAAATTATTTGTTTTTAGTTTTAGTTTTTGATATTTTTAAAATTATTTGTTTTTAGTTTTATTTTTTAATTTTTTTAAAATTATTTATTTTTAGTTTTATTTTTTAATGTTTTTAAAATTATTTGTTTTTAGTTTTGAATCTTTTGCTGGAACGAATCTGTCACGACATCTTGCATTGAATTCTATTGCATTTTTGGCAGATATTTCTTCAGCAAGATTACCACCAATAATTGAACCAAATCTTGAAGAAGGGGATAAAGAACCAAGTTCTTTATCTGCTGGTTTGCCACATTTTTCAGAAGGAATTTGGAGAAATTGGGGCAGAGATACGTTTATTGCACTTCCGGGAATTTTGATTTCAACAGGAAGATTCAAGGATGCTAGAAATATTATTTTGGCTTTTGGAGGAGCTTTGAGACATGGATTGATCCCGAATCTTCTGGGAGAAGGGAAATGCTCGAGATACAACTGCAGAGATGCTGTTTGGTTTTGGTTGGCTGGGATTATGAGATATATTCAGAAAGTTCCTCAAGGTGAGGAGATTTTGAAGGATAAAGTTAACAGATTATATCCTGAAGACGATTTGGATTACGGTAGTAAGGAGGAATACTTGTATGAGACGATGAATGAAGCACTTCAAAGACATTTTAAAAAAATTTCGTTTCGAGAAAAAAATGCCGGATATATGATAGATGAACATATGAAAAATGAAGGATTTAATATTGAAATTAAAATTAATTATGAAACAGGATTTGTTGAAGGCGGTAATAAATGGAATTGTGGAACTTGGATGGATAAAATGGGATCTAGTGAAAAAGCAGGAAATAAAGGTATTCCAGCAACTCCGAGAAATGGTGCACCAGTGGAATTACAAGGTTTAGCTATTTTTGTGGCTGAAAATTTACAAAAATTATATGAAAATAATATTTATCCTTATGATGGATTGATTAATGAAGGTTTGTTTTAAATAATTTTTAAATTGAAATTATAGATTTTAATAATGTTATGAAAATTTTAAGATTTTTAGAAATTAGAAATTATTTAAAGTTTTAGAATTATGAAATTTTGGAATTTTTGGGATTTTTAAAAAAATTTATAAATTTTAGAATTTTAGAAATTTAAAAATTTTATGAATTTTAGGATTTTTAGAAATTTAAAAATTTTATGAATTTTAGAATTTTTAGAAATATAAAAATTTATGAATTTTAGGATTTTTAGAAATTTAGAAATTTATGAATTTTAGAATTTTTAGAAATTTAGAAATTTTATGAATTTTATAAATTTCTAGAATTTTTGAAATTTTTGAAAATTCTTAGGAAATTAATGGAATTTTTAAAAGTTCAGAAAATTTTAGTTTTAATGATTTTCTAGAATCTTGAATTTTTGAAATTTAAAATTTTCTAAAATTATTAAATTTTTATAATTTTTCAGAAGAAAAAATTCATTGGTCGTGGAAAGACTGGTCTCTTCGATTGAGGACGAATTTTAGAAAATATTTCTTCATCAGAGATGACGATGATTCTAAATTTGTTTTCAGAAAAGGAATTATCAAGGATACTGTAGGTGCTTCAGATGGATTTCCTGATTATCAATTAAGACCGAATTTTGGGATTTGTCTGGCGCTTGTTCCTGATATTTTGCCTTTTGAAGAAGCTTGGTCTGCTTTGATGACGGCTTCTGAAGTCCTCCTGTCGTGTTTGGGAATGAAAACTTTGGATCCAGAAGACTGGGCTTTTAATGGATTTTACAATAATAATGACAATGGAGAAAATAAAATTACAGCTAATGGATGGAATTATCATCAAGGACCTGAGTGGATATGGATTGCAGCAGTTTTTTTGAAAGCAATTTTGAAAGTTGGAAAATGTAAAAAATTAAGTATTATTAAAAAACATTTGTATTATTTTAAAAAATATGTAGAAGATTCAAATTGGAGATCATTACCGGAATTGACGAATTTAAATGGTGATTTTTGTGAAGCATCATGTCCGGCTCAAGCGTGGTCCGTGGGATGTGCCATTGAAGCTATAGAAACGTTGAAGGAAGTACTGTAGATTTAAGGTGGTTTTTACTATGATTTAGGAGTCATTTCTTACTGTAAGATTTAAGGATTATTTCTTACTGTAAGATTTAGAAATTATTCTTTACTGTAACATTTAGGAATTTATTTCTTACTGTAAGATTTAGGAATTATTTCTTACTGTAAGATTTAGGAATTATTTCTTACTGTATGATTTAAAATGACTTTTTACCGTAGCATTTAGGAATTATTTTTTACCGTAGGATTTAGGAGTTATTTCTTACTGTAAGATTTAAAAATTATTTCTTACTGTATGATTTAAGATGACTTTTTACCGTAGGATTTAGTGATTTTTGTATGTTTTTTAAATAATAATGAATTTATAATAAATTAAAGATTTTTAAAAATAAAGTTTTTTGAAAATGAAATACAATGGAGATTTTGAAAATAAAGTTTTAAAATGATAAAAAATTATTTTTTTTCAATATTATTAAAATTTTTAAAACATGTCTAAATTGATATATTTTGAAAGAATTTTGATGAAATTATTTTTGAAAATTTTCAATTGGTCACAGTTTAAGGTTGATTTAATCATAAGGTTGAGATTCGTGGAAATAATTCGAATTAGAACATAACCAGAATTGGAAATTTTTATTTATTTCAAATTTCGTTATGAGACCCCGATTGCGTAATCTGCAATGATAACAAGTTTTCGAAGATATCCAAGGACAAACAAGTATCTGCAAAAATTGACCGACAGAAGCAATTGGATTAGAATGGATAAAAAAAGAAAAAATTTAAAAAAAATTTTTAAATTAAAAAAAAGAAAAAATTTTAAACAATTGTTTTTTGTCTAAAATAAAAAAACTTATGATTTTTGAAGATTTTTTAACTTGTATTTTTAAAATAAAAAATTTATGATTTTTGTTGCAAAAATTAAATTTAAAAAAATTTAAACAACGGTTTTTTAAAATTTAAAATAGAAAAAATTTATGATTTTTGAAGATTTTTTAACTTGTATTTTTAAAATAAAAAATTTATGATTTTTGTTGCAAAAATTAAATTAAAAAAAAAATTTAAACAATTGTTTTTTAAAATTTAAAATAGAAAAAATTTATGATTTTTGAAGATTTTTTAACTTAACTGTATTTTTACCTAAAAATGTTAAAAATTTAAATCTCCTTGATTTTCAGGAATTTTTGCTGCGAAATTTCTTTTTCCTCTTCGATTGTTTTTTGGACGAGTTTCTACTCGCACTGATAAAAAATTAACTCGTTTTGGTTTTTAGGAACTTTCGCTGTCAGATTTTTTAAATTTTTACACTCAGTTGGATTTGTACCTAAAAGTAAAATTTCTGTGATTTTTAAACATTTTCGTGTTGAGATTTTTAAAATTTTTACACTCAATTTAATTTGTACCTAAAAATTTAAAATTCTCTGATTTTAAAAATTTTTATATTTAATTTTATTTTTTTTCCAAATTTAAATTTCTTTAATTTTTAAAATTTTTTATGTCGAGATTTTTAAAAATTTTACACTCAATTTAATTTGTACCTAAAAATTTTAATTTCTTCAATATTTAAAATTTTTCGTGTTGAGATTTTTAAATTTTTTACACTCAATTTAATTTGTACCTAAAAATTTTAATTTCTTCAATATTTAAAATTTTTCGTGTTGAGATTTTTAAACATTTTACACTCAATTTAATTTGTACCTAAAAATTTAAATTTCCTCAATTTTTAAAAACGATATTACGGTCACGTCTAAAAACAAAATTTTTCAGGAATTTTCGCGGCGAGAGTTAGTTTCATTTAAAAATTATTTTTTGCAATACTTGATTTTTCTTAATAAACAAATTTTTAAATAAATTTTTGAATAAATTTTTGAATAAGTTTTTAAATAAGTTTTTGGATAAATTTTTAAATTAATTTTTTAAACAATTTTTTAAATTAATTTTTCAAAAAACTTTTTAAATTAATTTTTAGATCAGTTTTTTGAATAAGTTTTTGAATAAGTTTTTTGAACAATTTTCGAACAAATTTTTGGATAAATTTTCAAAGTTTTTGAACAAAGGGATTGTGAATTTTTCGCAGATGTTGTTTCTTCTCCAGCTGTCTTCGGAAGTCACGTCGACAGAAGGCATGCCGTTATTTAGGCGTTATCCATAATCATGACCAACCCGTTTTCTGAACAGAAATGATTTAAATCGAAGGATATCCAAAACCGGGTAATTTCCGCGGACGTCCTTATTTCGAGGAAAGGGAAAGTCGCCTGAGGCGTCGGGGCGGTCCTGCAGCTTTGCGGTTTCGCTCCGACTTCAGAATCTGGCTAGATAGATCATGTTTACCTTTTAATCCGTAAAATTGCTTAAATAATTTAATTTTAAAAAAAAATATTTAAAAAAAATTTAAAAAAATACTTTTTAAAAAATTAAAAATAATTATTTTTAAAAAAATTTAAAAAATAATTATTTAAAAATTTTTAAAACTAAAAACATGTTACAAAATTTGATTATGTAATATGGATTTTTTTAAATTAGAAAATCTTTGATTTCAATCTTGAAATTTTCGGTTTTTTTTTCGTTTTTATGTCAGCTGATTAGTTTTTTGATTTTCCGCAAGATTCCGGAAATTCGTGTCGGGATAAATTTAAAAATAAAGATTTTTAAGGTTTGTAACAATAAAATTTAAATTTAGTAAAAAAGTTGTTAAAAAATCCGGGATTCTGTAAAAACTTTCAGAATTTTACAGTAGCTTCTGAAATTTTCAAATATTTTACAAAAGTTTTTGGAAAATCCCAAAATTTCAGCAAAAACTTTTAGAAGAGCTTTCGAATTCTGTAAAAATTTTCAGAATCTTACAGTAGTTTTTGGAATTTTCAAATATCTTACAAAAATTCGTGAAAAATTCTAGAATCCAGCAGAAACTTCTAAAAAAATTCTGGAATTCTGTAAAAATTTTCAGAATCTTACAGTAGTTTTTGGAATTTTAAAATATCTTACAAAAATTTTTGAAAAATTCTAGAATCCAGCAGAAACTTTTAAAAACTAAAAATCCACAAAAATCTCCGGGATCTTACAGTAACTTCTGAATCCTAAAAAGTCGGAAATTTCCAATTTTTTGGAAAATTCGTGTCGAGACAATTTTTGGAAAATATTTTTCAAAAATAATTATTAAATTTCAGGATGAGGATTCTGAGGCTCCAGAAGGCCCTCTGGCTGTTGTTCTTCGTTTTCGGACTTTTGATAATAGGTAAATTTTGTGATTTCGTAATTATTAAATAATTTTGAAAAATCCGGTTTTTGATAATTTTCATTTTTCATTTTTCGAAATTTCTCGGATCTCGTAACTTTTTGAAATCCATCACATCGGATGAAAATCGAAAGTTGTCGAACAAATTGGATTGCCTTTTTGGGTCAGCCGTCTTCGAGGGGATATCCTGGAAGAGCGAAACAGATTCAATTGAGTAATTTCAAGCGACATTACACAACTATCTTTTTTCAATTTTAAAAAAAATATTGACTTTTTTAAAAAAAATTCAAATTCGAAAAATATTTTTAAAAAAAACTAAATAAATTAAAAAATATATATTGACTTTTTTAAAAAAAATTCAAATTCGAAAAATAATTTTTAAAAAATTATTGACTTTTTTTAAAAAATTCAAATTCAAAAAATATTTTAAAAAAACTAAATAAATTTAAAAAAAAACCATTTTTTTAAAAAGTAGAAAAATAATTTTTAAAAAAATTAAATAAATTTAAAAACATAATTTTTAAAATTTTTTGATTTTTTTGAAGAAAATTCAAATTCAAAAAATAATTTTTAAAAAAATAAAAAAATTTCAAATAAATTTTTAAATTAAAAAAACTTAATTTTTTAAATAAATTCAAAAAATTTTTAAAAATGTTTTATTTTTTTAATTTAAGAAAATTTTCATTTTTAATTTAAAATTAAAGTTTTTTAAATATAAAGATTAAAAATTTTTTCATTTCTTTGATTTTTAAAATATTATTTCGGAAAAAATCAACTTTTTTTTCGTGATTGAAATTGATTTATTTCAAAAACTTGATCTTGAATTTTTTTTTTCAAGAAAACTCGAATTTTCCGGATAAAAAAAAGACTTCCGGAAAGTCCGTTAATCCACTTTGATAGGTGATCCATCAATCTTATTTAAATCAAGGTGGCCAAAACTGGTTTTTACCTAAAAAACAAGGAAATTTAAACTTGGCTTTTTGTCCAGAAAACGGGTTTATATTTTTTAGAGGACTTAATTGAAAAACGATCAGGATTTTATTGTCTTTTTGCGAAATAATTTATTTTTTATTTTTCCAAATCAGAATTTTAAAATTAAAAAATTTTTAAGATATTTGAAGAAATCGAAAATGGTCCTGAAGGGAATTTTTAAATTATCTTCTCGAGATCATAATTAAGGTTTATAGAAAAAGTTTGAAATTAAAATTTAAATATTTAAAAATGAAAATTTTAAAATTTAAATATTTGAAGAAATCCAAAAATGGTCCTGAAGAGAATTTTTAAATTATCTTCTCGGGACCATAATTAAGGTTTATAGAAAAACTTCAAAATTTAAATATTTAAAAATGAAAATTTAAAAAAAAATTTAAAAATGAAAATTTAAAAACATTCAAAATTTAAATATTTAAAAAAATATTTTTTTTAAATTCAAAAAAAATCCCAATGCGAATTTTTTTCATGAAATCTTATTTTGAATTATAATTTTTGCAAAAAATTCATAATTTGAATATTCATGCAAAAAAACAAATTTTTAAATTATATTTTTTTAATGATAGTTTAATATGCAAATTTTACCGGATTTTTTCCAAATTGAAAACTGGATTTTTGTTTTGAAGTCATTTTGGAAAATTTTTGAAGCATTTTATAGCTTTCGAAATTACACTATTACAAAAAATTTCCAAAAATGGTCCTGGGAAGAATTTTCGAATTTTCGCTTTAAGACAATATTTTGGAAATAATGCGAAATTTCTCTAGCGGCGAAGTAAATATAAATTTTAAATGTTTTTTATTTAATGATATACGTTCTATATAAATAAAAACGTTATAAAAATTAGATTTAAATTAACAAAAACTTCTACTATTTTAGCAGGGACTTTCGTGGTGGGAATTCTCGTTCGGTTTTATCTCAAAAAAGTTTTTAAAAATTTGGGTTTTTGAATTTTCGCTTTGAGACCTATGTTGTCGGAAATTTGGATTTTTAAAATTTTGCTTTGAGACCTATTTTGTCGGAAATTAAAAATTTTCGCTTTGAGACTGATGCGGAATTTCTCTAGCGGCGAAGTAGATATAAATTTTAAATGTTTTTATTTAATGATATAGGTTTTATATAAATAAAAACATTATAAAAATTAGATTTAAATTAACAAAAACTTCTACTATTTTAGCAGGGACTTTCGTGGTGGGAGTTCTCGTTCGGTTTTATCTCAAAAAGGTTTTTAAAAATTTGGGTTTTTGAATTTTCGCTTTGAGACCTATTTTGTCGGAAATTAAAAATTTTCGCTTTGAGACTGATGCGAAATTTCTCTAGCGGCGAAGTAGATATAAATTTTAAATGTTTTTTATTTAATGATATACGTTTTATATAAATAAAAACTTTATGAAAAATATTCCTAAATTAACAAGAACTTCTATCATCTTAGCAGGGACTTTCGTGGTGGGAGTTCTCGTTCGGTTTTACTTTACTAAGAAATAAAAAATTATTTAATTCAAAATTTAATACTCAAATTTTACTAAATTCAAATTTTTTCAAAATTATTTATTAAAATTTGAATTTTCAGAATCCTTGGTTGAAAAAAAAGTTAAAATTAAAATAATCTTGAAACTTTTGGAAATTTCTAAAAATTCAGATTTTTTCAAAATTATTTATTAAAATTTGAATTTTCAGAATCCTTGGTTGAAAAAAAGTTAAAATTAAAATGATTTTGAAACTTCTGGAACTCAAAATATTGAATTCTGGAAATTTCTAAAAATTCAGATTTTTTCAAAATTATTTTTTAAAATTTGAATTTTCAGAATCCTTGGCTGAAGGAGAAAATGAAGTGGAAAGTGATTTGGAGGCTTCTGGAGAAGAAACAGAAGGCAAGGCTCCTGGGACGAATCC
Organism: Halicephalobus mephisto; assembly: GCA_009193035.1. Taxonomy (NCBI): domain Eukaryota; kingdom Metazoa; phylum Nematoda; class Chromadorea; order Rhabditida; family Panagrolaimidae; genus Halicephalobus; species Halicephalobus mephisto. The sequence goes on along the minus strand of SWDT01000003.1, from coordinate 600,396 downwards.
AGAAGACGATTCGAAGGACTTGAAGGACGACGATCCAGATTCCTGTTTTGACAAACATGATCTTTGTAAATTTTGGTCTAACATCGGAGAATGCGAATCCAACAAGGACTGGATGACGGATCACTGTCCGATATCCTGTGAAAAATGCAACGGCACAAGTGTCTGTATCGACAAACATCGGCTTTGTTCTTTTTGGACGAGCATTAACGAGTGCGAGTCGAACGCCGTCTGGATGCTGGCCAACTGCCCCAGGTCCTGCAAGTCCTGCAAAGGCACGACGATCGACGGACGATCCATCCATCCTGAAGGAGAATTCAAAGAAAAAGATTGTACTTTCGTGACTACGGTAGAGAACAATGTTCCTCGAAAAGTCCTCTCCATCAATGACGTCAGAAA